>OZ020258.1:4186586-4601198 GCA_963971285.1 Astropecten irregularis | reverse complement strand
CCCACAAATTCGGCGTGCCCCCCCCCCCCCCCCCAGGTGCCCCCCACAAAAAATCGTGGGTATAAAAAAAATAAGCGTTATCTGTAAGGTATGATAGCTATAAAGGAAATAAAAACAACTTTACAGCTTTTACTGTTCCAAAATGATATTTTTTACTTTCAGCAAATGTTCCTGAGTCCTTAAAACCCTACAGTGAAGAAATCTGTGCAACATTTCAGTGTAAAAATGCAATTTTCTTACGCGCTTACGGTTGCGAACTTCAAACAGCCCATCTGCCATTTTGTCTGGTTTGGCTAGTTAGTCTGGTCCCCAGATTGAATTTCTCCCGCTCAAGAGTGTTGGATTAAATAGAAATAATGAAGTATAATAATATGAATAAATGAATAAATTTATCGGAACAATTGCTTCCAAAATAAGGCTCAGATTGCACCAAAGAATATCTAGAACCCCTGAGCTTCCAGGGCCCTTAAGCGGGCCCTGGACCCCGGCCGCAAGGCCTTCGCGCTTATCCATGATTTTCCAGGGAGCGTGGAAATAAAATACTCCAATTCAATAGCAACGGATGCGTTTCGGGGCGATCAAAGCAAGCTAATTTTGTCTTCCCCCTATTTTTCAGCTCTTTTGGAGTCTTTCTGTTTCCCTTTTATTTTATTTTTTTCTGTTTTTTTCTGTTTTTTTTTTTGCTTGAAGAAAAGGTTGCCCCCCCCTCGCATTTCTCATATTTTGCAAATCTCCAGTTTTTAAAAAAATCCGGGTGCCCCACCACAAAATTCGAAGGCCCCCCCAGTGCCCCCCTGCTGAAAAAATCCTAGCTACGCCGCTGGCTGGATTACATAACGTGCTTTCACTGTCAACAACGGTTTTGTCGCAAAAACCAGTTCTGTACCATCCCTTTAACATTTCTAGGGTAAATTGAGGAAAATTCCAATTATACGTGTCTTTTATTTCCAGTCTAGATCAGATATCATGTATTTTTAAACCTGAAATAGCCGTACTGTGATGTATATAATGCAATTTCGTTCTCTGTGTATTATAAATTTGGCAGCGCTGTGTCGAATCGTACATTCTCAACACGATGGTTTCCATCTACCTGCTCATTTCTAGGGCAAACTGAAAAATTCCAGTTATACACTTGTCTTTTTTTCAGTCTAGGTCTTTGTTTTAACTTGAAATTGCCCCACTTTTCAGGAAAAATTGCAATTACACACACAAGGTCTTCTGGGGCCAATTTCATAAAACTGTTAAGCAGAAAAATTTGCTTAGCACAAAAATGTCTCGCCCAATAAATCAAACCATGTGCACCATTGAACATTTCACTTGATATTCATGGTCAGCGAACAACAACCAAAGAACAATCACAAGTGATGCACAACACATGGAAATTTGGTTGTTAACCCTGTTTTTATTAAGACATAAATGTCATGCTTAGCAAATTTTTGTGCTTAACAGTTTTATGAATTTGGCCCCTGCTTATTGTATCATTTTACAGAGGTTTGCTACAATTCGATCGGTCTTTCATCCATGGTAAGGCTCTAGTTGCAGTCTTGATGGCCCAGATCGTGTTCCTGTCAGGTATCGTTGAAACTGAGAACAAGGTAAGTTTAAGACAAGAAATGGGAACCCACTCGACAGTAAAATACCTCAGGATTTATCATGTAGGCTACCGATTTAAGGTGGTTATACATCATTGTCATGCCCCAGATTTGATACGTTCCATAGGTTTCCCACTCTGAGGTCCCATGCAGTCCCGCCATTACAAACAGGCATTTGTTGGTTGTGCAAAGCAAGCTATACGTGAAGCCACCTTGTTTGTCTTCGACAGGGCGGATGCATAGCTGTGGCCCTCCTCCTGCACTTCTCCTACCTCTCAGTCTTCACCTGGATGGCAATTGAAGCAGTCCACATCTACCGGAAGCTTACCAAAACCCACGGGAGTAAGCCCATCAAGATGTTCCCTTACTTTATCATCGGATGGGGTATGCCTCTCGTCATCAGCTTGTTAACATTCGGTGCCAGTCAAGAGGGCTTCGGCACGGGAAAAAGGTAAGAGATGCCGTAATTGGGTCTTCCTCGTATAGCCTTTGGGAAGAGTATATATGCATATTGAGTTGAGGTATCTAGGCCTCTGCTGTAATCCAAATACAGTTTGCTTATATACTGTCACAGAATCACTTGAATGGATATGAGACATTAATACACTATTGGAAAAGTTCACAGAGCAGGCCTCATAGTTTTTCTGAGTAAACATGTACACGAAATGATAAACCTATGGAAATTTGATCTCAGTGGGACATCTGAGTCACGAGAAAATAAGAAACACGACTACATATTCCTTATAAAACATAAAGAACGGGTTTGATCTTACCCCGAGATAAAAACTGTGTTTGGTTTTTGTTGTACTATTTTCTGGATTAATACACCATTTCATGATGAAATATTGTAACGTTATGTTTCTATACCAGCACCATCTTCATAATAGGTATATCTGTTAACATTGTGTTTGGGTATGTTACCGATGCCGTACTGTACCTTTAAATTACGTCTGACGTACTGATGAAATAGCTGTGTATGTAATGTTATCCCTTGGAAAAGAATTGAGGCATGATTTCCAACAATAATGCTTAAGTTCGGAGATTTGAGGCTTTGCATTGTGACGATTAATAATGTGGATCGGTTTTCGCACTTCTTGTTTCGTCGCACTTCTGGTTAGGTCTCAAGGTTTCGACTCGCCTGCTCTAGTCATCGTCAGGAGATAACTAATGCATAATTCTTTTGGGGAAAGGTGTTGAACAGTGTTAATATAATATTGTTGATGAATACAGAGTCTTTTAAAAATGTAAGTATATATTTGATGGAACTTGCCACATCTTCCTATGCATGTGTAGACTGTATCCAGCTTTGTAATATTGCATTGACTTTCCCATGCTTCCAATAGTTGCTGGCTTGACACGTCTACAGTACTGACATGCGCATTGCTGGTTCCACACGCCATTGTCATTGTGGTAAGTACATAATGAATATTACCAACATATCTAATCAGCTCTTTTTTGTGTGCTAGCTGAAAGTGTACATTACAATTATATAAATAAAACAATAAAAAAAATTTTTTTTGGTTCACAGGTTAATATTGCCGTACTGGTAATGGCTGTTGTTAAAACTACCCAAGTCGGTAAGGAGGAAAAATGTCAAAACATTAAGTAAGTATACATTTTTGATGAAAATAGATGAGTAATGTTTCCATATTCATGTATAAGGCAATATCGTTTAAAGGGTTCCTGCAGTGCTTTTTTCAGTCAGGTTATTTTATTGCCTTCATACAGAGAATGTTACAAATAATGAATGCAAAGTCTTATTTTGGTTTCAAATCAGCATTTGGTTTTCCTTTGAATGGCTTTGTAAAACTGGGGATTTTCACGCATACTCATGTAGGGAACCAACAGCAAAGATATAATGAAGAAACATAAAAAATGAAGAGGCAAACTTGACCTACAGAAATGGTTTGGTAAAAAAATTACACCACCAGTTGAGTGAAAGGAACATATTTGGCAAAATAAGATCCATTTAGGAGGAAAAGGTCTGTCAGAAAACCTATAAAACAACCCCAACTTTTTGTGCACAAATCAATTGGGTTATGCTCTCAGTTCCCCGGATGACATCACAGTTTTGGTCATGAATATTGAAATGCTAATTACCATACAAAAACAACAACATGTTTCTAACCCTGAATGAGTGTGTGGAAGTGGGTAAAATCAAAGTCCCCATGTACAGTTTTTTTTATTGGCACATGTTCAAGCCATAATATTACCACTGCAGAGACCCTTTAAATCTCAAAGAGCTTAACACTAATGTCCCGATTGGTAAGACGATTTCTTGGTGTCTTGCCATGCAGGCCCAGCCTAAAGAGCGCCGTCATGATACTGCCTTTCCTGGTCCTGGCTTGGGTTACTGGGCTACTGGCCGTCAACAGCGACACTGTGGTATTACAGCATCTCTTCGCAGCCTTCAACACAATGCTAGGCCTTGTCATCATCCTGGCCAACTCTGCTTTCAATTCCGAGGTCAGCGAACAAATTTCTTCTCCAAGTTTGTTCCCCGAGGATGTAATATCCTTAAAGTAATTTATGTTTTCATCGTCTTAATTTGCAGGTCAGAGCAGCGTTTGTGCGTAAGAGGGAGAACCAGGCCAACGACCAAAAAGCCATGGTAAAGATTTATTCATCTGTCACCTGAACCAGCATGTGATTTTTTCACATGCTCTCACAAGCACTGAGTATACAGTGCTCATCCATATCCACGTCGGTGAAGGGCAAGCCTAATTTGCATATTATCTATTTCCCGACCAAAATAATTGAATATTCATGATTTACTGCGGTACCCGCCGCGATATTGGATTCGATTCATCCCGCTGACCCCAGCTAGCTCGGTGGCCTAGCGGTATGGCATCTGCACTAGTAAGCAGGAGGTCATGGGTTCGAATCCCACCTGAGCCAGCATGTGATAAAGTTCACGTGCTCTCACAAGCACTGAGTATACAGTGCTCTTCCACGTCGGTGACGTGAAGGGCAAGCCTAATTTGCATATCATCTGTCAATTAGAAACAAGCATCGACCAGTTTTTTCAGGTTTCAGCCAAACATGCAAAATAATAGCACTACTGAGATACTTAACTCTCAACTGTGCTTAACAAAAATGTATATTCAATAATAGGCGCATCAGATGTCATTTACCTACCGAACGAATCCATCGCCAACATCAGAGGAAACATTCGACCCAAGAGGGCGCTCGGAGGATTACGAGTTTAATGAAGGACTCACTGATGCAACCTCGCTTTCCTCAGGTATTCTGTTTTAATAATTAGTTCTGGTAAAAAAATAGAATTATATGGAGAAAAGGCAAACCAAAAGAATCAAATGCTGCCTTTTATAATATAATGGAGCTGGGGCCGATTTCACTAACGTTCGCGATCATCGCTAAGCCCAAATCCATCGCTACACGGGAAATTGGTACGAAAAACGATCGATTTTCCGTTTAGTGATGTATTTGGGCTTTAGCGATGATCTCAAACGTTAGTGAAATCGGCCCCTGTTCTTTATCAGACCACTGGGATATTTGAATTTCAAAATCATGGACAGCACAGCACATAAAATTAAACAAATAAGTATGCATTCACGGCCAAAGTTATAGTTCACGGTGTTGTATATACCCAGTAAATGTTTTAAAGGGAGCATATAGGATTTACAAGGCCTGCAACAAAAAATTGAGTTTGAGAAAGAAAATGGACTGAACAGTTCGTGAACAGTGCAAACAGTAACCATGGGAAATTTCGGTTCATCACATGCTGGGTTTTTCAAGCAAATTTTCAAGCAAAAGATTTAGTGTCTTTTCCAAAGATCGTCCGTCCGAACGATTTTTGGAACAAACATAAAGTAAACTATTCTTCATGTTTTATAAGAAAAATCTAGTCGGGTTTTCGCTAGTTTCTCGTCACTCAGATGTCCGATTGAGCTCAAATTTTGATCATACAAAGTATGAGTGCAGTCCTGTGACCTTTACCAATCATATATTGTACCTTTAATTCACTGTGCGTGGTTTATATATTACATGCATGCAAACACAGGGTCCAGCTGGCCAGATAATTCCAGATCACCCCACCTGGACGCCATTCAGTGGAAACACTCGGTAACCTCATTTCAGATCTTGTACTTTTGTGTAGTGTTTGACCATGAGTAGAATTGTCATTGCGTATGTCGATCACTATCATTTGGAGGGGAAAATCACCTTCTCATAACCTTCCAGAAACAGAACAAGTGGAGAAGTTATCAATCGATACGGTTTACTTGTCATTTTGCCACACATTCTCAGTTTTTGAGGCACAGGGTTTGGAAAGGAACCCCATGTTAGGGGCCGTCCATAAAGTACGTACGCACGAAATGCCGACTTTTTTTTTAACCACCCTCCCCCTCTGTGCGCATGGCATACGCATCGGTAACACCCCCCCCCCCTTTCATGCGTACGTGGCCGGCCCCTTACCAGTCTGTGGTCAATTTCATAAAACTGTTAAGCACAAAAATTTGCTTAGCAACAAAATATCTCGCCCTGTAAAACAAACCACCATTGAAAATTCCATTTGATATTCATGATCAGCGAACAAGAGCCAAAGAACAATTGCAACTGATACACAACAGTGGAAATTTGGTTGTTAACCCTGTTTTTATTAAGACAGAAATTTCATGCTTAGCAAATTTTTGTGCTTAACAGTTTTATGAAATTGGCCCCAGCACTTCCTCCATGTAAACATATGAAATGTATGTATCTGTAACATTTGCAAACAACACTTTAATTGTCACTAAAATACGATTCTGTCAACCCAACCCCTCACTCAAAACATGACGTGAAATTGTCACGGCTCTCATGCTGCGTGATTATGTTACTCACCCTAATAAATAATGTGCGTTAATTTTCCCAAAAAATCGAGTAATTTGTTTTTAAATTGAAGATTCCGGTGGAGGTCAGTTCATAATTAAACACGCGTGTGCTCAGCTTGGAGTAAGAACATTGGGAAATACATTCTCTTTTCAAATAAATGTATGGATTAGGCCCTATGATAAGCTAACTTGAAGTCTATTTTTTTGTTGACTTCTACATCAACCACGTACAGGAACATTTTCCAGGATGTACGTTCGATATGACGAACACAGCAACATTAGGAACAACGGAGGCTGAAGTCATAAACGGGCAGTCAGAAGACAAACTTGAAACAGGGGAGCGACCATGTACCTCATCTAAGACCAGGGAGAACTCGGCTGCCTTTCGCATAAGACACACCACGGAGGCTGAAGCAAACAGGCAGTCAGAAGACATACTTCAAACAGGAGGTCGATCAGGGACCCCATCTAAGACCAGAGGGCGCTCGGCTGCCTCTCGTAATGGACACAGCTTGGAGGCTGAAGCAAACAGGCAGTCAGAAGACATACTTGAGCCTGGAGGTCGACCAGGGACCTCATCTAAGACCAGAGGGCGCTCGGCTGCCTCTCGAAATGGACACAGCTTGGAGGCTGAAGCAAACAGGCAGTCAGAAGACATACTTGAGCCTGGAGGGCGACCTGGGACCTCATCTAACACTGGAAGGCGCTCGGCTGCCTCTCGCAATGAACACACCACGGAGGCTGATGCTAACAGGCAGTCAGAAGACACACTTCAAACAGGAGGTCGACCAGGGACCTCATCTAAGACCAGAGGGCGCTCGGCTGCCTCTCGCAATGAACACACCACGGAGGCTGAAGCTAACAGGCAGTCAGAAGACATACTTCAAACAGGGCGACCAAGGACCTCATCTAAGACCAGAGGGCGCTCGGCTGCCTCTCGTAATGCACACAGCTCGGAGGCTGAAGCAAACAGGCAGCCAGAAGACATACTTCAAACAGGAGGGCGGCCAAGGACCTCATCTAAGACCAGAGGGCGCTCGGCTACCTCTCGCAATGGACATACAATGGAGGCTGAAGCTAACAGGCAGTCAGAAGACATACTTGAGACTGGAGGGCGACCAGGGACCTCCTCTAACACTAGAAGGCACTCGGCTGCCTCTCGCAATGAACCTGGCGGGCGACCTGGTACCTCATCTAACACTGGAAGGCGCTCGGCTGCCTCTCGCAATGAACACACCACGGAGGCTGAAGCTAACAGGCAGTCAGAAGACATACTTGAGCCTGGAGGGCGACCTGGGACATCATCTAACACTGGAAGGCGCTCGGTTGTCCCTCGCAATGGACACACCACGGAGGCTGAAGCTAACAGGCAGTCAGGAGACATACTTGAGCCTGGAGGGCGACCTGGGACATCATCTAACACTGGAAGGCGCTCGGTTGTCCCTCGCAATGGACACACTGATGGCGACATACGCGGCGGAGGTAAGCCTATTTTAGATAAAAATTTCAATTACTCTTTCCAATTATCATATGATGTTTCGTTTTACTCGTTCATTTTAGTATTTACCAAATCATTCCAGTTAGACCTTTTTCTTTAATTTAGTACAAAATCGAACAGAGCTTAGAGGTAATGATTCCATCTGTAACGACATATATCGTACAAATAACCACTTGATCCAATCATGAATTGACATTAATTTGTTCTTTTCTGCCATGCTCTTTCAAAATACATCAACAACATCGGCCATACCTGATGCAGGAGAAAATTCAGAATCTTCACCCGACACTAGAGGGCGGTCTGCTCGATCTGGCAATGGGCATGCTGATGACGGCACTCTAAACCCAGGTAAGGATATAATGGGCATTTCCCTGATTATTAAATACAGCTTTACCATTAAAACCAATCTTGAAAAGTATCGGTAGGTTTAATGGTTTGACTAAGGCGTCGTGCTTTTCTATAGTGATGTACATGCAAACGCTCATCTGATTGGCATTATTGACCTTTTGAGAAGTGAAACTATTGGAATCCACATGAATGTAATGGCGCGCGCCAAGTAGCGCCAATAAGCGCCAATCACATAATCTTTGGCGCGAACTGGCACCAGCTGGCGCCGGCCCAGTGGACTCCTAGAATAATTTCTAATTTCCAAGTTTACGTGTATTCTGAGTATCACCTGTTTTGCTACGTGACACACTATATATACGTACGAACGTCCAATACATGCTTGCATGCAAAGTTTATGCAACGCGGCACATCAGCCAATCGGATCTGTTAGGAGACCATTTCCGTCTGAATCGTAACGGAGGATGTTGAACTTGATTGGTCAAAACTTACAGGTCAGTGCTGGGTTGATTTGCATTCATTAATCAGGAAAAATGTGATAAATGCTCGCTTGCTGTACGGCGAGTGCGCCTATGTCTTAGTTCACGTGGGCTCCAAAGTTCCTCAAGAAAAGCGCAATCCCCGCTTTTCTCTGTGTGTATCAATTTGTTTCATTCCAAAGAAAGGAAATTAGCCCTATAGGTCCATTACCAACAGTCTGTTGAGATATAGATCGGACCGACTGACACCATTCCATACCTCTATAGGGCTATATTCAATACAGGTAATTGTTTTTGTACCACACACCTTTGTCTCCTGATGAGGACTAGAGCAAGCTATAGTCGAAACGTTGAGGCCTTATACGAGAAGTGCGAACGGAATAGAAGTGCGAAAGTACGAACGATTCTTGCATGGTGTTTTTCTGCTAACCGATCCACATACACTTTTTTCCTGCCAGAAGACAAGCCATCTGCCGGGTCACAGGCTGCCAGTGCCAGCACACCTTCCATCTATGATCTCACATCATTGAGATACATGGTAGGCATATAAACTCCCTTTTTATCGGCACTGAATTCCAGCCACCCCGAAAAATCCTCCCATTTTGTTGAAGGATATTCTTGAATATCAGTTCGAACATTGGTCTCTTCGTTTATGCTTTTCCCTGCATCCCAAAAAACTTTCAGCACAGCGTCTTTAGGGATAGGCAAAGGCCTTCAGCTCGTGGAGCAAAGAAGTGTGAAAGTGTCGCACAGGGGAAATGTTTCATATCGCCAGACTAATTGCTTAAGATAAATTGCTTATGATAATTGCTTAAAGGTACAGTACAATATTGCTAACATACCAAAACAGAACCATTCACAAATGTACGTATAACTTTCAGCATATGAAGATGGTGCTGGTAGAAACATACTGTTAAAGTATGATACTGTATAAGATCAAAACCATTCTTTGTGTTTTAAAAGTATGTTTTTTTTTATTGAGTCGGGTTTTCGCTATTTTCTCATAACTTTATGTCCGATTGAGCTGAAATGTTCACATGTTTATCATTTCATGTACATGCTGGATTAGACAGAGTGTGAGTGCTGTTCCGCGAACTTTACCAATCATGTATTGTACCTTACAGTAATTGTTACTACTTTTTAGAAAAACGACAAAAAAAGATATTTGTTGCCTTAGACAAACGCTTGACTTATGCAGTCTTCCTTTTGAACTTTCTACACTTTTGAACTTTCTACAATCTTCGTTTGACACATAAGTTCCTTTTAGTTCCTTAAAGTTCCTTTTTTTTTTTGTTCAATTATATTCTTTCTTTATCAAAGTGAATATTCTCCCTCTTTTGCTTTTACAGAAAAAACGCCTCCGGGGAAAGGTTTCTCCAATGAAAACATCGGTGAAAGAAAATGACATTTACTACATTTAGCGAAAACGTGCACACTAAACAGCAAGTCTGTATTTTCCTTTTTTTTTCAAATAATAATAATAAAAATAAAAGACACTTATATAGCGCCGAAAACCGCCAAAAAGACGCCCAAGACGCTTTACAAAAGAAAAACAGGAATACAATATAAATGAACTGGAATAAATACATTAGTTCAAAAACAGAGTCTAATTAATTAAAAAGTATGTATGTTTGAAATTATAATGATGATTGTGGATAGGAAAAGAAAAAAAGTAAAGGAAAATATGAATTCCGAAGAAAAGAACAAACAAATACCTACAACCAATTAAAAAAAATGCCAAAGATACCAAAGAAACCAAGGCATTAACAGGATAGAATGCACTTTACAAAAGAAAACTAGGAAAACAATATAAATGAACAAAAGCACATGTTTACAGATTCAAAGCACTTTATTACGTATTAATTATCTTCTTTTTCATGCGAAGAAATTTATTAGTAGTACAATTTGTGACATTTATATTTAACAAAACAACCACAAATAAATATAAAATATTATGATAACTTGACGAGATTTCACAACACACTGACAGAAACAAGTGAGAAATGTTAACGAAAAGTAGTGTTTTAGACATGTAATAGCAATTTTACATATTTTTTCAAAAATGTGCAACATGAATGGTTGCCATATAGATTTACCATATAAAGCCCAAATGTGTGCCAAATTATGCACCGATTTAAAGACATTCAGTGGGTACGACATGAATCGTCTATTGCGATTTAATTCCGATCAAACATATTGCGAATTGCTCTTTTTCAAGTAAAATATATATTCATCAATATCTATATTTTCATTGCATCAATATAAACGATTATGGTAAAGTTAACCAGTACTTAATTCGTACGGAGCAGCCGAGCTAAAACTAAAGTTCATTAGAGATATTTTGCGTACAAAAGATAGGTCACAGTGCAAACATGCGTGCAGAGTGCATGGTCTTGTTACTGATTCTCTGCTTTAATAAGTTATACTACAGTGTTTATAAAGAAGTTCCATGATACAGGTAGCGTATACGTACGGAATATTGATGTGCTGGTCTATTATGTACATATACTTGACCTACACGATGTAATGGCAGTGCTTAGGAGTAACAAATATTGCTGGTTTTATTGCTCGTTTATTTAGGCACTTTGATATAAGAACAAAGAACATTGAATATTTGCATGAATTGCCTCGATTCGATTCGGCCCATCATGTGCAGTGTGATAGTGGCTTGGAGGATGGATACCCATTTACTAAACTGACTGCGTGAACAAAAGTGAACACCTATGAGAGCCTGCATGCTGTACAATTCAAGTGCTAGGTGTGCTAAAAACAAATCCACTACGATGAGTAGAATTAGGAAGTAATACAAACGCCAGTGATGGTGTGTAATTGGAATGTTGAAGTTCTTGGTTGAAGCATTCATTGCACATCTGTGGATGCAGAGCAAGATGGGTCCTATCCCAAAGTTGGAGTCAACATAGCCAATCGCGTTAGGGATGCACCCAAGTAAATAGTCCCAAAATCCGTCCGCCGAGCTCATTAAAAAAAGTTAAGCACTCAATATATTTTAAATAAGAGAGTTCTGAGAGCTATGAAACTGAGAGATTGAAGAAATATGGCACTGGACCTCCTGCCTAGACTCTGGGCTTCAATTTGTGACCATTTGTGATGCAATTGGGTGAGAAAGTGGGTCTATTTCAGCCGCATTGCAGAGGGATGTTTATTTTTAAATGGCTTCTTTGACTGGAGTGATCCATACCTTGTTTTAGGGGTGATCAGCTGACAATGAGTGTATCTCAAAAATTCAATGGTCAACCCATGCACCATAAAATGAAAAGAAAATGAAAGATGACATATTCATTATAATTTTTCTGTGCAACGAGAACAGCTGTGGGAGTTCTGTATATTTTTAAACGATTTTTGAAGTATGAGGATGTATCACTGTTGTCTATGGGAGTTTATTTACTTGGGTTCAACCTTCGCATGATGACACACCTCGCCGGCCATTGTGTTTCCAAATTCTTCAAATGTTTGCTGCCACTATGGTTTGGTGTATGGACGATTTCACGACTGATGAGTCGTATGCTATTTATCATGTATTTTGACAAGTTCGGAAGCTGGTGTCAGTCCCAGCAATAGAAAATGGCGCTGGTAGTTCGAGGACTCCCGAAACTGGGCATCTGTCCCGTGTAGGCGGTCGAGAATCCCAAGAACGCCAAAATTGCTGACAAACCTGTCCAAAAGAACAAAGACAAAACAACAAATTTAAACATGATAATTATCATACACTCTGATTTCAAAATCGTATTCGTTGAGGCCAGTGCTAAGGGCCTGTTTGTTAAACGCACTGGATCCGATATTTTGGGATCCACCTCCTATGCAGGGTACGCTAAAAAGGGATCCGGATCCGCAGGATTCGTCATAAACAAACAGGCCCTTAGTATACACGTAGGTAGTTTAAGTTAATTACAGTTACGCATTGGCCAAATCTAGAATATACTATGTAGTATGATATTGACCGACTCATGCATTGATCGATCATTTTTTGTTCAAGTTTCTCTATCCTGCGGTATATTATGCACTATTGTCTCACAATCAATTTTAATTGCAGGTGAATACAGTGTGTCCCCCCAAAAACGCAACGCTTTGCCGGGAACCGTTATATTAAAATTAAACTGTTTATCACTTCAAGATTCGAGTTTATTATGATACAGCTATCTTGGCTATCACCATGTAAAATTAAAGAAAAATCGGGCTGCAATTGTTGAAAATATAACCAATCGAAAGAGTACTCTTTAAACACAAATTTGCAGTATTCCAGAATAAGTGGTCAATACACACATAGGCCTAATGTGTATGGAAGAAAGATGAAAATCGGGTTTTGAGGTTGGCTAATTCAGTCTTGGTTTTTCCCCTCAATTTCAGTCCAAATTTGCTCAAATTATATATGGTGATAGCCAAGACAGGGCTTTATCATATGTCTGAATCTTAAAGTGATAAACAGTTCAATTTTAATATAATGGTTCTCGGCACAAGGTGCTGCGTTTTTTGTTTTGTTTTTTTTTTGGGGCGGGAAACGCTTTATATTTAATAACAATAGCTTAAAAATACACGTTTTATCATTTAATATCACATCTAGATAGTGTGAATTTCGTTTATAATTTACGTGATCACATTTTCAAGTATTAGCCGTTATGTAACATGCAGCTAGGTGTATTTATATATTTAATCTCAATAGCTAAAACATGATTTAAAATTAATATATCAGGTCTAGTGTGATTTTCGTTTATAATTTTCGTGACAAAATTTCACAGCATCAGCCGTTTCCACAATACTGTGATTGGTTGCCGTCTAACCAAAATGTGAACGCACTGAAGTCTATAATCATACGGTATCAACTTACTTGAGATGGTGATAATCATGAGATTCATTGGATGGCATGAAGGGGAGGTGGTATCCGGAATGGGCCAGAAGGCTGGAGAAGGTAGCGATGGCCATCCACAACCACAGGCTGGCTACGTGGGAGCCGCAGATCAGGGGTCCTGCAGCCATCGGCACCACGTTCACCAGCGCGTGTTCCAGTGGGTGCACGTCGAAGTTGGACACGGCGAAGGGCGACGTGTAGTCGTGGTGGCGCTTGTGGATGCGTTTGTAAAAGAAGCTGTGGTGGAACAACCTGAATGGATATGCATATAACACACAATGATACTGAATGCAATGGTGTATAGCCAAAAGTTTACTTCTACAGCTTGGTCTTGTTATACCCCAAAGCTACTATATGTACCTTGTTATATAAGGAAACAAAAGTCAGTTTCCATTGTATTATCTGATGATTATATCAATTAAAAAGCCATGTACCGTTCCCAGGTTGCAGCATTGCTGCGCGTATCGGTGAAATGATCCTTGGGGTATGGTGGTGTGTGCATGGTTTCATGGCTTCTGACTGCCAAACGAACTATAAAGATAAATGACTATTGGGGTCACCACCAACGTAGGGCTGGATGGTTCAGTTGGTATAGCGCCTGTGCGGTATTCGGGAGGTCGCAGGTTCGAATCCCGCTCCAGTCAAATTTTCTTTGTTCACTTTTCATTGAAACAAAAGTCATTAGACAAAGACAAAGACAAATTAGACAAAGAGAGGTAAAAGCAGTCGTATTACATTTCGGCTTGAGAATGAAGACACTAATCAAGTAAATTAAGTATAAAATAAAACATTGGTCGACTGAAAAAGCTTGTTTCTCTTTTACTTTTTTTTTTTAGCAGTGTCTTCATGTATTAACTGTGCTCAGTGACGTGACACCGATCGACCTACTGACGTAATAAGCCATCTGTGAGTTAAATCTGAATAATATCTGGTACACAGGCATCTTTCATTGCATAGAAACACCTCAGTTTGAATTTCCCAGACTAAAGACTCTGTTGCTATATCACATGATTTGGGGCAAGCTTTTGCTTAGTTACATAACAGACATCTTGCACCAATGCACTGTTCATAATGGATAAGAATGGCACAAAGGAACCAGTCCATTCCAGAGATGGGTATCACTATGCAAAAGCTTGCCCCGAATCACGTGATATAGCAACAATCTTTAGTCTGGGAAATTCAAATTGGGGTGTTTATATGCAATGAAAGAAGTCTGCGTACCAGATACTATCCAGATTTAACTCGCAAATGGCTTATTTAGGCACCATGCACGAAAAGGCATTTAGCTTCCCCTGTGCATCAAATTGGTGATACAGTTAGAAACCCGTTTTCTCATCCACTGCAAATAGCATAGACAGTATCATCAAGATGATGCAAACAAATCACATTTTAGCGCTGAGATGGAATAATGATCATGGTATGCCTCCTGCTTGTGGCACCACTGCACCTATGATAAGCGCTATTGATGAGGACTTGCATCTGTCACAGCCAAGTTCTAATTTCCCCAACTTTTAGACTAAAAATTCGTGTACCTTTTGTCCTTAACTGCCGCCAATACTAAATCATTAAACACTAAATCAAATCAAATACCTCAAGATTACCTCAAGTTTCTTCCAACGCACTGCCTCACTCTGGAATTCCCTATACCCTCATCCTGTTTTCTTACTGGATATAATAAATCTCAATTCAAACATAATGTTAAAGAGTTTCCTTCCAAACATCATCTGTTTTTCTTTCTCCTTTCCTTTAGCCATTACCCTTAAGTGGCCCTCTCGGGCGTTGTGTTCGGCAAGTGAACAGCCTTTTAAATGGCGTCCGGGTATTCAGGATCCATTTGAGTAGGCCTGCTTTAGGTTTGGAATATTTTTTTTCAGTCGAATATGATATTGTATTCACCGATGGAAGTAGTAGAAGCCAATTTCCTCGGCAGCCAGGAATACGATCATCTCCAGGAGAACCGACTGGAACTCGGGCAGCTGCGTTGACGCGCTGCAGCCCCGCCAGCGGGCCAGCCAGGCGTAGGCGAACGCAAAAGGGATACCGACGGCGAACTGATTGATCAGCGTTCCGATCACGGCTCGTCGAAGTACGTCCGGTTGAACCTGTGGGGAGCACGGAGAGGTGGTAAAACAGTTAACCTAGGTTTTAAGCCAAGAATCTATTCAACGGATGTCATACCGTTCAAACTGCACTGTCTTGTTAAAACAGTACGCCTATGTTTTCAGACTACAATTTACTACTTATGACACCAATCAGATGTTTGGAAGAACATGCCAGCCTATAATTTTAATACCACATTTGTATGCACATCTCATGGTAATTAAGCTTAATGCAAGTAGGTTTAACATGCGGAATGGCAGAAGACCAATCCATTCAAATCCCTACAAATGACAAGTTTGTCCACCTCCGAAAAAAATATTCAGACCTTTTGATTACGAAAACCGAACAACACGGCCTGAAGAAGACAAGTTGCATTAAAACATTTCTGAACATTCTTCTTTCTTTTTCACAGCTGACGTGAGAATAGAAGAGAACTCAAGCAAGAAAAGGCAAAGGATATTAAGGAACGGGAGAAATTATGTGGAACTTCCGGATAGTTCACTTCAGGTAAGGACGGTTTACACATGATTATGCATAATGGGGTCGATTTCACGAAGCCATACGATCGTTCGCAACTCGAGTAACAAAGGAAAACCCATCGTATCATACATAGGGATGCAATACATCGGGGCAATAAGTCCTATGATTGATAATAAGCTATACAATGAGTTTGGTGACATCCACCCCTAATACGCATATCAAAAGTGCCCCTTAATCGAGACTTTGATACGAAATGAGGCTAGGCTTGGGATTTATTTTTCTACTGCCATTTCTGTGTCCTAAATGAAATGAAGGGCTTGAGATACTCGGCGAAGCTGGAGCCTTTCTCCAGCTTCATCATGTGGCCCAATCCCTTCGTTTCATTTTGTGGGCTTCAAAATGGCATTCGTGAAATAAATCCCATGCCTAGCCTCAAGCTAGTTCGTAAAGGCCCATACTAAGATGTGTTTTAAAATTCCTTGTTTACGCCTACAGATCCATATCGAGGTCTCCCTCACAGTCATGTGCCACAGGAAACCAGGTCTATAAGTGTGGCCTTCATGGTCAGGATATCACAAAAAGAAGGTAGGTTTGCGGTGACACCATGTAATCTCTTCTGTGAGAATGTGTGGTTCTGAAAAGAACCGGTGGTATTATCTCGACGTTCCGAACAGTCTGCTCTGTTCGTCCTCAGGAGAGTGACTGTCACTCTTCAGAGTCGCTCTCCTGATGACGAACAGAACAGACTGTTCGGAACGTCGAGATTATACCAACGGTTCTTCTCTGAACCACACACTGTCACAGAAGAGATTACATGGTGTCACCGCAAACCTACCTTCTTTTAGTACTTCAACCATGCATAGCTTCAAGTCTTACTCAGGATATCTCAGTTACGGAGGCTTAATTGGTTCTGCATCAACCCTTACCGGTATGTTCTTATCCTGCTGTATTTTGTACTGGTGGAACCAATATGGCTTCCCTGTCGCATCAACAAAGAGAGGTACGGACGCTAGAACCCAGTACACCGCTATCGACACCACGAAGGATCCTGCAAAATAAACCAACTGCGTCAGAAGGGTAACTTGTCATGCCTATCACCACAAGCACATGACAAAGGTAGGTGGTTGCATTTTCTTAGTAAAGATGACACAATTTCCAACATAGAAAAACTATACATTCAGTGACGTTTTTTTTTTCTTTCTCTAAATAATATACTGCCACTCAATAAAAGGTTGAACAGTTTTTAGGAGGTGGGTTGTGACAAATCTCGTTGAACGTTTGTGTCGTTTGTTATGAAATTCGGCGGAAAATGTTGATGCGTTTTCAGGGTGCTGTGCGTGCGGCATTCTAGGTATAAAATTAAAAGTGACTAAACAAAGACGAATTGACTC
The DNA here is from genome assembly GCA_963971285.1 of Astropecten irregularis. Lineage (NCBI taxonomy): Eukaryota > Metazoa > Echinodermata > Asteroidea > Paxillosida > Astropectinidae > Astropecten > Astropecten irregularis. Next base: position 4,583,617 of record OZ020258.1, on the reverse strand, counting down.
GAGCGGGATTCGAATCATGCAACAGCGACCCAGGAATACTGCACCGTCGCTCTATTAACAGATATCACAAAAAGTCTTCGGGAATAAAAAAAAAAAGGAATACATGTAGCCTACATGTACTCTAAAAAGATGAACCCTTGGACAGGACCGACATAGTCGGCGGGCCGGAGGAATTTGTTCAACGGAAGGTGACTGTTGCCTGTCGCGTCGCAGAGGGACGGTTAAGGCAAAATGACAAGGGACGCCTTTCTGCGAAAGGGTGTAGGGCCTACAGTGGGCGAAGTGGTGAATGGGCGAAATGACGCGTGGGCGAAGTGGAAAATGGGCGAAGTGACTGTAAAACCCACGGAAACCCACGCCAGGAAGGCACTGTACATGCCTTATTCATGGTGCATCCATGCAGTGTAAACTTCCTTGAATGCCCATCGCAAAAAGACAACACCAATTCTAAAAAAGAAAACGGGGACCAGACTATTTTTGAACAAGCCTCGACTCGATTGCACTGCTTCGATTGCAGTATTTTAGCAATATACTGTTACTGTACTTACCCAACGAAGCGATCAAGAACTCGTCACCGCCAAATAAATCATAGACGAACTCGTATTGCGTGGTCCAGAAACTCCCACTGACTCTCAGGAACTGATGCAGGAGCCACATCAGCGTGTTTTTGGCGGCGAGGACGACTATCAGAATACTGGTCGTCATGACAATCAACATCTTGATACTGCCCATCATGCTTCCATTGTTATCGGTCTTGAAACAAACAACGAAAAAGAAAAAAAAATCGCTAAAATAAAAGTTCGTAACTAGGCAGTATCGTATAAAATAAAAAATTACAAGTAGCACTTTAATTATTGACTATAAAATGTGCATGAACTTTCGTAGCAACAACTACTTCATCAGATGAAGTGGCATCATCAGGCAAGGTATATATATGGGGGGCCAGTCTGTGGTCTATTGAAAGGTAATGATGAGTCACGGATGTCTCTCCCCCTCTCTCTAGGTCGTCCTCAGACGAGCCTCATCCTCGTCCTCGAGCCTCGCGGTCCTCGTCCTCACGGATGTAGTGTGACAAAAAAAAACCAGAGTCCCTATTTAATAATCTATTGATACAGTCTAGTCTTTGGATGATCTTTTGTTCAGCTGCAGCTCCTCTCTCCATCCAGTTCTTGATGGAGTATCAATAATGGACACCTAGCTGTGTAATCTGAAGCCCTCTATCACACCCTATAAAGGAGTCAGGTTGGCGAAGCGGTTCTTTCCTCGCCTTTCACCTCTGTGGACCGGGTCCGGCTCAGTTCACAAGTGGATTGGGTTTTCAGTCCCTGCCTGATATTCCGTGGGTTTTACCCAGAATATTACTCTGGGGTTTTCCTCCCACCTCTAAAACTGTATCTTCTTCTCATCATCTTTCCATAACAGGTTTCATCAGGCTTTCGAGCTACAGTGCCTTGGTCACTTTTGAGGAATCCTTGGTGTCATTACCAGAAATAAATAATAATAATAATAATAAGCACCAGCTCGCACTCCATTGAAGATTCGCCTAAATCTAGAGTGAATCTGACTATGACTAATACTTGCATGATCGGTAGCGTCGTTGTGTGTTGGTAAAAGCCTGAGTTTTCCTCGCATGACCTATTATTATGCCAGTTTCCATTCAAAGACGTCAATAGTTATATCTATCATATGTCATCGGCCTATGAATGCACAGTGGATTTACCGAACAAAACAACAGTAAATTCACAAACTATGGGTTCATAGGGAGACAACAAGGACGTGTCACCTGTTTGTATGCCTATAATGTATTCACCACGCTCGGAACGTGCCAGCAGCATACAGTAACGCCACTTACACTTTATGACCTTCGCCGCGATCTCGCAATATCAGATTGAGATAAAAATGTCGTTATACACAGTTGTAATAAATCGATATTCAGCCAACAAAGGTCATCGACCGTCTATGTCTACTCTGGACTAGTTTCCAGTCCTTCCACGAACTTACACATAATAACGCAAATAAAGGTAGTATCATACTTGGGTAAGGAACCAAAACAGAAATGTTCACAATTTACGTATAACTTACAGGGTATGCAGATGGTGGTGGTAGAAAAATACCGTTAAAACGTTTTCGCCTGAAATGGTATATTTATCCAGAAATTAGTAAAAACAACGACCAAAAATCTTTTTGATCTTTTAAAAGATCAAAAATAAACAAAAGAAAGAGTTAAGAAATACTGTGGCCGTTTTTCACTGTTTTCTCAAAAAGTGGGCACCGTATGGGATTGAATTTTTCACAGATTACATGTACTTTTACTGTATCTGTCTTGATATTTTTGCCCACGAATCTGTATTTCTTTGACAAAAACCAAAGTATGATACTACCTTTAAGGTTGTAGCAACAATGAGGTGTACGTGGTCATTAGGCCTATACATAAGATATTGATTTTTGCAGCCTTCTCCTGAAGACGGCTGTGTATTTACTGGCCGGAACGTCGAACTTAACCGGCTTTTTTTCAGAGCCACCCAACTCAAAAAAGAGTATAAATTATGTCTCGTGACGTTACTTCTAAATTAATAATCACTTATCAGGCTATATCATGAGATGTGCCGTTGGACCCTGAAGAGGCTCTTATGTTGTTTGCCTGTATAACGTGCCCTATGCCGGCATGTTCGGTTGTCAGCATGAAGTACACGCTAAACACGATTTGTGTTTATATAGTCTTGTCATACTTTGACCCCTATAGAAGTAATTCATATTTCCGCTTTCAATAGCCTAGGAATGTAAAAGACATAAGCCCACGTTTTATAGCAGGAAGTTGTGACTTATTTTTAAAACCATTAAAATTCGGTGGTACTTAGAATTTGTGACCAGGGTGTTTTTTTTTCGGAATCTTGAGCAAAACCATTCCAATCGTATTATGAATGTTTTTTTTGTGTGTAAAATATTACATGACCTGGGTCGATTTCACGAAACCGTACGATCGATCGTAATTCGAGTTAAAGAAGATAACCCATCGTATATCCCACGGCTTTTACGATAGGCCCAATGCATCATAATGGAAGGAATAACAATGACCTTTGCGGGAAAAGGGTTTTTTCCTCCTTGACCTACTGGATGCAAGTCATAATGAACTTCAATATCAGGTGTATAACACTGGGGTATAGCATATCTGAAAAGTGAAATTTTCAGTTTGTTTTGGCGGAAAGAATTCCACCGATGACCATAATTTGTGCACAACTGTATGGAACCAACAGAGGGCGTTTTGAGAAAGATGGCTGCCGCTATATTGGGGCCCTTTTCAAACCTCGGCTCCGGCTCAGGCTCCGGCTCCAGCTCCATTTCTTGAAACCATTATAAAATAAAGGGTATCAAAATATCATCTTTTGGCTATGGCTTGGAAGTAGATACTCTAATTTTAACAAGAAGACAGAGCTCCAGCTTCAATGAAAAGCCACAACCTACCGTACATTTCCAGCATATGGATGATAGTGCCGAAGCCGGAGCCTGAGCCGGAGCCGAGGTTTGGAAAAGGGCCCATAAGTGTACAATTTGTAGGTAAAAAACCTGTAAAACTCACTTTTCAGATATGCTACCCAGGTTTTCCACACATGAGATTGAAGTTCATCATAATTTGTATCCAATAAGTTAACTCTTGGAGGATATAATCCTTTATCCGTAATGGTCATCATGTGGAATTCTTTCCCGGTTTTGGCCTATACAATGATACACTTCGAATCCGCAGCAGTAGCCATTTTTTCACATAAGGCCCTTGGTCTGTATAAAGGCTCGATAAACATAAACATTTATTGATTTACATGTTTTGGGCTGAACATATTGCGAATATAAAAATCGTCGTTGATATCGTCTTCAAGTGTGCGACTGAAGGTGGATGTACACCATGTACATGTAGCTATAGGCCTATTATGTTATGTAGCCATTATTTGTCTGACTCTATAATATAGTCAGGCTAATAATGGCTATATTATTATATCTATGATCTGACCGTACAAGGATCGAGCTAGGAGCTAGGACTATGGGAGGAGGACATTCATAAGTTCCTCGATCCATGATCTGATGTTGAGCTTTATCATGCTAACCATGATAATTATATCAGGGCCACCATAACTTCAAGCATGGAACCTAAAGTAAAGTATAAGTAGGGAATCCTACGCATATGATTCCTTTAACCAGAATAATGTTGAACATGTACAAAATAATGAAGTAGGCCTATACAAAAGAAACTTACCTGAAACGATCGTGTAACTCCGCTGCCTGTTGTAGCAGTATTTGTGTTGTAAGTAAGGTGCGGCTTTACACAAGCACTGGGCGACCCATTGACGTGAATGAGACAACTGCCAGCAGCAGTGTTGTTGCAGTTACATTCGCTGTATGCCGTCGACGCCATATTTACGAGAGCGAATCAAATGCACGGATTACACGGTTCAACAGTCAGACTACGAGAACTTCTTTATACTGCATGGTATTAGCACATGTCCACCGACCAGCAAATAACTGTGGAGTTACGTACGGCGTTAGTGCATGGTATGGGGAAGCATATTATATACACAGTGCACATATTAAAGACATCGGGAATCGACTGCAATGAACTGATTCCTTTTCACAATGATCGGAATCGACTCTCATTCCGGTCCAAGTTTGCTCGATTACTTTTTTTCCGATACCGAAGGATCGGCTGCCCAATTAAGCTACTATTAGTTTAAATGATCGAGAAATAGAGCGTTTCACACATTATAACACAATTAGATTGTGGAAGTATTTCCTTTCCTCACTGACAGACATTCACGATAGTTGGGGACTTCTTGTAGATTAAAATGACACCAAACGGTGACCAAAACGGTAAAAAACCGTACTGATGAGATTTTGTTTAAGTTTCATCTGGAGCTTGAAATGGAGTGCGCAAGGCAGAATATAGACTTGGGGCCAAGTCTTTTTAGTCCGCGCGGTGATTGTCTCTTTTTTTCCGCGCAACTCTCGCGAAACCGCGCGAGACTCATGGCTACGGGGAGAGATTAGCTCTCGGCCTGGGACCACTCAAAAAGAAAGACTTGGGAAACCTGTTTTCCCTTTGTGCACGGCCTATTGGCTCTTTAGCCGAAATCGTACGGACGTGTCTGATTGGCCAATCTTTATTAAATATATGAATATTCATTATATAGGCCTACGCTACATCCTGCACGTGTACACAGAGCTGATTCACGCTGAATTACACAACCACAGCCGTCGCACGTATCTAGCTATAGCTGCAGTGTGCCCTTGATAATGAGACTTTTAACTCGTGGGTCGTGAAATTAATTATGTGCATGTTTGTTTTTATCTTCTTTGTGCATAATAGGAATATCTTATAAGTCCGTCTTACTAACTGTAGCTATAGTGTAGACCTACGTACATCAGCTAAATTTTAACCTACACACTTGCTAAACAAATTGTTGACATTTACCGTGGGTATTATTCATTTCCATGAACTAATGCACGTATGTTAAACTAATAGATTAAGTTCCAGCTTAATACAAAATGATTTATTAAATCATTCAACTTATGAAGTAATTGAACATAAACCATAATTTGAAAATGCTGTCCAATGTAAGTAGTAAGTACACAACTGCTGCCTTATTTGAAATTGTTCCCACCCTCAAATAAAATGGACTCGTCTTAACGGCCGTCTCTACGGCAACCGTAATGCAAAGCACGCCCATACGTGAATAAATGAATATGCGTCTAAAACAGGTTTCCCAAGTCTTTCTTTTTGAGTGGTCCCAGGCCGAGAGCTTATCTCTCGCCGTAGCCATGAGCCTCGCGCGGTTTCGCGAGAGTTGCGGGAAAAAAAAGAGACAATCACCGCGCGGACTAAGAAAGACTTGGCCCCAAGTCTAGGCAGAATAGGGACCGAAACCATTGACTAAGGAAACCGTGTTTCGCCTTCCTCTATGAATAAACGGAACAAGAACGTAAGAATTAAACCACGTGTCACTGAATAAGGAAATGCATAACTGTGTTAACTCTGCAATATACGGGAATGTACTAGAGGGTTAAGGCTAGGGTCAGGTTCGGGGTTAGGGTTCCGGGTTCAGGTTCGGGTCAGGTTCGGGGTTAGGGTTCGGGTTTGGGGTTTGAGTGGGGGTTTCGGTTAATGGTTATAGAGTTCGGGTCAGGTTCGTGTTCGGGGTTGTGGTTCGGGTTCGGGTTGAATTTCGCGGTAAGATTTCGGGGTTGGGGTATATAATGGTACGGGTTTCAGTTGGGATTCTTGGTTAGAGTTCGGGTCAGTTTTGGTGTTAGGGTTCGGGTCAGGTTCGGGTTCCAGTTCGGATTCGGGGTTGTAGTTCGGATTGGGGTTGGGGGTTCGTTGTTACAGTTCGGGTCAGGTTCGGATTCGCTGTTAGGGTTCGTTGTTAGAGTTCGGGTCAGGTTGAGGTCGGCGCCGGGTTCGGGTTCGGGTCAGGTTCATGTTGGGGTTCGGGTTCCGATTAGAGCTTTAGACTAAGCATGAAATTCAGTCACCGTTTTTGTAGATGTTTGCGGGGGTGGAGGGTGGTGGTAAAGGATTAGACGGGGTTTAATTGTGATTCATTTTTGGAAAAATCGAAACAATTTTGGCGGCCTATTTTGCATGAATATCTTGCTCGGTCCTTTTTGTTCTCAACTGGTACACTGTATATTTTTAACCAACCAGTCAATTCAGTATTCTATTCATTATTTTTCATTTAGTTGTTTATCATGACGTCAAGCACGGCGTACATATCAGCACCATAATTATGTCACGCGGAAATGTTTATCAATGCAATGGAAAGAAATTCTGCCCATGGACATCTTGACAACATATACAGTCAACGTACGTAAACGCTTTATTGATCAAAACTGCAGAGGAAATAGATTGTTGGCATGGAAACACCATCTCCACTAAAAGAAACTAAAGAATACAAACAACATCGAGTGTATCGCGTGTTAAAAATAATTCATAATAATTTTGTTTTTAATAAAGAAAGAAAATAATTGCCAAGAACTAAGGTGAAATTACGCAGTGATTAACGTTTTTCCAAGGTGTGACGATTTACTTCAATATAAATCTGTAGTATTTTATTTTCCCGCCAAGTGGAAAAAATATAGGATCCTAATAATTTCTATGGATTCCGCAAAATTTAAAGGGGGGCAAACCCATAGAGTGATATTGTGCATAAACATTCCCATGTATATAAGGAAACCCAGCTGAAGCAATCTTTATAGACAAAGGTTTTGGACTATACGAGGATTCCAGAAAAAAAAATTCGACACTAAAATTCTTTCTAGTTTTCGTTGAAAAAAAAAATATGTAAGGGAGACACGAAATTATTGTCGCCCTGCTGCCATGAATCATCACTCAGTCGAATTCAGTGAAATATAATTGAAATATATTCTAAAATATAATTTAAAAACGGAAAAGTGACGAGAATTTTGGCATGCAAGTTTACCTCTCATTCAGTGACCATTATCTGATATAATTATTTGCGTACAAAATGGGAAATATATTCAACTTGTTTGGTATTTTTAACATGCATTTTATTCCCGCGAGAAAAAAAAAATAGTTTCACTATTCTCGCAGAGAGTTTATTGACAATAATATTTTGGTCATGTTTTTGAGAGAAAAGCATTATTTAGACCTTTCTTTTGCAACGTCACAGCCCGAGTTTTTGCCAACCAGCATGGCGGAAACTATGGCGAGCCATCAAAGCCAGGCATAAAAAAATACCCACATATTTTAACCAATGTGTACACAACGTATCATAAACATTAACAGATATTGCTGAATGTAATGGAAACAACACAAGCAATGCTGGTATGTATTTTGTACAGGTATGGAAAGTTTACAAAAACGTTGAAGTTGGTCACGCCGTCTGTCAAGAAGACGTAATGATTTGGAACATTGGCCGCCATGCCAACCAGTGTTTGTTAATAAAAGAAAGGTCTATTATGAAGTAGTTTGCTAACGAATTTGTTTTAATTTTAGTTTTACTTTTGGAAAGGTGACGACAGAGTTGGATCACTGATATTCCTCAATTATTATTTTTTTTTTTAAGCAATGCTTACAGCTTAAACTCACTAAATTCCGTGAACCAAAACTATTATCTGCATATACAAGCTTTCAATGATACAAATGAAGCGGTGTAGGGAGAATACGAACAGTTCATTTGCAAAAACAGATAACTCCTTTTTTGAAAAATTAATGTACATTATCATCACGGATGCTTCAAGTTTTTTATTGAAGGATACACCAATACATTCTTTATTTTTTTCATTTTCTGTACTTGGTAAATTTGCAATAAATTAATAAGTTTTATATGTTCAAACGTATGCGGTTTCCATTGATACTAAAATGAAAAGCACGATTAAGTTAATTTTTCATAAATGGAGTTATCTGTTTTTGCAGATTCCATTTAAATGTGTGTGTGTTTAGTGTTTTTTTAAGAATTAAAAGGGTTAATCGTCACCACATGTGGCAACGAAACTCATGATGACGTCTGTGAATGTCAAGTAGAAAATTGGCACAACTTGACCCGGTATGGGTGTGTGTCTGATGTGCTGTGACGGTACGCAAACAAAACTAAGTTATATTTGTAGGCATGTACGCCAACGTTTCATTTTCATTTTCAATTTTGTATTTATTTTATTTATTCGTTCTAATTTCTACGTTTTTTTCTTCGCTGTTGGTGGTTTCCTTCTCTGTTTGTCACCGTGCTCGACGCATCCTTCGTGTCTTTCCAATGGACTGCATCTACAAGCAGGCATAGCGGACGGCGAGGTACTTAGGAATTCCCGGACACGAATCACTACCGTAGAAGATGTTGCCAACCATGAAGGAACAGCTCTGCTCTCCCTGACATCCTGCCTTTACCATGGTGAGTGAACGGGTCTCATCGCCACAAGGCCTGGCTCGTTCCTGCCCTAAATTTTGCAGGCAGACGAGGGGTCCGCTTTCTCGACCGTAGAGTGCCCACTTTACATCAATCACCTTGTTGCGGTCACAGGCGATGGTGAGCCAGCTGCCCTCACATACAACCTCACGCACTGGTGCTATCAAACAAGCAAACAGGAAAAATAATTCTTGAATCATCATTTGGAAAATAAGCCAAAACCAACCCAAGGCCTCCCAAGCCAAGCGAAGTAAAAATCCTTTTTCTCAAAGCATGACCCCCTGAATCAATGAATTCCAACTCACCATTTGGACAACCCAGCAGCTCAATGATCTTCTGCGGATCATCAGTGGTAACGGACATAAGCTGGGACGAGTCCATGTAACTGGGCAGGAGTCCGCCCGGCCGTATCTCGGTGCAGCTACACGGGTCGCGGTCCGGCAGAACCCATCGCATCTTCCCGCTCTGGTCAGGCTCATTGCCTACGTAACAGATTTTGGCCAGTGTTTCACTCGTACCGATAGCTGTCACCAAAATACAATAAATAACTAAGATTATAAGCATCAAAGCCTAAAAATTGTGGAGTATAAAAACAGACACCGTAGAAAGGCGCGTACTAATATCTGCAAAAAAAAAAAACATTATGACATAATTGTTCAGGTTTAAAAGAGTTCTTGAAATAACAGTTGCAACATGTGTTCCGGTGCTCGGCCTCACTACCATGTCATTCTTTTCTGTGTTAAGACTTACCCCAAATGAGAAGAAACGCACGCAGCGACATCTTTTCAAGACGTACAGCTACCATGCGCTTTGACTTTACTGCTGCTGTAGACAGAAAGATTGAAAACAAGCCGCAGTAGAAATGATACAAAATGCTTTCCACAAAATTGATTGAAACAACAGCATGCTCGACCAAGCAATTTCAAAAAGGTGGGAGGAGCTTCGTGGGGGGGGGGGGCAGCCTTCCTCAGATGGCCGAACATTGAACTCACTGGTAGTTGCCACGTAACTTTAAGAAAATAGTCACTAAAAAATCATTGCAACTTTATAGGCTATCCTTTAAAAAAAGACCACCAGCGTTGCCACTGCTTGAAATTTATCGCGAGATCTTGAAAATTTTAGAAAATTATCGATGATGGTAAATGTTTAGTCAAACCTTTTTTTTTTATTTTTTTTTTTTTATTTTGCACCATGTCACGCGTAAATGTGTTCTAATCAATGCAATGGAAATAAATTCAGTCCGTGTACAACATGCAGTCAACGTACGTATTCGTTTTATTGATCCACAGGCAGCAGACGAAACGGAATTGTTGGCATGGAAACACCATCGCCACTAAAATGAACCAAATAATACAAACAACATGTGTATCGCGTATGCAAAAAAAGATCATAATAATAATTTTTAAATATAGAAAGAAAATAATAACAAGGAACACAAATACAAATTGCCAAGTCATTAAAATTTGTTGTGACAGTTTACTTGAAAATGAAATCAGTATTATTTTTTTTCGCACAACTTGAATAATTCAGGATCCTAATAATTTTATTTATATGGTTTTCGCAAAAGGGCAACATACCCACTATTATGCACAAATAAATAATCATTTTTTTCCCTCTTTCGGGAAACCCAGCTCTACTAAGGAAAGGCTTTGGACTACGAGGATTCAAAAAGGGAATTCATTTTCTGACATTAAAACCCTTTCTATTGTTTTGAAGAAAAAAACAGTAAGTACGACACAAAATGTCCGTCAAATTGTGTGAAATATAATTCAAAATGCAACTCATATAGGTGTTATCCCCGGCATCATGCAGTGTGTGGTAACCTAGACAGAATATAGGCCGAATGGCATGCATGAAAGCAAGGAGATAATTATACACAAGACTATATAGAGAAATGAAATCATTAAAAAATTTCAATTCAAGTAATGAACTGCTGCAAACTGCTCATCATCCAAAAAACGACATGAAAAGTAAAGTATGCATGCTTGGAGTTTGTAAGGCCTGATGTATTTCGATCCTAAAAGGATCTTTATCGAAGGAAATAATGATTAAGACCGGAATGTGATGATACATGTAGGCCCTATACATAGGTATATAGCCTATGTGGAATCCTTGTATACAGTCCATGAATATGACACTGGAACAAATATCTTTGTGTAGTGTTCCCTTTAGAAATTACATTTAATAAACAAAACGGCTTTTCGTTTGTAATAGACTATCGAATTTAAAAATGAAGCCAAACACGGCAATGCCGAGAATAATGGCCAATTAAGTTCATATTGATAGAATCATTTGGACAGCTTAAGTCATTTTTGAGAGTAAAGCATTGTAAGGCCATTTGTTTATTACACGAATTTGTTTTAATTTCAGTTTGACCTTTGTGGAAGGTGATGGCACAGTTGGATTACTGATATTTCTCCATTAAGTTTTCTTGTTGAAAAGCAATATTTACAGCTAAAGCTCACTAAATTCCGTTGACCAATGCTATACATCAATATGCGGTTTACAATGATATAAATTGAGTGGTGAAGAACAACATGGTTCATCATCTAAACAGAGTCAAATGAGTCTTGAAATACTTCATCGTTTCCACAGTCAGTTCATAATGTTACCAGTAAGAAGTGCAAGTAAACGGGTGATACGGAGCGGTGTGGTGCGGTGTGGATACGGAGACAATTAACGCAAAAATGTTTTTATGGGCATCTACGCAAAAGTTTCATTCTCGTGTTTATCTATTTAGTTTAATTGTATTTATTTATTTCATCGTGATTATTGTTTGTTGATGGTGATTTCCTGCTCATTACAGTGCTCGTCGTTTTGCTTCGTGTCTTCCCATCTACAAGCAGGCATAGCGGACAGCCAGGTATTTATGAACTCCCGAACACGGATCATCACCGAAGAAGCTGTTGCTAACCATGAAGGAACAGCTCTGCTTTCCCTGACATTCTGCCTTTACCACGGTCAGTGAACGGGTCTCATCGCCACAAGTTTCCGGCCCTGAAATTCCAATGCAGTCGGTAGAGAAGCTTTCTCGGCCATACAATGCCCAATTCACATCAATAACCTTGTTGCTGTCACAGGTGATGTTGAGTTGCTTGCCCTCACATACAACCTCACGCACTTGTGCTATTAAACAAACATACAGGAAAAACAATAACAATTGAATCAACAATTGAAACAAAAGACAACCTAACTTCAACCCATCCTTATCGACGCGAACTCGACCGAACCAAACTCAAGCCATCACATCCCAAGCCAAGGCCAGAAACAACCAAGTCATGAAGCAAACGTTTAAAGGGTTCATGCAGTGCTTTTTTTCAGTCAGGTTATTTTATTGCCTTCATACAGAGAATATACTGACAGATAATGAATGGCAAGTCTTATTTTGGTTTCAAAGCAGCATTTGTTTTTCTTTTGAATGGCTTGGCAAAGTGGGGGATTTTCATGCTCGCTCATGCGGGGAACCAACAGTAAAAATATAATGAAAACACATAAACAAATGAAGAGACAAACTTGACCCACCGAAATGGTTGGTCACAAAAATTACACCACCAGTTGAGTGAAAGGAACATTATTCAGCACAATAAAACCCATTGAGGGGGAAAGGTCTGCCAGAAAACGTATAAAACAACCCCAACTTTTTGTGCACATAGCAATTGGATTACTGCTCTCAGTTACCCAGATGACATGACAATTTTGCTCATGAATATGGAAATTCTAATTAGCATACAAACAAAAAAAACCTGTTGTTAACCCCTGAAACAGAGTGAGGAAGTGGGTACAATCACAGGCCCATATAACAATTTATTTTTGGCACATGTTCCAGCCATAATATTCCTATTGCATAGACCTTTAACGCCCTGAAACAGTTTATTAATTTCGTACTCACGGCCTGATGGGCAATCCAACAGCTTCTTGATCTTCAGGGTATCATCGGTGATGATGGACATAACCTGGGACGAGTCCAGGGGCCGATTTCACTAACGCTTTGCGATCATCGTAAAGCCCAAATCCATCGCTAAACGGAAAATTGCTATGCAAAGTAGCGATCGATTGTCTGTTTAGCGATGAATTTGGGCTTTACGATGATCGCAAAGCGTTAGTGAAATCGGTCCCAGGTACCTGGGCAGGAACGATCGCTCGGGTGCCTGTAGGTTGACTCCGCCCGGCCGTATCTCGGTGCAGCTACACGGGTCGCGGTACGGCAGAACCCATCGCATCTTCCCGCTCTTGTCGGGCTCGTTGCCCATGTAACATACTTCGGCCAGTGTCGCACGCAGAGCGATAGCTGTCACCATAAGACAAAAATCAAAAGATTATAGGCTAAATATTCAATACTAAAAATTATGGGGTTTCATACAAACAATTACGTCGTAGAAAGTCGCATATATACTGATACCATGCCCAAACCAATGACATGATTATTAACATGTTCGGGTTTAAAAGAGTTCGTGAAATAACAATTTCAAGGCCTGGTGAAAAAAATCACGTTTATCGGTGTTCGGCCTAAAAAAAAATGGATCAGTAAAACTAACGTGCATGCATTTCCGTGTAAAGACCTACCCCAAATGAGGAGAAACGCACGCAGTGACATCTTTTCAAGACGTACAGCTACCATGCACTTTGACTTTAGTGCTGATGGGGACAGAATGATGCTAAGCAAGCCACCTTCGCCGCAATATAAACGATACATGTACACAATGCTTTTCCTGTTTCATCCACTATCGAGACGGCGCAAAATTCGTTGAAAATCGACAGGACACAATAACATGCTTGATTTAGCAATTTGAAAAAAAATGGGAGGAGTTTGGAGGAGGCAGCTTCCCTATATTTATCCATTACAGATGGCCGAATATTGAACTCACTGGTGGTTGCCACGCAACAATGACCGATATAGAAATTGGCAGTAGAATTTATTTTAACCGCTATCGATAGGCTGAAAAAAATAATTCACCGAATTGAAAACTGGGGAAATTCCTTAAACGCTCGATCATCGGCATGATCAATCGTGTGATAGATCAGTTAGTCAACAAATTAGTCGCATGATCAATAACTAAACATTTGAGTCTGATTTTTATCCTTTAAATTACAGGGTTTGTAACATTTACCTAAACAGAAATGTTCACATATTCACATAACTTTCATGGTAGGAAGATGGTGATGGTAGAAACATACCATTAAAATATTTCCGCCTGAAATTGTGTATTTATCCAGAAATTAGAAAAAACAATGACTGAAAACAGTTTTGATCTCTGGGTAATATACCATTCTTTATGTTTTATAAGAAATATTGAGTCGGATTTTTGCTATTTTCTTTTGACTCAGATGTCCGATTGAACTCAATGTTTGTCATGTCATGTAAGTGTTGGATCAGACAAAGTGTGAGTGCTGTTATGTGACCTTTACCAATCATGTATTATGCCTTTAATATTAAAGAGACCTATTTTGCATCCACTCCCCCTATGCAGTTATGTTTCACCATGGAAACGGGTAGCATAATTACAATTTTACGACACGTTGTATCATTACCTTATTACCTGTAGCTTGGTTAAGGCTATATTTTGTTCGGCAGACAGGGGAGTTCCACCGCACATAATTAGAACACAGAAAATGTCGTCTCTCCCCGCGGTTAATTGAGTTTATTGGCACGCTTCATAATCAGAATCTTACACGCTGACCCTTTAAGCAATAAGCAATATGCCGAAGCCAACTGCTTTGACAATGTGGATTGAGTATTAAAAAACATGATGGGGCCAATTTCATAAAACTGTTCAGCAAAAAAAATTTGCTTAGCACAAAAATGTCTCGCCCAATAAAACAAACCACCATTGAAAATTCTATTTGATGTTCATGGTCAGTGAACAACATCCAAAGAACAATCACAAGTGATACACAACACATGGAAATTTGGTTGTTAACCCTGTTTGTATTAAGACAGAAATGTCATGCTTAGCAAATTTTTGTGCTTAACAGTTTTATGAAATTGGCCCCTGGTCATGGCGATCTTACGAAATTGTGTAACCGAGCAAAAATTCAGGGTGATTTTGTTTTTCTGAAGCACTTTCTAATTACAAATCATACCAGATCCCACCATTAATATCTAGTATTTCGTATCTGCCATGTTTCATTTCACGTGGAATGTTTCTTTTGTCCACTGTTTTATTTATACGACAAAAGTTGTTATTTTTTTCACGTCATCGTTGAACCGCTTCATTTTTCTTTGTGAATAGCTGTCATCTCCTATTTTGCAAATTTTTTTAATTTTTCATCTTTCGTAAACCAATGTATGCCTTTTGTCCTTTGAATGGTGTGAAAAAATGAAAATTATGGTGGTGATGACATGAAATGTTTTCTGTCATTTCCCCTTCAAGCTTTCATACCATGAATTATGTATACGAATTAAAATGATTACAACAAATCCTCTGAATTCTGTCTAATTTTGAGAAAATTTACCATTCTGGAAGTCTGCACGAGTGTCGGGCCGATAAGGGCCCTACGTAACGGCTATGTGCCGCAGCATTTGACGCCTTTAGTAATTTTTGTTCTCCGCTTATACACAGCTGTATATCGGCGAGTACCCGAGTACGCGAGAAATCCCCACGCACACAACAGGAACTTCCTCCTCCATGAGACTGAGACTGGGTTTCACGAAGCACTCAGACTGATCTTAAAGTTGAGTTGTCAGTATCACCATAATGTTTTGTATTGCGACATCAAACTGTGCTTAGCAATAAGGACTGATTCACATTTTCATATCAATCTTAGTGCTTTGTGAAATCAAGCATATCCTTGAAATTGGGCCAAGACCATACTGAGCATGCGGGGAAACCACTGGTTGATCCAATATTCCAGTTTTAGCTCGTCCATGGAGCTATAAAGGGAGCTCTATGATGAATCCTGCCATTGCACACGCGTGTAATGAACACGTGATCCTCACCAACTGCGCTCTTCAAATTCTACGACCAATGGCGCTTTTGTATGCTCAACGCACGCGCGCATGAGGGACGGCCCTGATTGGTCAGAAAAAAAAACATTTTGTGCGGGGCTTAATGGACTGCTATATTGAGCCACGCGTCACTCGGATGCCATGCCAAATGCATTGAGATTGCTGAGTGGAAGAGTTGTTCCATTCCCTCTGGGTAAACATTAATATGTAGTAATGTTGAATAATAATAGTATTATGTATACTCTGCATTGTGAAATCCAGTGCATACTGACAACACGAGAATTGGGAAGCAGGTCAATTTTTCTTGGGCCACAATAAGAAAACAAAAACAGCGTATATGCCTACTAATTTTGGCGTGACTAACATTTGTTGTTCATTCGCTCAAGCGTGAACATCATTTCAAGCGTTCCTACACTCTCTCCCTTTGGCAATTTTATAGGTTGATCTATTCTGAAGGGCACGCTTGGCAGCACGGTGTTCGGGCGTCGTCCGTGACTAATCAGCATCTCTTAGTGCCGGTATGCTTTGCTACTCCACCGTATCCATACAACATCAACAATTGTAACAATATGCATCCATGTAAAAATTGATACAGGGACTTTGCAACGGCTAAATTAAGCACGTTCCATGCCCACAGAGTCGAATATATGCCTAATCGGCTTTGTGAAGAATCTTGACATCTGCCCAACTGGAAATGAATAGGTGCATGCTCTCGGAGTTTTCTGAGTGCGGTGCATTTTTCTGTTTGGAAACGTTTTCTCTGCTACGTTTTGTAGCTCCTCGTTTAAGCATGGTTACACTAAAACCAAATATTTAGATTAATTATAACTCATTCCCCTATAGTGATGCTTTGTTTCTTCTACTATTACTGGTGTACAAGCCCAACCATCCATACACCTACCGTCACCCACTCCACCACCCTACCCCACTACCCCACCCAACAACCATCCCACCAACCCTACCAACCACCCCCCCCCCATCCACCCACATACAACCGCCTGCAGTCGTAGACCCCCTTTTTTCCCTCTTTTGTTTAATTGGACTTAAACTTGTTGGCAGCAGGTCCATTAGTTTTACATTATACATGCTTTACAGTATCGTCCCTCTTTCTATTTTAGTCCACGGTTTGAATGTCTATACCCCGCCCCTCCCCAATCAACCCACGAACGCTTTCGCCATCTATTCAAACTTTAAAGATCTTGACAAAAACTTCCAAGCAGCTACAACGCTGACAAAGGTGTTAATGGAGTTGACATTATCTTTTCATGGGCACTCCATTATTATCATTATTATTATTATTTATTCGACCTCATAATTTCTCACACTGGTGCGTGACAACCAGAGAATAATATCCAGGTCCGTACGCGTATCCATTGGCCGGGAAAACTCCTCCCATTTTTGAAATTAATTTAGTCAGGCACGTTTGTTGTTGTCTATAATGACTTTCGCGTCGTTATCGACGGTGGAAGTAAAATTAACCAGAGAAGCATTTTGCACGCATCGCTGTTTCACTGCACACGAAAGCGCCGTGTGTTAAACGTTAGGGCCCTCACTACCGATGAACACACATGGTTCCAGCTTGTCTCATTGACAAGATGTCGCTGCGTGTGTTTCTGCTGATCTGGGGTAAGTCTTTGCATGGAACTGCCTGCGAACCATAATTTGCTGAACTGGGGGACAAAAATTCGGGTTGATGTTGGGATTTTAAAGGTACATAGTATCATACTTTGGTAAGAAACCAAAACAGAAATGTTCACAGATTTTTTCGTATAACTTACAGGGTATGAAGGTGGTGGTGGTAGAAACATACCGTTAAAATATTTCTGCCTGAAATGGTGTATTTATCCAGAAATTAGTAAAACAACGACCGAAAATCTTTTTGATATTTTAAAAGATCAAAAATAGAAGAGAAAAGACTTAAGAAATACTGTGGCTGTTTTCACTGTTTTCTCAAAAAATGGGCACCATATGGGACTGAAATTTTCACACATGACTGTTACTGTATCTGTCTTGATATTTTTGCCCATGAATCTGTATTTCTTTGATAAAAACCAAAGTATGATACTACCTTTAAGAAGAGGGAGGCCTTCATAGGATCTAGATGGTTGTTGGAAATAACAGAACGAATTACGGAGTTGTTTTGGTGTTGTTGTTTTTTTTCAAGATAGAAGATTGTGTTTTTTCGCAATTCCAAGTGTCGTTTAGAATGTTGGGCCTATAATTATTTGATTCCTGGAGTATTTGGTTGTTATTTGGTCGCCTTTCTACGGGGTGCAGTGTTTGTATGAAACCCCACAATTTTTCGGCGTTATTATTTTATAACTTTGTCCATTTTGTCTTTTTGTGACAGCTATCGCTCTGCGTGCGACACTGGCCGAAATCTGCTACATGGGCAACGAGCCCGACAAGAGCGGGAAGATGCGATGGGTTCTGCCGTACCGCGACCCGTGTAGCTGCACCGAGATACGGCCGGGCGGATTTAACCTACAGGCACCCGAGCGATTGTTCCTTCCCAGGTACCTGAACTCGTCCCAGGTTATGTCCATCATCACCGATGATCCCAAGAAAATCAGGGAGCTGCTGGGTTGCACATCAGACCGTGAGTAGGAATTTCCTTGATACCATTCTGCTTGAGTCTTCTTAGCTGCCGATTACATGGGCTGGGACCAATTTTATAGAGATGAATAGCACAAAAAAAATGCTTAGCACAAAAATGGATTTCAAAAAATATTATTTATCGTTCGAGAATCAGTCTTCCAAAAATTCATGTTTCAAAATCAATTAAACAAAACATCCCACCCATCACCGTCCTTTTCATATTCAAAATCAATTGCGCACAAAATCCCTGTTCATACCCCCAACGAACGATTAAAACGCACCTTAATAGCGCTCCGCACTTACGCTAAAAATAGCAACGGACCTCAGACAAACATTGCAAACATGCAAACGTGTGTGCGTGTGCGCGTGCATGTACACTACGTGTGCGAGTCAATGTTTGTCTGACATCCGGGGATTTTGTGACGTCATTAGTGGGGAGCGCTATTAAAACAGACAGACAGAGTAGGCCTGGTTGTAGTTTTATATTCATCTTAATTCAATCTTTCAAAGATGTCAATTTAATACACATACGGAGTAGGCCTATGACAGTTTCGAAGTCTGTCAGAGGCGGCCGCATGCCTTGTGCAATATTGGTACGACTTGACTCGGGTACGACTTATATTATAAAGACTTGACCCATTTCGCCATGAAATTGGACCCTGGACATTGTACAAAACACCAAAATTAGTCTTGAACGTTTAGGCCTTTTCGTTGTCAATATCAGTGGAGGATCCGTGGGTTGGTTGCAACAGTATCATCTGATCGAAAATTCATCGAAAGAGCACTTTTTAGATTTTCACCCCCCCCCCGTTTACTGAAAGCTAGATCCGCCCCCAGAGCACCACCATCATGATTTGTATTTTGACATCGCAATTGGTTAATAGCAATTAAGATCGATTCATGGTTTAAAATTTAATCTAAGTGCTTCGTTCAATTGGCCTCTGTGGTCTGACATGACAAGCCACTGAATCCTTTGCATTTAAATTGCACCTACATTTCACTTGAGGGTAATTAAGGGTTCATTGTTGACACAAGGCAGGAGGCTTTTGTTTCAAAATATGCTTGCATGTAATCATAACGTTATGCACGCTGATCCTTTGTTTATGTACCAGAACAGAGACTTCAGAAAATCAGAAAAAAAAATCACAAAACTGATTGAGTTTACCTCCCTTTTTATCCAAATACCCAAAGTGATTAAAAACACAATAAGCTTTAACTTTGTGACCGAGAAGATTGTGATTGTGTTGATTTTTATTTCGAGCGCGCAAGAGTATGAAACTAAATTGTTATGCACAAAGTGTCAAACAGGTTGTCTTACAATGTATTTCAATATAGAATGTTTTATAGTTAATAGGAAGTATCATACTTTGGTAAATTTGATAGAACAGCTGCGGTATGTTCATAATTTGATTTGTCATGAAATAAAAACAAACCTGTGAAAATTTTCAGCTCAACTGATCATTTAAAAAACAGTAGAATACAGCGAAGAACCGTTGAGATTGTTATGCGAAATTGTAAGGTAATTTTGATTGTGACGTTTGGATCTCGGAGGTCAAAACTGTTTTCGGTATTTTGTTTTAATCATTTCTGGAAAAATACAGCATTTCACGCTGATAAAATATTAACGGTGCGATTGTGGGGCCGATTTCATAAAACTTACGACGCGTCGTAGAGTTAAGACGCATCCTTTCTCTATGGACTCACCGCATAGATGCGACGCGTCGCAGCTAGGACGCGTCGCAAATCGAGTTACGACGCGTCGCAGAGCTTTATGAAATCGGCCCCAGGTCTATCTTTATACCCTTATACGTAAATATGTGAACATGTCTGTTTGGGATTCCTATCAAAGTATGATAATATCTTTAAAGGTACTATCATACTTTGGTAGCATACCAAAAACAGAAATTTTCACAGATCTACCTATATTTTGCAGGGTATGAAGATGATGGTGGTAGAAACGTACCGTTTATTAAGATGTTCTGCCTGAAATGCTGTATTTTTCCAGAAAAGGGTTTAAACCAGTGACCAACATTATTTTTTATCTTTTAAAAATAAAAAATAAAAAAGACAAGTCTTAAGAGATATTATGGCCGTTTTTTACTGTTTTCTCAAAAGGTTGGCATCGTATTGGACTGAAATTTTCACAGATGGCTGTTACTGCTGTATCTGTCTTGATATTGTTGCCCATGAATCTGTATTTCCCTGACAAAACACAAAGTATGATACTACCTTTCACACTTGACGTTGAGTTCTACTTGACAATAAGACAGACGTCGTATTTTTGTTTTAAAGGTAGTATCATACTTTGGTTTTTGTCAAAGAAGTACAGATTCATGGGCAGAAATATCAAGGAAGATACAGTCACAGTCATCTGTGAAAATTTCAGTCCCATACGGTGCCCACTTTTTGAGAAAATCGTGATAAACGGCCACAGTATTTCTTAAGTCTTTTCTCTTTTATTGTTTATCTTTTAAAAGATCAAAACGATTTCCAGTCGTTGTTTTACTAATTTCTGGATAAATACTCCATTTCAGGCGGAAATATTTTAATGGTAGGTTTCTACCAGCACCATCTTCATAGCCTGAAAGTTATATGTAAATCTGTGAACATTTCTGTTTTGGTTTCTTATCAAAGTATGATACTACCTTTTATTTAAAATCCTAATCGTAAAATTTGTTGGCCCATTCTTCTGTTCTTGTGCTTGTTATGTTCATCAAATGGAGAGAAATGGAGGAGTATACGATAATATACGTTTACGTTAAAAGCGAGGTTTCAAACGAACAAAGATAATTGACTATTGGGGTCACCACAAACATAGGGCTGGATGGTTCAGTTGGTAGAGCGCCTGTACGGTATTCAGGAGGTAGCCGGTCCGAATCCCGCTCCCGTCAATTTTTCTTTGTTCACTATTTAATTACTTTAAATTTATTGAAAAGTGAACAAAGAAAGAAAAATTTACTGGAGCGGGATTCGAACCTGCGACCTCCTGAATACCGTACATGTACAGACTATACATTTAGTCAGTTTCCCTTGTGGTTGATGCTTATAAAAAGCGAGAATAGTCTATATGAAATATTGGTCATGCAAAGTGCAGTTTTAATATGTCTGCCATGTATGTATGCGATAATGGCCATGATTATGGGTGATATGTTTGAAGTAGAAATGCAGAACACATACTTTGGGGTATTTGATAACATTTTTAAAAATACATGTGGGGCAAAGCTATTGTGTTTGGTACTATATATACCAACAACTCTCTCCTTGATCTTCATCTGCATGGAGGAAGCGAACATAATTATATCGACCTTGGCGTGTTCCCGCTTAATCACTGGCTATTAAAATTAATCCTTGAACCAGCTTATAATTAATGCATGTGAAACCAATCCTACCAGTACGCACCAATGAATTAGTAATGCTGCGTAATAGACAACCACAATACAGTGTCTTCGTTGTTTATGTATGATAAAGACAAAACTGCCTTTACGAATGGAAACCGGCCTTGTAATGATGTTACATATCTCGTGGACTGGCAAAGGGAAATGCATCATTAACGGAAACAAATTATCCCCTAAAATGCAGTGAATGTCATCTTTGAGAGAGGTGAAAGTTATATTTTTTATAGGCCTACTGCACAATGAAGGCACACAGAATTAACTAGCTCATAAACCTTTAATGGGATTTTTCCAAAATAATGTTCATAAAATTTCTGAAGCAGGAAAACTTCAAGTTCAACCGGTTTTTAACGCATCCAGACAAACGGGGTTCAGACGTGGAAGGCTGAGCCTAACCCCCACCCCCCATCTTATTCTTAATTGTTATTTCAATTGTGTATATTTTTATAGCACCGGTGCGTATGATGGTATGTGAGAAAAGCCAACTGAACATCGCCTGTGACAGCAACAAGGTGATTGATGTGCAGTGGTCACTCTACGGCCGAGAAAGCGGCTCCCTCGACTGCATGGGAGGTTGGGGACCGCCACAAGCCGGTACTTGTGTCAATGAGACCGTTTCACTGGGCAAGGTAAAGGCTCGATGTCAGGGAGAGCAGAGCTGTACCTTCATGGTTAACAACAACTTCTTCGATGGTGATCCGTGTTCAGGCACTGCTAAATACCTCCTCGTCGACTATGCCTGCGAGTACGTGTAGATGCAGTCCATTACGAAGACACGAACGAGCACGGTGAGGAACGGGGGCGAGAACGAGATGAAAATCACTTCAGAAAAACGAATTTGAAAATGAAGTAAAATAATAACTATATACGTAGATGCTTGCTATTATATGCCTATAAATACTTAGCGCTCGTCTCCGTATCCACAGCACACACACATGCCGTGTCACCCATGTTTGTATGTAAAACCTTATGTGGACTTTCCCTTGTTCTCATGTACTGACCAAATGGACAACTTCAAACCATTGGTATTTAAACTCTACCCTTTTTTTCGTGATGGAATTTGGACCGAATATCCCTTGAATGATAAACTTCAATTTGCGACGGATAAAGACACATTGAAAATGTCTCCTTTTGGTATTTTCGTTGGCATCGAAACATTATGTGAACGTGCGCGAGATCGTATATCGTCTTCGAATCCTGCATTATGGACGTCCACGTGAGACTGTGCCAAGTTTCTACTTCGATACATACATCATTGTGAACTGCGCGTGGAACTTTTGTTTCGTTTCAAAAGGCGAATGTACAAATTCCACGATAATGCAAGTTACTGTTAACTGACTTTGACCTATTCATTGATCATTCATTCTTGAAAGTCTCCAATTTAAAGGCAGCGTACAGGATTTGCAAGGTCTCCTAAAAAAATTGAATTTGAGATAAAAAAAATTTACTCATAACAGTTTGTTTACAGTGCAAACAGTCAACATGGAAAATATTGGTTCATCGGATACTGGGTTTTTAAAGGAAATCAAGATTTAGTGTCTTTTAAAAAGATCGTTCGTCCGAACGATTTAGTAGCATTTCGAAAGCGTGGTGTAACCGTGAAGGATTCGGAGGGGGCAAGATTAGTTTGGCCGTATTTCTGCTATCCAGACGAACAAAGCGTAAACATGTATATACATGAAACAATGTATGTCAGGAAGTTAAAGACCTTCACTTCTGTTTAAGTACCAAATTCAGCCAAAACGCACATCTTTGCTAATCATTTATGCTCCCTTTTAAGTTGTGGTATTGGAATCAGCACGCGTACCACTCATCCCTTAAAATGACATGCACAAAAAAAGAGGTAACTTACATTACAAAATGTTCCAAATGCAAAACCGCGGACACGCCTTTATGCAACATCAAATGCATGTCCGAATTCTGGACCGACTCGATAAAAAAAAGGATATCTACATTGTGCGTCAATTAATACTTCAAACATGCATGGGGTTCAAAGCTGATTAAATTTGATGCCAACAAAATCGGTCAACGCTCCCATGCGCTTAAGTAAACAATAGAAACCAAAACTAAAATACTGCAATGGATCCCCAATTAAGCCAATTGGAAAATTGGGCTATTTCTGTATTTCTTGTTTAGCGACAATCGTCTGGATTTGTATTGTTGTTTTCTTTTTGATTCGTGCGCAAATTGTCCCTTTACTGTTCTTTCACTATAACACAAAGGCTGAACATCTGAAATACTCATAGGTTTGATTCAATATTTGGAGCTTCATAACCATACCAGTATCATGATTCAGACCTATATCAGGGGCCAATTCCACGGAGCTGTTAAGCACAAAAAAATACTTAGCACAAAATGTCTCGCTCAATAAAGCAAACCAACATTAAAAATTACATTTGATACTCATGGTCAGCAACCAACAGCCAAAGAACACTCACAAGTGATACACAACTTTTGGAAATCGTTGTTAATCCGGTTATTGAGAAATGTCATGGTTAGCAACTTTGTTTGTGCTAAGCAGGGCCGGCAAGTTGGCCCCAGAACACAAACCGGGCACACACAAACCAATTGAACTGTTTACCAACCACTAAGAAGCGGGAACCAGGAACCGTTGAAAATTCATAAGTGCCTGGTTGGTCTTCATTATTTTGGTATGGTTGTAAATCTCATTGTTCGAGATAAATTAACTGTAAGCGCGCTGTACTGGCTTCATTTGCAAAATATATCCAAATAAAGAAATGCAAAAAGCTAGAAGAAAGGTGTGAAGTGATCTTTCTTTTCTCTGTCTGTGTACCGTAGAGTTCCGTGTATTTAACATAAGAGTGTATAGGCCCACATATGTCCATTGAGTTTATTAATTCCGTGTATACCCCTAATTTTATCATTGCCCTTTGAAAAGTCTTGTAAAAATGAATGGAACCGGTCCCCAGAGTTTGGACTTGCAACTTTGTGCCGTTTGGATGAGTTCGGGCCCTAAAGTCGCTCTACTTTTTTTCGTGTAATGGAGGAGCAATAGTCTGGCAACAGTAGATTCGGTAGTTATATAGGGACATTGGGGTTTTTTTTTGCATGGACATTTCATCGGTAAACCTCTGAAAAATTGAAAAGATAATCAAGCAATTCCAGCTTTATTTAAGCTGTAAGTTTGATCACCTCAGAAGGTTGTGAGTATTTTTTAACAATTTTTTTTGGACGGGCTTTTGGAGGACCGAGACGAAGACGAGACCAATTTATAATCGAAACATGCCCTATATGGTAGTGCACGCGAGGAAGCAGTTACAAATTTGTCTACATGTCATCAGCCAGTACAACGTTCTGCACGTAGCATATGTATTTTGTAAAAATATAGTAATCCTTTCTTGTGCTTCTGTCTCCTAGCCAACGACATGATCATGGCGCAATAATTTTGACGACGTGGCGCATGCAAGCTTGGAAACTAATTTGCAAGACCTTCAATCATTTCATGGACTGTTCGTTCCCATATATCTGTCAGTCGACTCCTCACTTTTTATAAAAAAGGCATCTAATTTTCATTACTGTGCATGGCAATAATGTATATGGCTTAAGTGTTGTCTTTTCTCGAGAGAGTTTTCGTATGATAATTATTTTCCCATGATGGCTGATATGTCATACGGTAACTTGTATTGTTGCAGTGACCAGGGTTTGGATCTGGGTTCCTTCCTCGTCTTCGTGCCTTCTGAACTTGAGTCTTCTGATCATTTTACAAATGATGTTCGAGTAGCCCACATCCATGGACCTCTGACCTATAACATTGAAACATTGAGTGATGCTCCACTGGGAGATATTCAATTATGTATCCAGATCCAAAACAAACTCGAGTAAAGACAAATACTCGGCCCGTACTCGATTTGAAGTACTCGAAAATAAAATGTACTCGGCCCGTACTCGGAAAGAAGTACTCGAATATAACTGTACTTGGCCCGTACTCGATTCCATGTACTCGAATTTTGGGAGTACTTGACAATTTAGTGCAAATTTTATTTTCGTTACAATTTCACGGTTGATAATGTTGGCGATTTCTGATTATACAATGGGAGTATGAAGATCATCGGGAGTTTAGTATCAAATGAACCAAGCAGCACAGTGTCATTTGCAAGGTTTGAAAAACATTAATTTCTTAAAAGAGTGGCACAACATCAACATCCAACTATAAATATCTTTGTGAAACAAAATGCAATTTTTTTGCACTGTGCGTTGGTACTTGGTACTGTACTCGAATATGGGCTCGGACTTTGGTACTCGGACTCGGCCCTGTACTCGATCTTGAATGTACTCGGACTCGATACTTAGGACTTGGACTCGACAGCAATGTACTCGGACTCGGCCCAGTACTCAGACCTTGAAGTACTCGGAGTACTCTGTACTCGGATCTGAGGACTCTACTTCAACACTGCCAATTTGTAGTGGAATTCCTCCACCCATATGTGGCTGCTGTGAAGACTCCAGATACATTTCCACTGTATGCTGTACAGGGTCGAGAACTATTATGTAAAAAAAATTAAACTGTTTATCTCTTCAAGATTCAAATATGTGATACAACCATGTCTTGGCCTATCACCATGTAAAATTTGAGAAATATTTGACTGAAATTGAGAGAAAAAAATAAGACTTGTTTAAAACCCCCAAAAGGCTTGTCATTTGTATAGTGTTGTTGAGATCTTCCTAATGTGCCATATCATAATGATCTTCATTAGTGCGTGTACCACCGTTTTCAAGCCACCACTAGATATTAAAGGTATAATACATGATTGGAAAAGGTCACAGAATTACACTCACACTTTGTCTGACCCAGCATGTACATGAAATAAATAAACCTGTGAAAATTTGAGCACAAGATCAAGTCTGTTTTGATTTGGTCTTTGTTTTGCTTATTTCAGGATAAATACACCAATTCAGGCAGAAATATTTTAATGGTATGTTTCTACCACCTCCATCTTCATACCCTGTAAGTTATACGTAAATCTGTGAACATTTCTGTTGTGGTTTCTTCCCAAAGTACGATACTACCTTTAAGCTATACCAGCCTTCGTACCAGTGTGAAGTTTGCAGTCGTTCAAAAGAAAAACAATACAACAACACAAAAACAAAATTTAAGAAATGGCTCAATGGGTGGTGTGGAGTTTTTCAAGCTGCAGGTATCAAAAAATATGCTGTAAAATGTTATTGCGTGAATTCTATGAAGAATATACATTCACCATAAGTGAAAGGTATGGCGCATATCGTGTATAATATCAGGAATTATTATGCCAGGCCGTCAATTTCCATCAATTGTTAGGTTGAAGAGGGGAGTCATGATGAATTTAATTATGGGGATGGTCATTTCGTGTCATCTGCCAGTTGCATGTACAATATTATTCTAATAATTTTGTCCAATTACGTAAATGCCAGACCGTCGAGGGACATGTATTACAAAGCAACATGTTCGGCTAAATAATGCACCTTTGGTTGCTTTTAGCATTGATGATACAGGCTATACTTTTCCTGTGAATGTAACCATCATCAATTTCAGCTCGAGCCTGATATGGCATTTATCAATAATTCATTTTTTGAAGCAAATAATAGTTTTGAATTAACACACATCCGGTACTAATTCACTTTAGGCCGATTATAGCTTTCAAACACAGTCATCAATTGCCATCTACTTAATAAAACATGCCTCCCTCTACAAGATGGCATTGAAATATTGTTGGGCGCTTGGAAATTGATGATCCTGATCTGTGCATGTGCATTGTGCATGTGTTGTCCCTCATTATAGCAATAGGCAACACTAGCGTTACCGCGTGTGGTTTCCTTTAATCTAAGGGTCGTGTCACACGATGCAACAATTGTATAAGCAACTTTTAATTGGAAGCAACCAACTATACTACAAGATGAAAAACTTGCTGGTACAAAAGTATTTTTCTGGTAGTTTTGTTTACTATCCCCCAAAAAATTATATGAAAATTGAAAGATGAATGTTATATCTTCTTGGAGATTGCATGGAACTGATTGCCTTGTAAATTGCTTCGTTGAGCATGGGCTTCACATTTCCAAATAAATATCTTATTCAACTTAACCTTGCACTCTACCTCTATACTCAAAGTCACACATTAGTTCTGTTTGGGGATCTCATTGGTTACATGTACCATTAAAGGGCATGTACAACATCGGTATGCAGGTGACAGAGCAGGGACAGGCTGTTCATAATTTGATTTGTCATTGAAAAAAAAAACTGTAAATTTTTCAACTCAATTGATCATTGGAAACAGTAGAAAACGTCGAAAAAGCGTTGCAATTGTAACGTCAAATTGTGTGTCTCATTTTTGATCTTGCCAAATGGTTTGGTGTTTGGTTTTTCTTTTTCTCGATAAATGCAGTATTTCAGGCAGAAGTTTTCACAGTATGTGTCTACCTTTACCGTCTGTATACCCTATAAATCTATGAACACGTCTGTTTTTGTTTGTTCCCAATGTTGTACATGGCCTTTAAACTTTAGCCCAACATCCTCCATCTATATCTGTATGGATTTTCCTTCGATAGGATGCGATATTCACCCGTGGAGACGATATTCTCCCGTGAAGACTAGCGGCCAGTTTTCACCGTATACCAACCCTACCCCACCGCCCGCCGCTAGTTCATGCGCAGCTCGCACTGAACGATGCTGCTTTACAACTGAATATCACACATAAAATAACATACATCAGGAAAATAAGGCCGTGTCCCAAATCTCTAGCTACGGCTGCAAGAAACTCACAATTTAATTGAAACAGCTGCAGTCATTAGCTAGTGGCTGTCATATGTGTGTGTGTAATTCGGAGGCACAGCCAGATATTTAGGACACGGCTTTTCTATTGGCCTAATGATTGTGAATGTCAACGAAAGTGTGCATCTCCCCGCCTACTCAACACGTAAAGACAAAATAGATCGTTGAGGGCGGTGCTATTCTCTCATGAAAATGTTCTATAGCGAACTAATTTGAAGTTGCTTGGGTGTTCAATAAATTAAGGGCGAACATCGTGAGAGCTGTCGCCTCGACCCTAACTTTACCCTGCACACGCCAGATTATTTCATATACAAAGAATAAACGCACGTGATCTGCTCCTCATCTCCGCAGTGCCGAGTCACTCCGTTGCATCTATAATATCACTACGCCCCCTGCTTCAATATCACGTGTCGTTTAGCTGTGCTGGTCCAGTCAGTCTACGCGGATGATGATTTTGACTCTGCATTTTCTGCTCAGCCACGACCGGATCTTGTCGTGTGCACAATTTTGAATATTGCAAGTTTCAGGCACGACTTTCGCGCCTTCCTGATCGCCGAGTCAAGATTTGTCGTTTCTATCTGAGTAAGAATAGCTCAGCCCATCTTAAGCTCTTGCATCAAAGGAGGGAGAATACCTCGGCCTCTGTGAGGAATCGACTGAGGCAAGGACGGGTTAAGATGACCCGTTATAAGACCTACGCGATTGTTGTCATGATCCTCTGTGGTGAGTTTAAGTCCACTCTTGGGAAAGACACGGCCATTATTAAAGGTTGTATCATACTTTGGTAAGAGCCCAAAACAGAAATGTTCACAGATTTACATATAACTTTCAGGGTATGAAGATGATGCTGGTAGAAACCTACTGTTAAAATATTTTCGCCTGAAATGGTGTATTTATCCAGAAATTAATAAGACAACGACCGAAAATCTTTTTGATCTTTTAAAGGATCAAAAATAAAAGAGAAAAGACTTAAGAACTACTGTGGCCGTTTTTCACTGTTTTCTCAAAAAGTTTGCACCGCATGGGACTGAAATTTTCACAGATGACTTTTACTGTATCTGTCTTGATATTTTTGCCCATGAATCTGTATTTCTTTGACAAAAACTAAAGTATGGTACTACCTTTAAGCAACCACTTTGTTCTTGGTTCGTCAAACCAGAGCCTAAACG
Organism: Astropecten irregularis; assembly: GCA_963971285.1. NCBI lineage: Eukaryota > Metazoa > Echinodermata > Asteroidea > Paxillosida > Astropectinidae > Astropecten > Astropecten irregularis. The sequence continues at coordinate 4,553,843 of OZ020258.1, read as the reverse complement.
AGTATTTACTTGAAAACGGATGAAATATATGCCTATTTTTGACGAGGAAAACTTCTTAAGGTTATTATTTCAGGAAAGCGAAATTTTGGAAGATTTATCATGGGATGGGCTCAATTTGACGGATGACAATCCCTTTTTTTTTTCCTCAATCGGAAAACAGCATTTATAGAACACTATTCCCAGATCGTGCACTGGCACTACTTCGCCTCATTCCTCTCTCAATATTGATTGATTTGTTAAATAGTCCTCCTACTATATGATGGGATTTATGTCTTATTCTTGTTTCCGTCTTGATTCTTATCTTAGCATCCTTGGACCTTGTGGGTGGCGAGGCGAAGACATGTTACTTCGGTCCCCCACCGGAGCCCGACCCCAACAATCCTGATCCCCATCACTGGATGAAGCAAGCCCTGCCGGAGATACGCAAGAATTGTCCGGGGAAACCATCAGCCAAACTCGGTAAGTTCATGAATCCAAATATTCATCGGGAAAAAAAAAATGAAACCGCCGTCGTTTTCCATACATTTGCTTTTAGCAGTATAATTTCTGCTATTAAATCTCCTGAATTATTTTAGTTTTTCGTCTTATTTTTAAATAATTGAGTCTGTTTTTGTTTATTGAATGAATAAATAGAGCAAACGCTCTTTATTAATAAAAAAAAAAATTCTGCCATTAAAACGCCACCTTTCATTTTATAAAGTACAATTAGAAAACAACGATATTTTAATCACCATACGCATGTCTATGTGAATTTGATGTGACATTGTCACAAAACGGGGACACCGATGCCCCAAGGAAGTTATTATAATCATTGTCGCAAACAATAAAAAGATTTTATTTTTGTTAGCATGATCGTATAATTTTATTTAAAGTTTGTTTGCTTGGGGCTCATGTGTTGTAATTGGGGAAGCAACAGGGGCATGTGCCCAGGACACCACATTATTTTTATGGGCGCAAATACCCAAAGGCAACACAAATGATATGAGAATGAAACAAACAAAAATAAAAACAAAATTAAAAAGCAGCTGTACTGTTGAAGTTATTATAAATCGAATCCGATAAAGTTTGAACAAATTAAACAGAAAGATTGCAAATTGCAAATTGTCTGTTTTTTGTTTCCATTGGCATCAGAACGCCGTTTCCCCCAAAGTGCTGCTGGTTCGGTTCGAGTTCGGTTCGGTTTTAGTTATGGATTTTAATTGTTTGAATTGTTTTCATTATTTTATAGCACCAGTGATTATGATGGTATGTCACGACAGCCCTCTTATAATCGTCTGTGATAGCAACAAGGTGATTGACATGCAGTGGTCGCTCTACGGCCGAGAAAGCGGCTCCCTGGAATGCATGGGAAATCATGGACTGGAGGCAGCCGGTACTTGTGTTCATGAGACCGTTTCACTGGGCAAGTTAAAGATTGCATGTCAGGGAGAGCAGAGCTGTGCCTTCATGGTTAGCAACAGCTTCTTCGATGGTGATCCGTGTCCAGGCACTGCTAAATACCTCCTCGTCCGCTATGCCTGCGTGTAAATGCGGTCCATTTGGGAAGAAACAAAGAATGCGAGGATGACATGGCCTACATCGAAAAAAAAAATTGATTTAAACATTTGATGCACTTGATGCGCTTTTTAGATGTTGATAATTTTTTGCACCTTTGGTAAAATCGTATTCATTATGTAAAGATTCGGGCATAATTTCTCTTAATTCTTTTTCTACTTGGAGGGCGGTTGTTTTCCGGCATTGTTACCATGACAACGAGACAATAATACCATCCTGGCCTAAGTTACTGAAGCATCGGCACGTGAATAAGTTGAAAAAAATGATCTCATTATATCTGAACGACGCTGCAATGCCAACATGTCTGATGCGAATAAACGCCACACGATTTTATGAACTGTTTTTCCTTCATGATTTTTTTATCTCTCTCTTTCGATACATTTTATGAAGATGAGTATACTTATTGGTTCGTTGCATAATAAAATAACACCCCTGCTGTATACAGTGTCAATGGTTTTACCCACTTGGCACTGTAGGTCACAACGTGTATAATTATTCACAACGTTTACACATGGAAATTAGAATGTCCATATTCACGAGCGGAACTATGATGTCATCGCAGTAATCCCCATTGAATTGTGTGCACAAATGTTGAGATTATTCTATGGGTTTTCTGGAAGATCTTTTTCCTCGTGAAATTGCTCTATTTTGTGAATGTGGTTTCGTACGGTATTAACCAGACTAACCAGTAAGAGCATTTTGTTTTCCCAAACCATTTCTAAGTCACGGACGTCATATACAAAAAAATCTGGACTAGCAATACTCTCTATAATCCCATGTAGGTCAATGAAGCCACAAGTATCCATCTCGGAGGGCCAAATACAAAGGTAATACAAAGACGCGCTCACCTTTGTTAGTTAAATCCGTCTGGCAACAATAGTTACCGCATTGTATCTGGCACGGTAAGATGGCCGCCGGTGGCTTCAGTTGCAGGTCCGATTTTTTTTATATGACGTCCGTGTTCTAAGTGCCAGCTTTGACCTTTCACGTTTAACCTTTTTTTCTACTGCGGATTCTCTGCATCATTAACTTTCATTAAAAGCACCTTATTGTTGCAAAGTCATTCAAAGGACTATTTTTTTCAGTTGTTGGTTTGAAAACCCAGCATGAGACTTGCCATTTGCTTGCTATTAATTTGGGTCTCAATACATAAAAACGCATTGTCACATATTTTCAGGTTCAGCTTATTATAATGGTTCTTATTAAAATTCTCTAATTACATATTAAGCACGGTGTCCACGTCGAAGTTTCTCTGTGTCGATTCACTCTGTTGTTAATAATATAATATTGTTATTACGCCGTTCTTTCTTAGATTATTCGGTCCATGACAATTCATACTGCATCATATTAATATTCTATATCCAGACATGGTAGCTTTCCAGTGAATGAAACAATTATCCATTTGAGCACGAGCCTGACGCGCCATTTATCTATAATCTATTCATCAGTTTTGAAGCTTTTATGATAAGCACATATCCAGTAATAATTCATTTGGCGCCGATCATGGCTTCAAATACGTTCACACTGTACAGTCATCAAGTGGCATCTGCTTCACAGACCATGCCTACCTGTACAAGATGGCATTGAAATATTGTTGGGCGCTTAAAAATTGATGATTCTGATCTGTGCATGTTCAATTTTGCCCCTCATACAGCAACAGGCAACACTAATGTTATCGTGTGTGGTTTCCTCTATGCCTATATAGTGTAATCCTAAGGTCATGTCACACTAGGCAACTTTTACTAGCAACTTGGAGGCAGCCAACTACATCTCAAGAGGAAAACCTTGCTGGTACTAAAGTACTTTTCTGGTTGTTTCTCACTATCCCCAAGAAAATTATATATGGAAATTGAAAGATGCATGATATTTCTTCATGGAGTTTGCCTGGAACTGATTGTATGTAAGATGCTTCGTTTAGCACGGACCTTACATTTCGTTTAAATTTGATGTCAAAAATATCGGTCAACGCTCCCATGCGCTTAAGTAAAAAATAGAAACCAAAACTAAAATACTGCAATGGATCCCCAATTATAGCCAATTGGAAACTTGGGCTATTTCTGTATTTCTTGTTTAGCGACAATCGTCTGGATTTGTATTGTTGTTTTCTTTTTGGTTCGTGCGCAAATTTTCCTTTTACTGTCCTTTCACTATAACACAAAGGCTGAACATCTGAAATACTCATAGGTTTGATTCAATATTTGGAGCTTCATAACCATACCAGTATCATGATTCAGACCTATATCAGGGGCCAATTCCATGGAGCTGTTAAGCACAAAAAAAAAATGCTTAGCACAAAATGTCTCACTCAATAAAGCAAACCAACATTAACAATTACATTTGATACTCATGGTCAACAAACAACAGCCAAAGAACAATCACAAGTGATACACAACATTTGGAACTCGTTGTTAATCCGGATATTGGGAAATGTCATGGTTAGCAACTTGTTTGTGCTAAGCAGGGCAGGCAAGTTGGCCCCAGAACACAAACCGGGCACACATAAACCAATTGAACTGTTTACCAACCACTAAGAAGCGGGAACCAGGAACCGTTAAAAATTCATAAGTGCCTTGTCAGTCTTCATTATTTTGGTATGGTTGTAAATCTCATTGTTCGAGATAAATTAAGTGTAAAAAACGCGCTGTACTGGCTTCATTTGCAAAATATATCCAAATAAAGAAATGCAAAAAGCTAGAAGAAAGGTTTGAAGTGATCTTTCTTTTCTCTGTCTGTGTACCGTAGAGTTCCGTGTATTTAACATTAGAGTCAATAGGCCCAAATATGTCCATTGAGTTCATTAATTCCGTGTATACCCCTAATTTTATCATAGCCCTGTGAAAAGTCTCGTAAAGAAAATAGATGGAACCGGTCCCAAGAGTTTGGACTTGCAACTTTGAGCTGTTTGGATGAGTTCGGGCCCTAAAGTCGCTCTACCTTTGTCGTGTAATGAAGGGGCAATAGTCTGGCAACTGTAGATACGGTAGTTATATGGGGAATTTTTTTTTTTTTTTTGCATGGACATTTCATCGGTAAACCTCTGAAAAAATTGAAAAGATAATCAAGCAATTCCAGCTTTATTTAGCTGTTAGAGGGTTGTGAGTATTTTTTAACAATTTATTTTTGGACGGGCTTTTTGGAGGACCGAGACGAAGACGAGACCAATTTATAATCGAAACATGCCCTATGGTAGTGCACGCGAGGAAGCAGTTACACATTTGTCTACATGTCATCAGCCAGTACAACGTTCTGCACATAGCACATGCATTGTGTGAAAATAGAGTAATTCTGTCATTTCTTGTGCTTCTGTTTCCAAGCCAACGACATGATCATGGCGCGATAATTTTTGACGACGTGGCGCTTGCAAGCTTGGAAACTAATTTCCCAGACCTTCAATTATTTCATGGACTGTTTGTTCCCATTCTGTCAGTCGAACCCTCACTTTTTATAAAAAAAAAAAGGCATCTAATTTTCATTACTGTGCATGGCAATAATGTATATGGTCTCAGTTTTGTCTTTTCTCGAGAGAGTTTTCGTAATTATTTTCATACGGTAACTTGAATTGTTGCAGTGACCATGCAGGCAAGGTTTGGATCTGGGTTCCTTCCATGTCTTCGTGCCTTCTGAACTTCCATTTACGCTACGGCTGCAAGAAACTCACAATTTAATGGAAACAGCTGCAGTCATTGGCTAGTGGCTGTCATATGTGCGTGTGTAATTCGAAGCCACAGCCAGATATTTAAGACACGGCTTTTCTATTGGCCTATTAATGATTGTGAATGTCACCTAAAGTGTGCATCTCCCCGCCTACTCCACGCGTAAAGACAAAATAGATCGTTGAGGGCGGTGCTATTCTCTCATGAAAATGTTCTATAGCGAACTAATTTGAAGTTGCTTGGGTGTTCAATAAATTAAGGGCGAACCTCGTGAGAGCTGTCGCCTCGACCCTAACTTTACCCTGCACACGCCAGATTATTCCATACAAAGAGTAAACACGTGATCTGCTCCTCATCTCCGCAGTGCCGAGTCACTCCGTTGCAAGCGATAATATCACTACGCCCCCTGCTTCAATGTCACGTGTCGTTAAGCTGCGCTGGTCCATTCAGTCTACGCGGATGATGATTTTAACTCTGCATTTTCTGCTCAGCCACGATCGGAGCGTGTCGTGTGCACAATTTTGAATATTACAAGTATCAGTCACGACTTTCGCGCCTTCCTGATCGCCGAGTCAAGATTTGTCGTTTCTATCTGAGTAAGAATAGCTCAGCTCATCTTAAGCTCTTGCAACAACGAAGGGAGAATACCTCGGCCTCTGTGAGGAATCGACTGAGGCAAGGACGGGTTAAGATGACCCGTTATAAGACCTACGCGATTGTTGTCCTGATCCTCTGTGGTGAGTTTAAGTCCACTCTTGGGAAAGACACGGCCATTATTAAAGGTTGAATCATACTTTGGTAAGAGACCAAAAACAGAAATGTTCACAGATTTACATATAACTTTCAGGGTATGAAGATGATGCTGGTAGAAACCTACTGTTAAAATAATTTCGCCTGAATTGGTGTATTTATCCAGAAATTAATAAAACAACGACCGAAAATCTTTCTGATCTTTTAAAAGATCAAAAATAAAAGAGAAAAGACTTAAGAAATACTGTGGCCGTTTTTCACTGTTTTCTCAAAAAGTTGGCACCGTATGGGACTGAAATTTTCACAGAATACTTTTACTGTATCTGTCATGATATTTTTGCCCATGAATCTGTATTTCTTTGACAAAAAACAAAGTAAGATACTACCTTTAAACAACCACTTTGTGCTTGGTTCGTCAAACCAGAGCCTAAACGAATATTTACTTGAAAACGGATGAAATATATGCCTACTTTTGAAGAGGAAAACTTCTTAAGGTTATTATTTCAGGAAAGCGAAATTTTGGAAGATTTATCATGGGATGGGCTCAATTTGACGGATGACAATCCATTTTATTTCCTCAATCGGAAAACAGCATTTATAGAACACTATTCCCAGATCGTGCACTGGCACTACTTCGCCTCATTCCTCTCTCAATATTGATTGATTTATAAAATAGTCCTCCTACTATGATGGGCTTGATGTCTTATTCTTGTTTCCGTCTTTCTTCTTATCTTAGCATCCTTGGACCTTGCGGGTGGCGAGGCGAAGACATGTTACTTCGGTCCCCCACCGGAGCCCGACCCCAACAATCCTGATCCCCATCACTGGATGAAGCAAGTCATGCCGGAGATACGCAAGAATTGTCCCGGCAAACCATCAGCCAAACTCAGTAAGTTAATGAAACCACACATTCAGCGGGGATAAAGAATGAAACCGCCATCGGTTCAAAACAGTTGCTTTAGCAGTATTTCTTTTTATTTTCATATTAGTCATAAGGACAACACCCATTTCTGTGTTTTGGGGGGTTTTTTTTTTGGTTTGTTTTGTTTTGGTTTGGTTTGGTTTGGTTTGGTTTGGTTTGGTTTGGTTTTTTTTGGTTTGTTTTGTTTTGGTTTGGTTTGGTTTGGTTTGGTTTGGTTTGGTTTGCTTTGGTTTGCTTTGGTTTGGTTTGGTTTGGTTTGGTTTGGTTGGTTTGGTTTGGTTTGCTTTGTTTTGGTTTGCTTTGGTTTGGTTTGCTTTGGTTTGGGTTTTTTTGGTTTGTTTTGTTTTGGTTTGGTTTGGTTTGGTTTGGTTTGGTTTGGTTTGGTTTGGTTTGGTTTGGTTTGGTTTGGTTTGGTTTGGTTTGGTTTGGTTTGGTTTGCTTTGGTTTGGTTTGGTTTGGTTTGGTTTGGTTGGTTTGGTTTGGTTTGCTTTGTTTTGGTTTGCTTTGGTTTGGTTTGCTTTGGTTTGGGTTTTTTTGGTTTGGTTTGTTTTGTTTTGGTTTGGTTTGGTTTGGTTTGGTTTGGTTTGGTTTGGTTTGGTTTGGTTTGGTTTGGTTTGGTTTGGTTTGGTTTGGTTTTAAATGTTGCAATTTATATTTTCAATATTCTATATCACCAGTGCATTTGGTTGTATGTGAGGAAAGTCGACTCAACATCGCCTGTGACAGCAACAAGGTGATTGATGTAAAGTGGGCTCTCTACGGCCGAGAAAGCGGCTCCATCGTCTGCCTGCAAGGTTTCGGGCAGGAACGAGCCAGGCCTTGTGGCGATGAGACCCGTTCACTCACCATGGTAAAGGCAGAATGTCAGGGAAAGCAGAGCTGTTCCTTGCGGGTAAGCAACTACTTCTTCGGTGGTGATCCGTGTGGGGGAATTCCTAAATACCTGGCTGTCCGCTATGCCTGCGTGTAGATGTATAGACCATTGGAAATACACGAAGAATGCGACTATAGTATGGGGACAAACAGGTCGGAGGATACCGACTCATTTCAAATTAATTTGTTTAACATAGGATGCACTTGGGTGCCTCTAATATTAGACGCTTTTTAGAATTTGAAATTTTTTTTGCACCATGGCTGGAACAATTCATTTTGCGAAGATTCTGGAATGATTTTTCCTCATTATAATTATTTTTGGAGGTCGGTTGTTTCCCTTAATTTCCGGCATTTTGTCCATGCCAACGAGACACAATTACCATCCTGGGGTCGACTTCACGAAGCCCTGCGATCGATCGTAACTCGAGTTACGAAGGATAACCCATCGTAAGGGTCCTATCCCACGTTTGGCTACAATGCATAAAAAGTCATATGATTGATAGTAATTTTATAATGAGTTTGGTGAAGTCGACCCCTTGCCCAATTTACTGAAGCATCATCACGTGGATAATTTGAAAAAAATGTCTCATTATCTCGGCACGGTAAGGAAATGTCGCCGCGTCTGATATGAACAAACGACACTCGATTTTATGACCTGTTTGTTCCCTCATGATTTTTTGTATCTCTCTCTTTCGATACATTTTATGAAGATGAGTATAATTATTGGTTCGTTGCATAATAAAATAACACCCCCTGCTGCATACAGTGTCAATGGTTTTACCCACTTGACACTGTAGGTCACAACGTGTATAATTATTCACAACGTTTCCACATGGAAATTAGAATGTCCATATCCACGAGCGGAACTATGATGTCATCGCAGTAATCCCCATTGAATTGTGTGCAGAAATGTTGAGATTATCCTATGGGTTTTCTGGAAGATCTTTTTCCTCGTGAAATTGCTCTATTTTGTGATTGTGGTTTCGTTCGGTATAAACCAGACTAACCAGTAAGAGCATTTTGTTTTCCCAAACCGTTTCTTAGTCGCGGACGTCATATAAAAAAATCTGGACTAGCAATACTCTCTAAAATCCCATGTAGGTCAATGAAGCCACAAGTATCCATCTCGGAGGGCCAAATACATAGGTAATACAAAGACGCGCTCACCATTGTAAGTTAAATCCGTCTGGCAACAATAGTTACCGCATTGTATCTGGCACGGTAAGATGGCCGCCGGTGGCTTCAGTAGATACAAAAGCGTTGCAGGTCCAGATTTTTTTTATATGACGTCCGTGTTCTAAGTGCCAGCTTTGACCTTTCACGTTTAACCTTTTTTTTTACTGCGGATTCTCTGCATCATTAACATTCACGAAAAGCACCTTATTGTTGCAAAGTCATTCAAAGGACTATTTTTTTCTGTTGTTGGTTTGAAAACCCAGCATGAGACTTGCCATTTGCCTGCTGTTAATTTGGGTCTCAATACATGAAAACGGATTGTCACATTTTGTATGGTAAAGCTTATTATTATCGGCATTAAAATGTTCTAATTACAGATTAAGCACGGTGTCCACGTCTCAGTTTCTCTGTGTCGATTCACTCTGTTGTTAATAATATAATATTGTTATTACGCCGTTCTTTCTTAGATAATAATTCGGTCCATGACAATTCATACTGCATCATATTAATATTCTATATCCAGACATGGTAGCTTTCCAGTGAATGAAACAATTATCAATTTGAGGACGAGCCTGACGCGCCATTTATCTTTAATCTTTTCATCAGTTTTGAAGCTTTTATGATAAGCACATATCCAGACATAATTCATTTGGGGCCGACCATTGCTTCAAATACGTTCACACTGTACAGTCATCAAATGGCATCTGCTTCACAGACCATGCCTACCTGTACAAGATGGCATTGAAATATTGTTGGGCGCTTAAAAATTGATGATCCTGATCTGTGCATGTTCAATTTTGCCCCTCATACAGCAACAGGCAACACTAATGTTATCGTGTGTGGTTTCCTCTATGCCTATATAGTGTAATCCTAAGGTCATGTCACACTAGGCAACTTTTACTAGCAACCTTGGAGGCAGCCAACTACATCACAAGAGGAAAACCTTGCTGGTACTAAAGTACTTTTCTGGTTGTTTCTCACTATTCCCCAAAAAATGGTTGACGGACAGCCACACCCAGTCAACCCAGTCATTCCCCGACACCCCATCAACCCAGCCACACCTAGTCAACCCATGACTCCAGTCACCCCATCATCCCAGCCACACCACTTAACCCGGTCACACCTATTCACCCCAATCACAACAATTAACCCTAGTTACACCCATTCAACCCAGTTACACCCGTTCAACCAGTGACACCCAATCACCTTGCACCCATTCATTCCAGTTACGTGTACATCCACTCACCCACCCACACCCAGTTACCCTACACCCATTCAACCCAGTTACACACATTCAAAAAGTGACACCCAATCACCTTGCACCCATTCATTCCAGTTACGTGTACATCCACTCACCCACACACACCCAGTTACCCTACACCCATTCAACCCAGTGACACCCATTCACACCAGTCACAACAATTAACCCCAGTTACACCCATTCATTCCAGTTACACCCAATCACCGCTGTGACACCCATTTAACCCAGTGACACCCATTCACAACATTCACAACAATTAATCCCAGTTACACCCATTCATTCCAGTTACACCCAATCACCGCTGTGACACCCATTTAACCCAGTGACACCCATTCAACCCAGTTACACCAATCACCCCTGTGACACCCATTTAACCCAGTGACACCCATTCACAACAGTCACAACAATTAACAGCAGTTACACCCATTCATTCCAGTTACACCCAATCACCGCTGTGACACCCATTTAACCCAGTGACACCCATTCACAACATTCACAACAATTAATCCCAGTTACACCCATTCATTCCAGTTACACCCAATCACCGCTGTGACACCCATTTAACCCAGTGACACCCATTCAACCCAGTTACACCAATCACCCCTGTGACACCCATTTAACCCAGTGACACCCATTCACAACAGTCACAACAATTAACAGCAGTTACACCCATTCATTCCAGTTACACACAATCACCCCTGTGTCACCCTTTGAACCCAACTACACCAAATCAACCCAGTGACACCCATTCACCCCAGTTACACCATTTCACCCCAGCTACACCCATTCACCCCAGTGACACCCATTTACCCCAGTGACACCCATTCACCCCAGTGACACCCATTCACCCCAGTTACACCAAACCAACCCAGTTACACCCATTCACCCCAGTTACACCCATTCACCCCAGTTACACCCATTCACCCCAGTTACACCCATTCACATCAGTCACAACAATTAACCCAAGTTATACCCATTCAACCCAGTTACACCCAATCACCCCAGTTACACCCACACACCCCAGCTACACCCATTCACCCCAGGTATACCCATTCACTCCAGTTACACCCATTCACCCCAGTTACACCCATTCAACCCAGTTACACCCATTCAACCCAGTTACACCCAATCACCCCAGTGACACCAAATCACATCAGTCACAACAATTAACCCAAGTTATACCCATTCAACCCAGTTACACCCAATCACCCCAGTTACACCCACACACCCCAGCTACACCCATTCACCCCAGGTATACCCATTCACTCCAGTTACACCCATCCCCTTGAACATCCATTCACCTTAGTGACACCCATTCACCCCAGCTACACCCATTCACCCCAGAAACACCCATTCACCCCAGTTACACCCATTCACCCCAGTGACACCCATTTACCCCAGTGACACCCATTCACCCCAGTTACACCCATTCACCCCAGTGACACCCATTCACCCCAGTTACATACATTCACCCCCAGTTATACCCATTCACCCCAGTGACACCCATTCACCCCAGTTACATACATTCACCCCAGTAACACCCAGTCACCCCAGTTATACCCAGTCACCCCTGTACCCCAGTCATCCCAATCAACACAGGTCCCCTTCCCCGACCGATATACTGCTAAAATAAATATTCAAGCCCACATCCTTTTTTTTGGAAATGATTTTTGCCATCATCATCATCATCATCAGCATCATCATAAACGATATGGATTAGCGCAAATTCCCGGCTGTGCAAGGCCTGGCCTTTCTTCGATTAATATTAAAATCAATACAGCATCTGGCACGTACGCCCATACACAAGCTTTTTGTTTTCCCCGAAAGACAATAGCTTCTGAGGAACAATACAAGCACCTGTGAGCTAACGGCCGCTTGAATCCTGGTCAAGATGCGTGTGCTCGCCATTCTACTGATGGGTAAGTTCTTTTGGAATAGCATCATTATAGTTCTGTTCATCACACGAAGCCAAACTGTTAGGGCGTTTGTTAGAGAAGAAATCAGCAATTACCTTTCGGGTTAATTGTTCTTCTGATTTTTACACAATTTCAGTTTTCTGTTCGGTATAGTAGTCAAACAATGTCAGGTTCCCAAAAGAAATATCATTTGCACTGCCGAAGCGTTAACATAAATGCTTGTAAACTTAGGAGACGTCTTTTCAGAATAGAAAATAACACCTTGTTGTCATGCTTCAATGACACCTATTATAAGTCAATGTTTGTGCCGTACTTTGCATGTACTGAGCAACTATGCCGCGTGGGTTTCAGGAATAATTATAATTGTCAATCCTTCTGCACCATGTTTGAACTCAATGCAGCAAATTTAGGTGAAGAGTTTGAATATTCCTAGACTTAGACTTGTACAATAATTGTCCCTATAGGTCCTCTAGAATCTTATGAAACACTTATTGATGTCGTATTTGCCAGTAGACTCGATCCCGATCCGTGGCTTCAATCCCCCAATCACAACGGGTGTTAGACACAAAGCAGTGAAGGCCTGGATTGATGGTTGGAAGTATCGAGTGGTTTATGAAATAAAACAGATAGTAGTAATTTAATGTCAAGTACTTGTAGATTGTATTTATAGGCTTTCTGGTAATATTTCAGCTATCGGTACGCGTGCCACACTGGCCCAAGTCTGTTACGTGGGCAACGAGCCTGACCGGAGCGGGAAGATGCGATGGGTTCTGCCGTACCGCGACCCGTGTAGCTGCACCGAGATACGGCCGGGCGGAGTCAACCTACAGGCACCCGAACGAGCGTTCCTGCCCAGGTACCTGAACTCGTCCCAGGTTATGTCCCTCATCACCGATGATACCCTGAAGATCAGGGAGCTGCTGGTTTGCCCTACGCAAGCGCCTGAGCCTATAGTTGGGCCTAATGGGTTGCCTGATTCAATGGCCTTGCCCTAACTGATGGGCTATTAGTCATTATAATGAGTGAACGAAACGAAATGATCTGATGTTTTGTCTGTCATACTCTAGCTCACATGAATGCCTTTAAGGTATTTTCATACTTTGGTAACATACCGAAACAGAAATCTCCATAATTTACATGGTATAAACTATTCAAATTGTTCTGCCTGAAATGCTGTATTTCGTCCAGAAAAGAGTAAAACCAAAAAGAAATTTTTATCTGTAAAAGATCGGAAATAACGGTGAAAAGGTTCGAAAATACCGCGAGTGCGACAATTTATGGGAATGGGAATTTCACAGGTGACTGTTACTGTATCATTCTTGATAATTTTGCTCATGAATCTGCACTTCTTTGACAAAAACTAAAAAACATCAGTGGCGGATCTACGGGGGGGTGGGGGGTTAGGGGGTTTAACCCCCCCCCCCTTGGGATCCCCCCCCAAAAAAAAAAAAAAGAATAATTCAAATGTCAAATTTAAAAAGCTCCCGAGTGCCTGGCTACAAAATTCCACTCCGGGTAAACCCCCCCCCCTTAGCAAAAAGCTAGATCCGCCCCATGACCTTTAAGTCATTATCCATGACGTAATACACACTATATTTCTCACAGTGGGTGAATTCACTGTAAGACTTACGCCGATAAGAATTGAGTGGTATATTTAATTTAGTTTAAATATACAACTCAATTCGAATCGGCGTATTTTTAGGATGAATCAACAATAATGTTATAATTGTAATAAATATGCTCATCATTTGAGTGAAAAATTATTCCACTCCATTCGACAGAATATAATTATTTCACTTCAAAACATCTGATCCTCTAGGCTTAAAAGGTGAACGTGTTACTTTGTAATACTTAGATATGGATAATGTTCACTCTTTGGGAATATGAGAGACGGTTTAATTTTCATCATGACCAAACTGGGGCCAATTTCATAAAGCTACTTAGCACAAAAAAATCGCTAAGCATGGCATTTCTGTCTTTATAAAAAAAGGATTAACAACCAAATGTCCATGTGTTGTGTAGTGACTCGTGATTGTTCTTTGGCTGTTGTTCGCTGACCATGAATATCAAATGGAATTTTTCAATGGTGGTTTGGTTTATTGGGCAGGTAATTTTTGTGCTAAGCAAATTGTTGTGCTTAGCATCTTTATGAAATTGGCCCCTGGTCATGTAAGTTTAAAGTAATATTATAATTGTGATTATCATCAACTGTTTATGCGTTATTGTTTAGCAATTCACCTATTGAGACTCATTGACTCCAAATAAATTGATTGTTAATGGTTGCCGGGGTAATGCCCCCCCCCCCCTCCCCCGAGTTAATGGGCTCGACCCTGTGGAAGAATCTGGCATAGCTTAATAGATATTCGTCTAAAAGTGGTGATGGTAGAAACATGCCGTTAAATATTTCCTTTCTTAAATGTTGGATATTTCCAGAAAGAAAATACAACCCAAAAAACAGTTTCAAATTAATTTTACAAAAAGTACTGTGAGCATTTCCCGCTGTTTCCTAGCAAAACAGGAATTTCACAAATGACTTTTTATGGATCTTTTTTGTATTTTTTGCTCATGAATCTGCATTTTTTTTTTTACAAAAGCCAAAGTACGAAAATACCTTTATAGGTAGTATCGTACTTTGGTAAGAAACCAAAAAAAACTATGTTCACAGATTTACGTATAAATTTCAGGGTATGGAGATGTTGCTGGTAGAAACCTACCATTAAGATTGTTCCGCCTAAAATGGTTTATTTATCCAGAAATTAGTAAAACAACGACCGGAAATCTTTTTGATCTTTTAAAAGATCAAAAATAAAAGAGAAAAGACTTCAGAAATACTGTGGACGTTTTTCACGATTTGCTCAAAAAGTGGGTAACATATGGGACTGAAATGTTCACACATGACTGTTACTGTATCGTCCTTGATATTTTTGCCCATGAATCTGTATTTCATTGATAAAAGCCAAAGTATGATACAACCTTTAAAGTAGGTACAACCTGGCGAGACTCTCAGAGAATAAACAAATTCCCACAATTAAACACAGCTGTATCCTCCACCTTCGTAATACATGTATACACAAATAACACGTATCCAAATGTAATTTATCAAGTGAAATAATTTGTTTGTGTAAGTTGGCCTAAAAGTTATCCTTCACAGAGTGATGTATAGATCTGTGCATTCTCGACATTTTACTAGCTCTTAAAAACAGCAACCTTATGTATTTTTTCACTGAATAGCTTTCCAAAATTGAGAATGTGCAAGCTATCATTACATGAATAAACATACAGTGACGAAAAAAAGTTCATTCACATGAGCTTTTGTTTAGGTCCTTTGGAACTTTGTTTTGCTCAAGCTAAATGCCTGCCAAGGAAGAATACAGTTAACCAAGAACTCACTCTTTGAGGCTGTGTCAAATATTTCGAAAGTCATGATGAGTTTTGAATTAACTATCGAGTAAAATAAAAAAACATCGTTGGGAAATAACAGACTTTTATTTTCATCTGGCTAAGCATTTGCTGACCTTCAGCGTAATTATACTCACGAACCTGCTTGGATTGTATGAAAATCAATATTGATCCGATCCTCAACGTCACTATTATATGATCAATCAACCAAAATGGCAAAGGGTATACCCCTTGCCGTTTTTGTCAATTTCAGCCCAAAATGGACTTTTTCTCGTATTTGCCCTAGAATACACAAACGGATGTCTACAAGTGAAAGAAAAGACTGCGAAGGAATAAAAACAGCGACATCGGTGTATCAGAAGGCATTAGAATTGATTTCAAGAAACATCCAAAAATGGGGAAAATTTACCAAAACGGCTAGGGGTACCCCTTGCGGTTTTCTCTTATTGCTCTAGAATGCCCAAACGGATGTCTACAAGTAAAGGGAACGACTGCTAGGCATAAAACAGCAATACGGCGTAGGAATTGATTTCATGAAACCTAAAACAAAATGGTGAAAATTGACCAAAATGGCAAACAGGAGTGGTACTCCCTGTGTATGGAAACAGGAGCGGTACTCCCAGTTTTTGTCAACTTCACAGGCTTCATATACGTATAGCTACCATCCATCACACACAAGCTTCATATGTATAGCTGTCATCAATCACACAAAGGCTTCATACGTATATCTACCATCAATCACACACAGGCTTCATACATAGCTGTCATCAATCACACACAGGCTTCATACGTATATCTACCATCAATCACACACAGGCTTCATACGTATATCTACCATCAATCACACACAGGCTTCATACATAGCTGTCATCAATCACACACAGGCTTCATACGTATATCTACCATCAATCACACACAGGCTTCATACGTATATCTACCATCAATCACACACAGGCTTCATACGTATAGCTATACACACACATGCTTCATACGTACTAGCTCCCACAAATCACACTCACGCCTAATACGTGTAGCTACCGTACCATCAATCACACACAGGAATCGTTTTGGGGCCAAAATTCAAGTCAACTTTTTTCATCGTATGACATCAACAATGACATCAAAAAAAGGGGTACCCCTTGCAGTTGTTGTCAATTTCAGCCGAAAATGAACCTTTTCTCTAATTTGCCTAGAATGCCCTAACGGATGTCTACAAGTAAAAAGAACGACTGCCAGGCATAAAAACAGCAATATCGGTATCTTAGAAGACGTAGGGAAAGATTTCAAGATACCTGAAAAAATTGTGAAAATAATGGCAAGGGGTACCACTTGCCGTTTTCGTCAATTTGGGCCCAAAATGTACTTGTTCTCTAGTTGCCCTAGAATACATTAACGGATGTCTACAAGTGAAAGGAACGACTGCCAGGCATAAAAGCAGCAATATCGGTGTCTCCGAAGGCATTGGAATTGATTTCAAGAAACCTAAAAAAATGTGACCATTTACCAAAATGGCAAGGGGTACCCCTTGCCGTTTTTGTAAATTTCGGCCAAAAATGTACCTTTTCTCTAAATGCACTAGAATGCCCTAACGGATATCATCAAGTCAATGGAAAGACTGCCACTCAAAAAACAGCAATATGGGTGTCTCCGAAGGCATTGGAATTGATTTCAAGAAACCTAAAAAAATGTGACCATTTACCAAAATGGCAAGGGGTACCCCTTGCCGTTTTTGTAAATTTCGGCCAAAAATGTACCTTTTCTCTAAATGCACTAGAATGCCCCAACGGATATCATCAAGTCAATGGAAAGTCTGCCACTCATAAAAACAGCAATATGGGTGTCTCAGAAGGCATTGGAATTGATTTTATGAAACCTTAAAATGGTGAAAATTTACCAAAATGGGAAGGGGTACCCCTTGCCGTTTATGTAAATTTCAGCCCAAAATGAACTTTTTCTCTAATTGTCGTAGAATGCCCTAATGGATGTCTACAAGTAAAAGGAACGACTGCCAGGTATAAAAACAGCAACATTGGTGCTCAGAAGTCTTAGGAATCGATTTCAAGACACTAATTGTAAACAATTTCAAAAGAAAAAACCGCAAGAAGTACCAAATTTTTATTCAAACTTTCATTGCATTCATGTTTTTCAAACATCATTCAATACGCAGGAAACCATACTGAATATGCAAAAGGAAGATTGAAAGGAGAATTTATTTAATATGTAATTCTTGTTGGTCTAATATAGTATTGTTAATGTACATATCTATACACGTGAACAAATTATTTATAGTAGTTTATCATAAGAGATTTACAGCTCGATTCAAAGGTACAGTACAGGATAGGAAACATACACAAACAGAAATGTTCACAGCTATGAAGATGGTGCTAGTAAAAACATACAGTTAAAATATTTCTGCCTGAAACGGTGTAACTATCTAGAAATTAGTAAAAACGGTAAACAGTTTCGATCTCGATTTAAGATGAAAACCATTCTTTATGCTTCATAAGAAACAATGAGTCGAGTTTTCGCCATTTTCTTGTGACTCAGATGTCCGTTAACAATCATGTATTATACCTTTAAGGATTTTTATCCAAAGATGTTAATCCTAGAAATAAAAAAGTTAACTCTGATACAAATAATACCAAGTAAATAGCATTATTAAACCCATTGGAACAACTATGCTTTGTATCAATTGTGAAAGATAATTTTAAATAATATGTACAAATTCGAACGTAAATATTTACTTCGTTCACTTCTAATTCTACTAGTTTCAGAAAAAACAAAAAGCTTAGTTGTTGGAGCGTCCGTAGGGTATTCTGGAAGCTGCTGGTTCGAATCTCGCTACATTCACTTTTCTTGGTTTACCTTTCAATTACTTTATTTAATCCAGTCACTTTGTCTTGTGGTTTAGTTGATGATTTGATGATTAAAAACAAGAATCTCCGATGTTCCGTTTCCCAGTTTGCAGAATTGCTTTTTTGTGTGCATTTTAAATGATCCTTTGGAAATTGCGGTTTGTGAGTGGTTTCATGACTTCCGATTGGTTATAACAAACAAAGATACAGCCCAGCAGTCGATTTCACGAAACTTTACGCAGTTGCGTAAGTCTACTTATGCCACAAATTTCGTGGCGTAAGTAGACTTACGCAACTGCGTAAAGTTTCGTGAAATCGGGCACTGGATAGGGCAAGACATATCAATTGTAAGACTGCCTGTACAGTATTCCGAAGGTAGTAGGCTCAAATCCCGCTCCAGCCAAATTCCCATCGTGATTAATAGTGGAAACATGCTGCGTTTAATTACTGGATTGCACAATTGTCAATTTTGTCCTTCATGTTATCTATAAAGTCTTTGTCTTTCTCGTCATCATCTGCCTTTGGTTTCTCTGCGGAATCTGCAGGACGTGCTTGCTCCGCAGACGTCCCGGCATCTCCGACCGTCCGTACGGAGGTGCCTCCGGACTCTCCGTCGTCCTCCTCCTCATCTTCCTCCTCCTCCTCTTCTTCTTCTTCTTCTTCATCCTCTTCGTCATCCTCCGTACCAAGTGAGCTGATCTCCGTTTCCGACGGATACATGCCGGAGTCGTGCGCCCCGGCCGACTGTCTCCGCAGTGACTCCGCATACGCACCAGTGGCCGTATACGGGTAATTCGATTCCGATCCCAATGACACGTCTTGCATATCGGAATCATTCGAAGCCACTCCGGTATCGACTTCTTCGTCTGGTGTCATACCGTAGTTATCAGAACCGCTTAGCTTCGGTGCACCGATGGCGATACTCTGCAACGGCACTCCTGGGGAATCGATTTGTGCTGAACCGTCTTCAGATTCATTGTCTTTTTTGTACTTCTTGTAAGCTCGTGTATGCCTGTAGAGTAAAACAAGACGACATTTAAAACACATGTTAATTTACCATGCAAAACTAATGACAACGGCTTATAACACATCACATGAAAAAACATCATCATCTTCATTTTGGAGAATCTTCTCAAATATGCATCATTATCAAATAATGCATTTTCCATGGTTATGAAGTTAATAAGAGTATGGTCTGTTAAATAACAGGATACTTAAAGTTTACAATTCATCTTACATTGAATTGTACACTTGTACCATATATTCTATTAATCGTTTGATAGCAGAAACTATTATCTTCAAATAACCACCAGTGAAACTGACTGCATTTAAAGTCTTTGAGAAGTAAACAAAGACAAATTGACTGGAGCGGAATTCGAACCGGCGACCCTCCTGAATACCGTACAGGCGCTCTACCAAATGGCCTATCCAGTCCTACGTTGGTGGTGACCCCAATAGTCAATTATAAAATAGATAATTGACTATTGGGGTCCTCCATTCAGGAGATCGCCGGTTCGAATCCCGCTCCAGTCAATTTTTCTTTGTTCACTTGCTCACAAAATATATGTGTGTATCTTTGATAAGAATGAGTTTGTAAAACACGGACGACATTGAAAGCAGCATAGAGAATGACTTCAAACTTACACTTTGTAGACCACGCACGAAGCTATGAGAATGATTACACATAAGACCAATAGTAAGAGCACTATCCATACTGAGATGGGTATACCGCCTTTGAGATCTGTGGACGAGAGTTATAATGAATTTAGCGTTATAACATTCAATGGTGATGTGATAAATTAAAGGTAGTATCATACTTTGGTAGCATACCGAAACAGAAATCTTCACAGATTTACCTATAACTAACAGGGTAAAAGATGGTGGTGGTAGAAACATACCGTTAAAATGTTTCTACCTGAAATGTTGTCTTTATCCAGAAAAGAGTAAAACTAGTGACAAAAAATGATTTTTGATCTTTTAACAATCACAAATAAAAGGGAAAAGACTTAAGAAATACTGGGCGCGTTTTCTCAACATGTGGGCACTGTATGGGACTGATATTTTCACAGATGACTGTAACTTAATCTTCCTTGATATGATATTTGTTCCCATGAATCTGTAATTCTTTGACAAAAACCAAAGTATGATAATACCTTTAAATGGTTGTGATGATGATTGTAATGGTTAACGGCTGATTGATGCATTCAAATGATTTAGATTACATATGAGCTTGCAGTAAAATTTGACTCAAAGCAAAATCGATTGGCGCAACTTATTTGAGATCCGGACGAATAGAGAGGTTGGTAAGAGGAAGTGCAACTCGTTTCGAATGGATGATGAGATGCGACACCATGATTTGCAATACATCCATGACACCAATCCTCTTTTGAGACTTCATCGGAATCAAGCCAGTAATTAAAGATGTAAACAAATCTAAGAAATATAGAAATTAAGGGAAAGGGAATAATGACAAATGATAGGCCTACAAGTATAGGTGTGACGAGGTTTGCATTTGCTTGCTCATTCTGCGAAATGAAATTTTCATCATTTTAGTACAATTTTGGAGAACAAGTAGCCTACCTGAGTCAGCGCCCTTTGAAACTGCAGCTGTTTAAAGAATACGAACACAAATTGTTAATGTAGAATGCGGGCGATTTACAATTGTGCGCTACCATGAGTTTGCAACGCGTTAGCCAATCACAATGCGCGGAATTAGTTTTGTCGACAAACTGCGCATGTGAAAAGATGCGCAGTTTGTCGACAAATTGGCCAACGCGTTGCAAACTCATGGTGACCCACTATTGTGAAACATCCGTATTAAAAAGACAACATGGTAATTCTCTCTTTCTCTCATTAAAAAAAAAGGAAATGATTTTAAAATGTTTCCGTTAAAAGTATTATCATACTTTGGTAAGAAGCCAACCACAGAAAATGTTCACAGATTTACTTATATTTTACAGGGTATGAAGATGTTGGTGGTAGAAACATACCGTTAAACATACCGTCTTTATCCAGAAATTAGTAAAACAACGACCGAAAATCTTTTTGATCAAAAATAAAAGACTGAGGAGAGACTTAAAAAATACTGTTGCTGTTTTCACTGTTTTCTCAAAAGGTGGGCAACTTATGGGACTGAAATTTTCACAGATGACTGTTACTGTATCTATCTTGGTATTTTTGTCCATGAACCTACATGTATGATACTATCAAAACCAAAACAGTTATGTACGCCTAGAGGTGTGGTTATGGTGAAAAAAAAAGATTTTTCTGACTGTGTGGGAGGCTTGTGATCGAAAACGAACAAGAGGATAAAATTCACCAATCCCCTTACCTTCGGTTGTGGTTTCTGCAAAATAAAAAAATAAAATAAAAAAAATTAGAATTGTGTCTTTTTCAAGAATTGTTCAGAAAGTAGTAATCGAGCCCATTATAAGCCCTTGCTTCAATGTAAGGTCAAAGGTCACAGGTCAATATGTGGTCTTATAGGAGCTTTCCATAAGGCTACTGATATGCCATAAATGACCTAAATTGAAAGGTTACGTGGCATGTGCACTTTGCACGAGTGAAATCCCTAATTGTACAAAGCACAATTTTATAATATGCAAATTAGGCTTACCCTTCACCGACGTGGATGAGCCCTGTAAACTCAGTGCTTATAAGTGCACGTGAAAAAAAAAATCACATGCTGGCTCAGGTGGGATATTAGGCCTACAGTGCTCATTCACGTCAGTGAAGGGCAAGCTTAATTTGCATATTATCTATCTATTTACCGACCAAAATCATTTAATATTCACAATTTTATACTTAGCTTAAGGAGACCCATGACCATGCAGTCCAATTAAATTATCTTCATAACTAAGTCATACTATCTATGGTTACGCCCTCAGTCGTGCTCATGTGCTCACGTGACAGAAACTCACCAATTACAGTGCAGTTCGGCATGGCGCTGGACCACTGGCCGTTGCTAAGGCAGGAGAGCATAGCATTCCCGTCGATGGATTCAGTCTCGTTTTCGCACGTGAACGTGAGGGTCTTGTTGAAGGTGAACTCGGTTCCATTGAGGATGACACCAGCTGGAACATCGGGCTGACCACAATTTACGACTGATGGATGTAAAGTTTGAAAAGAATCAAATGTTGAATGGTTTAAAATCACGAGTTATTAGAGGCTTGTGGATCAAGACATCAAGTTGTTGATGCAAGAGGCTAAAATATGAACGAGTATACATGGTGCAATGCCATGCAACCTTCCAATGTAAGCCTACACGTCAACTAGCTATCCATCTACCGTACCAACTATCCAGCCCAATACCCAGACACTATAGCTCTCTCCCCTACCAACTCAGCTAGACCAATAAATTTGCCACGAAAAGTTTGACCAACCAGCCAGTCAACTGGCCACCCCAAAGAGGGAACCGAACAGCCAGGCAACGTACGATCATGCCAACATCAAGAAGCATCAAGCAGACAAACCCTGCAACTTGAATGCCGACCAGCAAGCCAATTGGTCATTATGTCAATTTTCTCGACAGTTTCTTACGATAATTGCCAGGGCAATCCTACAAGTTCAAGCTATTATCGTTCTAAGTCTAGTGACATCCTAGGTATAAGACATGTATAAGCAACGGCGTATAGGTCTACATGACAATTAACAGCACTGTATAATGGACAAGACACGTCGGGGAGTTTTGGCAATTTTCAATTGTGGCTTTTACTATAAAAGTATATGCATGAGAAAATTACGTGAAATTGGAAGATGGCTGTTTATCTTCACGAAATTTGCCAGGAAAACGGGCGATTCACAATAGTGCGCCACAATGAGATTACAACGCGTTCGCCAATCACAATGCGAGGAATTAATTTTGAATTAATTTCCTGAATTGTTAATTGGCCAACGCGTTGCAAAGTCATGATGGCGCACTATTGTGAACCATTCGTTAAATGCGATCTACACATAGGCCTACCTTGACAGAAAGCCTCTGTTCCCTCCCACTGCAAGGCCTCTGTGCATGTCATGAATGGCAGGTTCTCTCCCATATGCTTAAAGCCCTCCTCACAGAAATAAGTAACCGTCGCAGAAACTTTCTGATCACCAGTCGAATTGTAGACCAAGGCATTGGGGAACGTTGGCACAGTACCGCAAGTCATTTCTGTATGTCGATGGAGGTAAGAGAAAATACATCATTATGAAACTGTATGAAATTCCTATATATAAAGTCTAGCAAGATTGCAACCTAGTGCAAAATCTGTTTTAGTTTGACATGATCCACCAGAGCTTTTATAATTCATTTTGGAAAGTCATCGAAAAGTGAACAAAGAAAATTGACTGGAGCGGGATTCGAACCGGCGACCTCCTGAATATTGTACAGGCGTTCTACCAACTCAGCTATCCAGCCATGGGTCGGTTGGTGATGTCCCTAAAAGTCAATTATCTGTGTTCGTTGGGCAGTCAGAAGCCAGGAAAACTACTCACACACCGCCATATCCCAAGGATCATTTCACCGATACGCGCAGCAATGCGCAACCTGTGAAACAGTACATGGGGGATCACTCAAAGAGGATACGTCTTTTTTATTGGTTATTAACGTTAAATACCTCGACAACTTGGACTGGCTCCCTGCCATCCCAGCGGGGTGCAGGTCTGTATAGCTGAGCTACCAACCAACTGGTATCCGGTTTCACACTGAAAAGACACGGCTGTATACAGAGTTGTTTGAGATGTACTGGGGACAGCGTTTGGAAATACTGGCACGGGACCACAGTCTGTGTCAACTGTAGTACGAAAAAAAAACCAGTCAGTTAAATTTAGAAACACGAAGTATACACTTACAGAAATTATTTTCATTGACTTTGCAGATTCACAGAATGGAGAAAATAACAACTATTCCCTAACGCTAGTATCTTACTTAGCGGTGAATGCTTACGAACGTTGCGAATTTTGGCGAGTGGAGTGGAGGGCCAGGGGGCGTTCTGTCTCGGCCGGGGCCTCGGCATGGACCTCCCCTGTCCCCCGAGGGGTCTTTACTCTCCTACCTTGTTTTCTCGGCATGACGATCTATTATGGCGAATTTCCCTCAATGAGTCGATTTTGTATTATGGTCATGTGGTTTCTATAGCATATTGGTTAATCAAAAAGAACTTTAGCGACACCGTCTTACAACCGTTTGCAAAGGCATACGACTGTTTTGCAAACGGTAGCAACTGTTTGCGGAAAAATAGATTCGCAAAGAAATTTTGAACATGATCAAAATTTCTTTGCGACAAGAAAACAGTTTGCAATAATGAAAACTGTTAACGAACTTTCTTGCAACCTTTTACGAACCCTGGCGAGGTCTCAAATTCGCTACGTTCGCAAGCATTCGCCGCTCAGTGAGATACTAGCTCTAGGAATATTATAATAAAGGAACTATTTTACAAGCAACGAAGTTAATATGTTTGAAAAAAAGCGAAAAAATATACAATACCGATACAGTCGGGATCTGTTCCGACCCATTGCTTGTCTGGCGAGCAGGTTTTGGAAGGTTCAACGGGGGCGACGTGACTGACGGAGCCCGGCCTACAAGTGAAGTTGACCACGGTGCCAATATCGGTTGCCTCGGTAGACGGAACGGCGCTAGGATAGCTCGGTAGGGGTGGGCAACCGGACCCTTAATGGGGAGAAACCAAACCAAAGGTTGAGGATATTATAATTCATAACCATGGTATGCCTACTTCGTTTAATGTACCGTACTTTCTGTTGCTGATTCTATTTTGTAAAGTTAATTTAATCATCAAAATAACCACAGGGGAAAGTGGCTGAAATTGAAGTCCTTGAAAAGTGAACAAAGAAAAATTGACTAAAACGGGATTCTAACCGGCAACCTCCTCAAAACCGTTCAGGCGCTCTACTAACTGAGCCATCCAGCCCTACGTTGGTAGTGACCCCAATAGTCAACTATCTTTGTTCGGTTTGCAGTCAGAAGCCATGAAACCACGCACACACTGCCATAACACAGATTTCATTTCATCAATACACGCAGCAATGCTGCAACCTGAGAACGGTACATGAGGGATCACTCAAAGAGGATACGGCTATTTGAGTAATATAATCATCAAATAACCACAAGGGAAACTGACTGAAATCAAATTCTTTGAAAAGTGGACAAAGACAAATTAAAGTCGTTGAAAAGTGAACAAAGAAAAATTGACTGGAGCAGGATTCGAACCGGCGATCCACTGAACACCGTGTATGCGCTCCCAAAACTGAGTTATCCAGCCCTACGTTGGGAATGTCCCGAATAGTCAATTATATACTGCCAGCCAAACTAACAAAGATAGCAAATTGTTTATATTTCACCAACGACTATGTTGTCACCACACTTCTTGATGTATGTACATTCAAACCAACTTAACCACAATATGTGAAATGCTTAAATAAACGTTGTAAACCAAATAAGATTTTTTTGTCATAATAATAGTGCTAGTCGTTACATTTTTTCAAGTTTAGAAAAAAGGACTGATTATTTCAAAGAGAGTAAAATCGTTAATCTTCTTACGTTCGCATACTGGGTTAGGACCTTCCCATATACCTCCACTGGTACACGTCTTGCTAGATGATGGATCAGTGGCTTTTAACTGGTATCCGTCATCGCATGTAAACGTCACAACAGTGTTGATGACTGTGGAATTCGTACTTGGGACCGTGCGGTAGTATTTCAGAAGAGGTGGGCACACTATCACTGAGAATTGAGCAATACGGCATGGTTAATGCACGGTTAACATCATTATGTGTCGCAGTACAGGCGAAAATAAACCTTAGTCGGACTTACATTCGCAAACGGGATCAATGCCGACCCATTGGCCGTCACCGTCGCATGTCTTGAACGGGGTTGCGCCATTCGCGAACTGGTACAGGTCATCGCATCGAAAGGTCACGGAAGTCGCAAAAGTGGTTGCCGTGGTTATAGGAGTGACGAATGGGTATTCAGGCAGTGGTCCGCAGTCAACAACTATATGGCGGACGGACGGTGTGGACGGAAAGTTGACAGTTGATTAAAATCATGAGTTGTCGAAAAGTGCAAATAATAAGTACACTGCGATCGAGTTGTGCCTCTGGAAGGACGGGCAATCTGGCCAACAGAGGGCGCTCTATATATCGACCCATCTCGTGTATGTAATAAGCATAGCATTGTAATAAGTTTGGTAATTAATTTTATACACACCTTCACATGTGGGTACATTGTCACTCCAGGTGCCGTCAGTCTGACAGGTATCAGTCGAAGCGCCCTCTATACGGTACCCAGCGAAGCAGGAAAATCGCACAGTCTCACCTGGCTGGTAGCCTGTCGTCTTATATGGATCGAACAGGCCTTGGTTTGGTGAAGGCGGCAAGTCGCAAGTATCTCCGCCTACAAAATGGGGAAATGGATCATTATTGGGCAAAGAAACATGTTCATATGTGAATCATACAACAGAAAGGGGGTATATTATGTTAGAGATACGAAAATGGTCTCCAATTCAGCTTCAATTTTGTGAATTTTGCGTAGCCTACACTCAAAGTGTATACTCGATACGAGATAACTCGCTCAGCAGGTTTAAAAGAAAACTAGAAGCATTGATTTGTCTTCCATCATTGTTTGATTGGATTTCTTAACTAGCTATTTGTTGGGACTTGCGTTCTTTATTTAAAAACAATGTACACATTGTACTATTATTGCTATCATTATCGCGATTCACTATAGAGCGCCACCATGATTTTGCAACGCGTTGGCTAATCACAATGCGGGAAATTAATTTTGTCAAAAATAAAAAATATGCGAATGTGGAAAGATGCGCAGTTTGTCGACAAATTGGCCAACGCGTTGCAAACTCATGGACCTTATAGCGAAGATAGCCTGATATCGGCACTACACGTGTGCACGCAGAGGACAGTGGGTAATCTTGTGCATTTTTTCATCACTCAGGCCATGCCCTTGAAACAATTTTACCCAGAATGCTTTGCGCATACCTCGTTTGGGTCCGTCTTGCGCCATCTTCGATAAGATCCATGGTGGCGCACTACTGTGAACAAAGCCCGTATTAGCATCGCAAAAAAGGGTTTGCTTGTTTATTATGAAAATGGCAGGAAAAATCATTTAGTATTCTCCTATATCGTATTGCCCTGGTGAAATAGTTTGTGTGTCGTTCCTATACATTGTAATGAAAATGACAAATGACTTTACCTGCACACTGAGGGTCAGCGCCGATCCAGTGGCCCAATTCATTGCATGTCTTGCCCGTCGAACCACCAGTTAGCTGGTACCCTGAGCCACACGTGAATGTCACCGTTGTGTCGAATGTCGACACCGTTGTCGAAGGATTTGCATGGGGAAACATAGGCAGCACGCCGCAGTCAATGGCTGTCAAATCCAAGAAAGAAAATGTGTAAACATTGTTTTTTTAAGTAATGTTGAAAATCTCTCAAACAAAATAATGACCTGAAATAATTATATGAAAATGCTCAGAGTAAGGACGAGGGTCTGACGTTTGAAAATGATTTGACCTTTGAGAAAGACCATGTTAGGATCAAAACGTCATTATTGATATCTATAAGCCTGAAAAAAAAAAAAAAACATATTCTTGCATTTTTTTTTTTTTTTTAACGTTTTGGGATTTAAAGGCAATGTTTAAAATGTTGACAAGTTACCAGTTGTTGCCGCAAGCCTTATTGGCCTAGCGTATCACCCAACATGTCAATCGTTAATGTTACGTTAAATGCAATCGAACAACAGGTTATGACATATGGGCCGATTATAATGAGTCACAAACAACTGAGTTCAATGCATAGGCCCTATACAATGTAAATCTGATTTGCTTAGCGTCTTTAATTGATGTTTGATATCAAAATACAAGTTACTAACGTGGTAATTATTTACAAGTTATCTGCAAATAGGAATCATTTTGTGATTGAATAATGATATTCATACCTGTACATGTAGGCTGTTCCGTTGTCCACGTGCCATCATGGTTACACGTCAGAGTCGGTACATCAGGAGCAGCTACGTAGCCGGTATTACAGGCAAGAGTCACGGTAGAGCCTGGCTGGTAGGAGACATCCATTGGTATGTACTGACCATTGGGTGGTGTCGCCGTTGGGTAAGGACAAGGAATACTTTCTGTAGTAAGTAAAATGTAAGATCGTGTGTTATTGAGTCTTAAGAAGATGCTGTTGCTAACATTTATACTCATCGGTAGATGCAAATGGATATGACTAGTTTCGCTATCTTTCAATGAGGGCGGTTTATAGCGCAGGTGCACAGAGAAAACACACACTGGACTCGTTATATGCATTGTTTTGCTGATAAGTAAAGTAGTGTACTGCGTCTTTTCCAATTCCTAATTCTTAACAACTTGCTCTGATTGGCTTAATGGAAATGAACTTATAAGTACGTATAAGTATACTATTGTTACTTCAATGTTCTTGTCCTCTTGTTATTTAGCCTTTTTAGAAAGATCCTGCTAGATTCGAAACGTCGGTCCCTCTTAACTCCAAGTCTTTTTTTAAATATATGATTTTTGTTTTAAATCAAGGAACCGATAAGTAAAATTTCAATCCTTTTAAACTTACCTAGCGGTGCTTCCGTTGGAGTCGGTTCTAAGAAAGGTAATCAAAATCAATATTTAATTAATTACCCACATTTTTACTTTACTGTCAATTTCAAGTTCACCCCGACAATAATTTCATGTTAAAAACTTATGATTAAAACGTTTAGAGGTATTGAGTTTCAAGCAATGTTTAAGAAGAAATAGTATTTATTCAGTTTTCGGTTGGAAATGTTTGCGAACCAGCACTGTGGCTGAAAAGAAAATAGTTTCAATAGTGGATGCGAATCAAGAATTAAGAATGTGGACGATAGAATAGCGTTGTGTTCGTTTCCACAGCTTTTATGCACCAAGTCCAAGTAGATAATAACCTACCCACACAGTCGGGCACCGGGTGACTCCACCCTCCCCCTGGCTGACACGTGAGTGTTGGCGATCCCACCAGGCGTAGCGAAGCCTCGCATTCAAATGCTATGGTCTCACCGGTGTTGTAAAGGCGGCCCAGAGTCGTAGCTGGGTTGGTTACGAGGTTGGGCTTGTTTATAGGCGGTGCCTCACATCCCGAGCCTGCAAATTAACATAATAAGATAAGAGGATGGTATCACAAATGTGGTGCTTTAATGCCTATAAGATTCAAAATACACTGAAATCATCTTAAACGATGAAATAATTATAATATGGATGTCAGTCTATTATGCAACGAAGCACTTCTTGTTCTTGTCAATACAAGTAATGAACTTCCAAACAAAGCTCATTGACCAATTATTAGGAGAAAGATCCTGCAATGATCAAAACGTCAAGGCCTCCTAAATTGGAGCACAGCTATAGTAATCAAGACAGATACAACCTTTCAACTTCTTTGAAACAAACTATTACGAACCCCTTATCCCTCTGATAAAAGTCAAGCAACTTGTCTTCACCTCAACAACAACCAATGAGAGACTTTGGAGAACCGGTCTTGAAGTCAACAGTGCACGCGTACGCACGCGCAAAACAATGCGCGCATGCTCACAATAATAGCGCAAACATGGTTTGCGCGTGCGCTGTTGACTCAAGACCGGTTCCCCAAAGTCTCCCATTATTTATCTGTTCAAAACTAAGAGGAATGTGTAGCACCTAACATTTGGGCATTTCCACGGCAACGTAAGTTACCTTTTAAGTGACTTTGACCTATTCCTGGATCAATCATTCTCAAAAGACTGTTATTTTAAACGGTTTCATTGGTATCAGCAAGTATACCAATTTATAGTTCCTTAAAACGCTTGTAAATGCAACAAAAAAGAGGTAGCTTACATTACAAAATGTCCCAAAACAGTGGACATGCCCTATTGCATACCGTTGGAAATCTCATCTCAGTGAAATTGTACCTAGTTTTTGATAATCCGACTTAATTATCTTGTAATGGCTGGTCGCGTTTAGTATAAGCCAAACGAAACAATCATAAACGTGTGGGATGAAAATCCACAAGGAACCTTTATTAGCAGTTGATGCTATTGTTGGTTATCTTTGTTTTGTACTCAAAACACATTTAGAATATTGTTTTCGCCTGGGCTTTGCAGATGGAAACAATCGCAATGCATAATTTGAATTTACTTTATGTATCATTACATTGTGACATAAAAAGTAGAATTCAAAATTGCTATGAGAATTGACAATGTAAAAATTATGCAAAAAATCAAAATGCACATTGAACGGGAGTTAAAATAATTACAAATGATCATGTTATTATCATAAAGACAATGAATGGCGCTTAGATGTTAATACAGCATCATGTATCTATATTCCTTTGTTATGGGTGTCAATTGATTGATTTCACCTTATGGTTGCACAGCCATTGTTCTACAATATGTGTCATGGATGACAATACAAAAACTGGATTCAGTTGCCCCTTATTGTGTGAAGAGAATACAATAAATGCTATTGATTGGTATTTGAATGGATTATCTATGGTATTGAAGTTTACTCTACGCATGTAATGAATCTATGATATTATCCAATATTTGCACAGTACCATTTGTACAGTTAGTTTGTGTAAAATAATGTGGATAGAAAATATAACTGTGCTTTTCTTAATTGAGATATCAAAATAATGAACGCTCTTTAGAATAAATGAAGAAAAGGTTTGTTTCGTCAACGTTATACATCGATCCGACGGCACGAAATACCATCCACCATTACTGCGGTGTCCCCGCCTATCTTTTGTGTGTAATACCCGAATCCGACTTGCGATTCTTGTAATTGGCCCTGCGGTGTATCAGGGGACATTACACTCTGCAGTATGGAGTGCGAAGGAGTGGAAATTCTTTTATTGCCACTCAGTGGGCACCACCGGCGCACCCAGGATTTTGTCTTGGGGGGGGGGGGGCTCAAAGAAAATTTTTTCCCACAAAACATTTTGTGACTCCCCCCCCCCCCTCCCTCTCTCCCTTTCCCTCTCCCCCCCCCCTTTTTTTCTTTTTTTTCCTTCTTTTTTTTGGTTTTTTTTTTCAGGGACCCTCTTGAGGGGGGCTCAAGCCCCCCGAGCCCCCCCCCCCCCCCCCTGGGTGCGCCACTGGTGGGCACAAAAGGCGGACGGGGACACCACAGTAATAGTGGACAGTACGTCATGCCCTCCGATCGTTCTATAGTAAACAAATTTCCTATTAACAGTCTTCATGTAGACACATCTGATTAGGTTTAAAAGAATTATGCAAGAATTTGTTGATCTCATTATAGTGCGAAAATTGTGCATACCCAAATTCTATTCCAATGCTATGCATACTCACTACAGTCGTAGACATCCAATTTGTAATCCGCACCACACGACTGCTGCGGATCGCCGGAGCACTGTGTACTGCACAGTACCTCTGGTAACCTGTGTATCTTTGCGTACTGAGCCGTAGCGCTTCCGCAGTAGCACTCTTTACCGGCTTGCAGACCTGCATAGGTGTAGTTGTTTTTCGAGCAACATATCTCAATGCAGAGTTGAGGGGTCATCGTTGAGCTGTCGCAAGCCGTGTTAGTGAAGTCACAGCCTTCACACCGAGGGTCCTGCATGCCCTGTACGCACTGGCTTGAGTAGTCCGGTAGGAGACGATCCAAGTCATCCGCATAGCAACCTATATACTGAGGCACTTCGGTGTGGAAACGAAAAGCTTAAACATATCATGGTTTTGTACGGAGATCAACGAGTGCCATTCCACTTATCCAGATAACCACATAAGTTATCTCGCCAAGACGACTTACTGAAAGTCCTGATATTTTACCTTATAAAAAGACGACGCAATAAAACTGTTGTTATTTATCAGGATAAGACGGCTTTTCGTTTACCCTAAAAGTCATCTGGTTGACCTAATTATTGAGACGACTATCTGGATATATGAAATGGCACGCGTGGAGCTCCGAAGTTATGCATAAATTATATTCAGTTCCTGCTTAGTTTCTAGAGGAATCAGTGGAGTCGAAAATTGGGAGATGATGTAGAAGTGACTATGTCACAATCAATTGATGTATGTACGTACTACGGGCGCGAGAATTCTATGTTGTCGCGCGTGCGACTCTGAGAATAGTTTTAATATTGCTTGTAGTGTGCGGAGAATATTGTACCATGCATGTAGTCATATATCTCAGTCATTATCTCCAAGTTGGTTAGAATTCGGTGTGACAACAAAGGGGTGACATAGGGACAAAGAAGTACAAATCAAAAGCTTTGAATGAAAAACAATTACTTGATGA
Organism: Astropecten irregularis; assembly: GCA_963971285.1. Classification (NCBI taxonomy): domain Eukaryota; kingdom Metazoa; phylum Echinodermata; class Asteroidea; order Paxillosida; family Astropectinidae; genus Astropecten; species Astropecten irregularis. The sequence continues at coordinate 4,521,211 of OZ020258.1, read as the reverse complement.
TATTGATCCTTTGTTTAGATTCTACTCACTATAAGCGACGCATTCAACCCGTGCAGTCTGGCAATCCGGTGATGCTTGGCTCCACACCGTGTTCGGACAGGTAGCCAGTGCCGTCTCCCGCCCCGTACACTGAAAGCCATCAAGGTTGATTGGTAGCCCAAGATTTGCTGGATCGTGGAACACAGAGGCCGATATCTTGGCTCCATTGTATCCTGTTTGTAAATGGATAACCAACGACAAGGTGCCAGACTCGAAAATAGCACAGACACGTTACAAATCTCGGTCTGGGTTCCTTATTCAGCAGAGGTTTAAAGTATCATGTATCAATGTGGTCTGACTATGGCTTGAAAATATAGATTCCCCGTTTTCAAAAGAGCAAAACAAAGCTTGAAACATTAAGCCACAAGTTGCACTTTATGATGTCATTGACAAAGTATAAGCCGGAGCCTTAGCCGAGGCTACAAAGATAGCCATAGATAATTAATTTGTTAGTTTAAGAGAATACTCCATGTGAGATATATCATGCAAGTAATGATCATGTGAACGGAAGCCGTATATCTCTTTAGGCTTGTGTCGGATTTGCAGTGCGAACTTAATCCGATCAGCTTACCTTGCTGTTTGCAGACTACATGTGCGTCTGTATGATCCCAGTCCGTGTCACACACCCTGCCCCATTGACCATTGTGAAATATCTCCACATAGCCACTCTCACTGTTGATACCCCGTCTCAGACGGACCGATCCCTCCGTGTTTCCTTGGGCTAGTGAAGGGAAAGAATCAAATCACCCGGAATTCCATCAAAGCTCATCTTCTGAAAAAATAAACCCCTCAAAACAAATTCTACAACTCAAGTTTGAGGGATGATATATTTTTGTTTTAATACTGATCTATGAACGGTGAAACTGCATTGGAAAGCTACACTATTATTCTTTATAAGGATGTGCCATCCGTTGTGATTATGTAATCATGGTATGTATTTCTCCTGAATAGGGGCAAAGTCAGAAGTGAAATGTTGCAAAATGCATCGTGAATGCAACTAGCGTGGACTTCCGCGCATCAGCGCATCAACACCATTCAAACTCAGTCCATCCTCAAAACGATTTGGAATTCACTACCGAAAAACAACAAATTTGGAATTTGGCAACGTTTCATTTTTAACATTGCTGCATATTTATCAAGGCTGCGCATTCCATGATTACATTAGCATAACAAATGGTATATTCACATAATTATGATTATGGAGCAATACGAAATTCAATATCCATCAAACTTGAGTTGCAAAGCTTTTATCCTTGTAATTTCCTAAAGGAATTGTAAACAAATTATGCAATTTTAACTTTGATTACACACTGCATCTTCATTAGCATAAATCTGCATGAATTGTGCCGAAGGACCGTTAGTTTTCAACGTGCGTTATAACTTAAGTGCGTTCATGAGCTTTGTTAATCGTTGATGGCGCTCTATTGGACGCCATATTTGAGTACAGGTCATACAAAATTCGATTAATGTACTTTGAATGAAGGTTTAGTAAATTCCGAATATATTTAACTATACGCCTAAGGATGCAAAATTACCCTGCTATTTTTACATTGGTGTACACAGCTTACACAGGGCGCACCATTACTTCATCAAATGGCCACTTAAACGGGTATAAATGCTTTGACATCTAAAAGTACGTTACAAGATTGGTAACATATTCAGAAAGAAATGGTCACAGGTTTACGTATAACTTTCAGGGTATGAAGATGGTGCCGGTAGAAACATACTGTCAAAATATTTCCGTCTAAAATGGTGTATTTATTTAGAAATAAGTCAAACAAAGACCGAATACATGTTTTTATGAGTTTATGGGGTTTTTTTTAGGAGGGAAATTGAGTCAGGTTTTCGCTATTTTTTTTTGTGACTCAGATGTCCGATTGAGCTCAAATGTTCACAGGATTATCATTTTATGCACAGGCTGGATTAGACAAAGTGTGAGTGATGTTGCCAATCATGTATTATACCTGTAATGGTGAACGATCCCGCAAAATATAGGCGAAGTTATGACCACCCTTCAAAGTTTTAAAATAGTGCTTAATGTGGCAAACTATCTGGTTCAGTCACTGTGGGTTACGGTATAGGCTTAACTGTCTAGATCGGTCATACATACCTTTTATGCATGAAGTTTCACTGAGGAGTAATATCAGACAATCCACTATAAAGTACAGCTTCAAACGAGCAAAGCTAAGCATCATTCAGTCAAGCAGCTGCTAGACAGATCTCAAATCACATATCTTCTCTTTCTTGATGCTCCGTACGTAATCAAGGCAGATCTAGGTGAGTGAAAAGCCCTGCGTGGTCTTATGGATGCCGTAATGTGTCGATTTCAGACCCATGGTGTCGGTTTTTGTATTTCCACTGGTATGAAATCTTCCAGTATCTCTGTCACCATACAGATATGCCAAGCAGGTTCTGTCAACCTCTACTATTTGTGACAGCCATCGAACAGATTTCCTGTATTTTTCTCACGAATTGATGAGGATCAATATATAATTATAATAAATTATAGAAGGTGCGTATTGACCTATATCATGCATTATGCACAACAATCAATAAGAGATATGCAGAGACAGACATAGTAATCATTGCATTATATAGCAGGCAAAAATAAGTAGATGGCCTTGGTAATATTATAGGCATTTCCTGGCACTGGTGTGAAGAAATCGATTCTATGATCGAAACAAAAACACCCCTAAATGTTTCGTTAGATGAAAAGGTCTGCCAGTGGCCCAGCCCTACTACACATGCAGAGTCTATAGTTTGTTGGACGAGTCCAAATCTGACGAAAGGGGAAATTCTATGGTATTTCGAGTCAGTGTATTTCGATGTGTGGTGCACATTTGTTCACTTTACTTGGTGAGCTGGTGTTAAAATATTCAAGTCTGTCCATAATGTAATTGTCTGCTAATTATATTACATTGAACGAATGAACATTAAACACGTTCACACATTGTTTGATGTTTTCTGAAACTGATATTTTTTTTCGTTTAATAATGTCCAGCGATGAATGACAAACACTGTACACGCACACGATACCATGGCAACAACAGAACATAGTATTATGCAATACACGACTCCCAATATATAGCCTGGCCTATGGGTTTACCGTATATTCTGATGCACATGAACATGACATTGAAAGTATAAAACATCAATGGTCTAGCTTTTTCTTTACTACTGACGATTCGGCCAGGCTAAGCAACAAATTACAGCAGCATTTTTTTTTGTTCTAAAAACCCGTGTGTAGAGAGATTTAAACGATTTAGTTGTCATGGTTACGGAAAAAGAATTAGGAATGCGAGTTTAAGGCACCTCGGGCCCTGTCTACTGTTGTGCAATACAAGAAAACGACAGAGTGACAATAATTGGTAAAACATGACGTAATACATTTTTCAAAAATTCGCAATCAAGTCTATAGCTAAATGTTTAAATTGTATGTCACTGTACCTTTTAAGTTTAACTAACAAACGGTTAACATCCGTGTCCGCAATAGCGCTCAGCAACTGGCCAGTTTAATTATTAGTTTGTGGAAATTTGGATAAATATAGCAACCATTTTGCTTTTATAATCTAGCTTATTTTCGGATGAATTGCATAATTATGCAAGACATCTCATGAACGTACTCTATAGTATCGTTATACGAGGCAAACGTGTCTGCTGCCACCAATTGTCTGAAAGTCTCCAAATTTGGAGCATTAGTTATCGCACTTCACCTAAGTCCCGGATCAAATCACCTTTAAAAATCCATCAAATACCCGTTAGCCTTTTAAGATTGTCCATATTAAGGTTTCCACTGTTCACAATAGATTGGATCTTTTCACCATGTCCCCACCTACCTCTGTATTTACAACATTGAATCAATTTGTACAATTTCCTTTCCTTCGATACCGCATTAATTTGAAAAACATGAACTATGTCTACATTTACATAAGTGAGCTTCGCTATACCTATAACGCTAGCTTGCACAGGGAATTGCAATAAAATATCGACAATCTCTACTTGGATTTTACGTTTAAAAGACCAAAAAGGTCAATAAAATACGGAGCTATGTCAGCACCACACGACTCGCCAGGATAACAGGATACAATCTTTGGATGGCGACATCCTTAAGTATAGAATAGACGTCGCCGGAAGCGAGTTGGATGGCACTTTTAGAGCTCCGTAGATAAAGGTTATAATTATTATTACAGTACTGCAATAACTGGGTATTGGAAATGCGCTGGGTGATGTCGTCAATTTTGTGAAGGTCAAAGGTTACTCTTACTTATCAACTCTACAAGATCATTTACTACACATAGCGTATTGAACTCAAATTGCTTAATATAAAAGGATCGAATATCAATCTGATAAATTTCTATAATTTTAGAAAATAAAAATTCATAAGTGCGGCGGTTTTTGTTTTAAAGAAAAGGTTAAATAAAGTACGATTGTTATAAACACACGCTTTTTATACTCATCTTCCATATATAAAGCACATAACGCAAAAAGTTCGATATATACAACATATGAAGTGCCATGAAATGTTCTTAAAACTTAAAAGCTAATTATACACTCTCAATTATACATTCATGATATCATTTACATTTAACATTTAATATCAATTTACTGGAATTAAACACCGTACTTTTCACTCATCGCACGTAGTATAGGATAAAAATTGAAAATAAGGTTTATGATTTAATTAAGAAAAAATGTTTTGAAGTGAAATGCTCCTGTTACTACTTATATGAAATTCTATATCCCTGGCGTCTGTACATAATGTCACATTACATTTTACTACAATGTACGACTGCGGGTACCTAACACCATATTTGCTCACAAATACTTGATATGAAATCTTTTGACACACACTATTCACGTTTTGAAAGTTACGCTTGTTTTACACACCTATAATTCCAACTATGTATAAAAAACGTATGCAGACTTCAATTATAAGGTTAAGCTTATTTCAAGCTTGGTTTCATGTACAACTTTAAAGAAGAGTCGTATTTCTTATTGGAGAAATTCAAATGAATATTAATGTAACGCCCGTGATATTGGCAAATGTTTCTTGCGAAAACGTTGCTTTTGCTTTTTAAGTTTTGTTTTATTTCTGTTTTATTAAAACAGAAATGGATGCTTAAAGAATACGTGACCAGTGTTTTGCGGTCCAGCGGCCAAAGATTAAAGCTACTAATTTACATAGCTTCGACACGACACACTGTGATTATAGGCATTACATAGCAACGACATGGATGAAGAACTACCACTACAAAGGGGGTCAAACATGGGGTTACAAGATCAGGGAAAGATTACTATTATACCAACATGTAAGACAAAGAGCCATTAATTTTGTACATTCTCAATCACCAATTATTTTACAATTTTGTCCTTTATCTTACTATGACTCACGATTTCAGGGGATGGATGATAAAGGTCTAAGTCAAGCCGGTGTGCTCACATGGGGAGAATTATGACCAATTTTTTATAAAGATTTTTTTTTTCTGTTTTGTACAAAAGGAGCACCAATAAAATAATTTCCTTTTTGTTTTAGCTCTCTAATACTGCTATCATAAAGGCCTTCTTATTTCCAAAGATAAAATGATAGCTATTTTAGTTGGGGCGAGTAAAAACACTGATTTTGAATTTATATAAAAAGGAAACAAAACAAAACAGGTTATTTATATAAAGAAAAACGATGCAGTCTTTTTAGATTAATTTTGAAATTTTCTAGATTTCTCTAAATAAAAGTACAAAACAATTTACAATATTAACACAATTGTCTGGTCTGATTATGTATATTCATGACGTCATAATGAAGAAACGCTTGAACATATATAATGCTGTTCAAATCGACCCCAGGTTTTAAAATATTTAAATATTTGTTGCCTAAAGAAAAAAATAATCGGAATTACCTTTCTTATAGGCCCAAGACCGACATTTGTATACCAAACATAATCGCCATTGTACGTCTGGATATTTTTTTTTTCATCACATAACAGTGACTTTCTCAAACTTTAACAATAAATTTTATAATAGTATGTTTATAAGCGACACTATTGAAATGACCACTAGTGGCTAAACAGTTTTTTTTTATTACGCTTTACCTTAGACTTAAAGCTAAACATATGTACGAAAAAACCATCCATTCGGAACAGCGAGGCCACATAATATTGTTCATTGAACAAATAAGAAGGCGTTGCAGCACTGTTATAGCCACCGCCGCAAGAGGGCGCCATAAGTTGTTAAACAATTTGCAAATGAGCTAGCTCTTTGGGAGATTTGCCTTTACATACTATGGAATACCAAATGGTAATGATTATCTTGAACGAAGTAAGTGTTTTGATGACCTTTCACTAATTGACAGTGCCTTCATGTTGTCAAGGTAAATATGGGAATTCAAGGATAAACTTACAACCTTAAATGGATGATAAATCACTAGTTTATGAATATTCATAATGTCTAGAACCTAAAGGCAAGTATCATTTAGTTATGGTGAGACACGTGTATAGCTCCCTCTTGCGGTAGATAAGAAAGACGATGTACCCAATACAATGCGACCACATTGGGCGGAAATCCCTTTACAGCACGCTTCACAATGCAACAAACTTGTATCATTGCGTCACGGGCGACTGCCTATAGTATGTACTTTGGGTATTCAGGCCTCGGTCTGAGTCCCATATACTTTGTGTGTATGAAAAACCAATATGGCACCTGCGTTAGCGATCAGGTCTAGTACCACGGCGTCGAGGTACAAGTTTACTCGTCCATTGCACCAGATGCTAGTGGGATAGACTGGTCCTCGTGATGGGCGCCCACATGCTGCATGTCCAAGTCGGAGCCTTCGCGCATGTCAACGTACTCGTGATCTACCTTAGTAGGTTCGGCCGATTCTTGCCTAGAGATACCCGTATACCTAATATACACAATAAAAACAACAGCAACATAATATCAACATAATGTGAACGAGGTTAGTTCACACTTAAACAGTCCAAAATATTCACAGTGGAGTTGAACGTTGGACGCCAATTCAAGTCGGTGGTGAATGCACTTCAGAATGCATTTGTTTCTTTCATGGATTTTCAATTTTTGTTAACTGCTATACAAATAAAATAAAATAAGGTAACCATGCAATATCTGATTTCGTCATACGCCTCAATTTTTCTGTCAGACAAGAATTGATGGATGCTTGGGTGTTTGAAGTATAAGAAGGAAACTTACAGGAGGGGTTCTTAGAAGAAAAATTGAAATCAAAAAAGAAAGACAATTAGCTTGATAATAATTAAGGAAACAGCCCTGTCAGGAATCGGTCAATTCAGTACCCAGTCTGCGAGGTTGATACCTTTAGTGCAGAAAATGGACGAGTCTCTCGATCACAATGGTTAACAATTATGTACATTTTTATTACTATGACGTTAATTAAAGCACTAATTATACAAAACGAATAAACGCATTTATTTTTGGCCGATGAATTCATGCTGTTTTGTATGAAGATTTATGTTGAACTGGCCTGGGTAATTATGATGCAATGATTGTTTCATCTACAGTTGACAACCTTTTCATGATTATGTATAATGCAGAGAAAACAGTTAAAAGGAACTGTTTACTATCTCTACTTTTGTTCTCTATAAAACCATACAGAAATCTGATTATTAAAATGGTGCTAATAATTGCACCTTACATGTCTTGCTACTTATTGTATTATGTTGTGTTGCGTTGCGTTGCGTTGCGTTGCGTTGCGTTGTGCTGCGTTGCGTTTCGTTGAGTTGCGTTTCGTTTCGTTGAGTTGCGTTGCGTTGTGTTGTCAGTGTTGTGTTGTGTTGTGTTGTGTTGTGTTGTGTTGTGTTGTGTTTTGTTGTGTTGCATCGCATTGCGTTGAGTTGCGTTGCCTTGCGTTGTGGTGTGTTGTGCTGCGTTGGGTTGCGTTGCGTTGGGTTGAGCTGCGTTGGGGTGCATTGCGTTGTGTTGTTTTGTGTTATGTTGCTGCCTTCTTGGGTTATCTTGCTTTCTGTTTTGTGGTGATGTAATCTATTCCTCCAGTCTAATTCAGCTCACTCCTAAGACGGCTAAAATGAGTTTTTAACAATTATACTAAACTGAAATGAAAAACTGTTAGCTAAGAGTTGATTAGTAAGGCTTATGAATTAAGGAATGATTTGTCTACAGCATGAGAGAAGCATGCAGAGGAATATGAATCATGCATTGGGATGGTTGCTGTCCAAATTGACCAGTAAAACACGGCCCCTCTTTCAAATTCTTCAACGTGAACATAGCTCGTGCATTCTTTTTATTTCAAACCATTTCCAATTGTCACAAAAACCCGACAAAATGGCACCATTAGGTCGATTCACATTTCCTTTACAAATAGCTGTTTTCTGTTGACTCGCTATATTTTCGCTTCATTGTTGCGTGATATCACAATGCAAAGTTACAACATAATAAGTGAATCAGTTTGACCATGGGCGCCATTTTGTTGTTTTGATCAATGCAATGAAACCCTTCACCGTCCATGTTGCATTATATAGCCAGTGCGTTGGAAACCTTCTACCAAGCAAAAATGTGCGGACATAAAATGTTAAACGAGCATCTTCTAAAAGGGGAGGTCATTCATGAATTGGATATAATTATACTTTTTTTTACTCGTGTTAGCCTCAACATGAAACTCAAAACCAAATTTTTCCCTGAATTTGTGGAATCTTGTTGGATGCTTTACCGTTATTTTGTCCGCAAATCAGACATACGCCGGCCTTGTGTTTTCCCTGTACACGATTAATTGCAGAGGCAAAAATAAGAATCATAAAACACTTCTGTAAAAACCAATGTCTTCATACAAACTCCAATAGCAATCATAAGTTCAAAGACAGCAAAGTTTATTTTTTTTTAATTAAGATGATTGATCAGCACACATTAAACATCATGTGCAATGAATGGCGTGAATGAGTTAAGATTGAACATTCACATGTCATGGAACCATATTATAGAACCTGAGGATAAATACTCCATCTGAGCAAAATCTTAAGGTCCCGGATTGTAAGACCTGTGCCGTAGCATAGTGAGTGGTATCACACTATGAAGATCTTGGACCAAAGATGGCTGCTATAGTGAGTGTTATCATCAGACATCTTGGACCAAAGATGGCTGCTATAGTGAGTGTCATCATCAGAGATCTTTGACCAAAGATGGCTGCTATAGTGAGTATTATCATCAGAGATCTTGGACCAAAGATGGCTGCTATAGTGAGTGTTATCATCAGAGATCTTGGACCAAAGATGGCTGCTATAGTGAGTATTACCATAACAGAGATCTTGGACCAAAGATGGCTGCTCAATATGTGCACAGTACAGTTAAGCGTAGATGCAGTGTTTGGCAATTTAGGGCCTGTTTGTTTCACGCAAAGGATCCGATATTTTGGGATCCTTCTCCTATGCAGGGTACGCTAAAATGGGATCCGGATCCACAGGATTCGTCCGAAACAAACAGGCCCTTAAATGCATAATTGGCAGTGGCCACTGCTGGTCCATAGAGATCCTGTTATGGTAACTCCGTATACCACATTGTCGAGGGATGGGAGTGGAATCCAATGTGTACTCGTGTACATAACCAGTGGAGGGAGAGGGGGTACCTGACTACACAATGGCGATCAGGATCCACAACTTCAACATAAGTTAATGACAGTCACACAGCGTGGTGAATTCACTAATACCACCACAATTGGGTCAACGGGTTACAACGACTCCTTAACATTATAGGCTTACCACTCGTTTCTTGTACACGCATGCACGTCAGTCAAAATCAACATTTCACTTCAGAGCCTCAAAAAACATCTAGCCCAAACATTTGGATTTCGAAGTCTTACACACTATATACCAGCATATGTTATGGTCACAGTCAAAACAATAACTCATTAATATGTATACATAGGGCTAGGGTCTGTCATCGGTATTACTTACCCTTCTTTCTTCTTTTTCCGGCCGACGCAAATGACCCCACAGATGACCATGAAGAAAATCAGGCCCAGAGCTCCTATAGCGGCCAACACTATCATCACATAACAACGGATTATTATCAGGTAAAGTATATGCACAAAATAATAATGGGAGACTTTTGAGAACCGGTCATCAAGTCAACAGCGCACGCGCACGCAATTGTGAGCATGCGCACGTTGTTTTGCGCCTGCGCTGTTGTACGTGCGTGTGTGCTGTTGACTTGAAGACCGGTTCTCCATAGTCTCCCATTGAATCAGGACTCCCCCTGTATCACCAAGTGAGGGCGCCTCGTGTTTCCATGGTAGTGTTACCATGGAGCTGCTACACGCAACAGTTGAAATGGCTCCTCATTTTGTGTGAATGTCATCAGACATTTGTGACCCAATGCAGCGTAATGAGGACTGTTCCCCAGATTTGACTTTTTGAGTTATATACACTACTAGAAGGAGTAATCCATGGGCTTTCCAATGATACCAAAATTATTTTCGTATCTTATTCCATTCCAAAGTTATGACCCGATAAAGAGAACGCAGCGGTGCTCAGACTCGGAAATTACTTTTCGAGAAAAATGGCTTCAAAGTTTACACACGTCGCGCACGTCGCAATCAGTGACCGGCAGAGCGCTGTATGCCTATGTACAGAACATGTTTGTGTACGTTGTTTGTGCACTAATAATGGATCAACATTGAGGGGTTTGTGACTGTGAAATTTTGTTTCCTTCCAAGATAAAAATGGCTTTCATTTTGTCTTAAAATTAATCCTGTTACTATTTGGAAAAAGAAGTATACGTAAACATGTATAAATCTGGCATTACTACTATGAATAACAGCATTGTTTTTTACCAACAATGAACGATGATGTTCCCAGTTTCTCACTGTTTCAACTGAGTCACAAGATTTTACATTGGGCCCACTGTATTTCCTCGGTCAACCCAATGGCTCCAGTATTTCCTCAGGCAGTTGAAGGTAGAATATGAAATGTTCGTCTCCATTTAGCTCCCAACTGTGTCAGAAAACATCCACTGCAAGTATAGGCCAGTTGTTGGTTTTAGCGTGGGAATTGTATTTTAACATTATTACTGGCCTACCGTTGCAGAGATTTACCGTATCAACGCGTGGCATTGAACTTCCTTCGGTTTTACAAGCCAAAACTACCCGTGACAATTTGACAAAAACACACAAATAAGAATGGCAATTTTGCGTTTGGTAATTGCCGAGTTTCGGTAAAACAATCAGGCTAATCTTAAAAATATGAACTGTATTCCACGCAACAAACACCGCTGCCGGCCATTGCAATGTTTATAAGCACTGTTTTCTATCGTATACATGTACGCTGTATACATGTACTGGCCTATGTCTTACTGCACTAGTACTAGTACTGCACCGTATACAGTACATGTAGGCATTACATTGTGTGCATGTGGATACTGTGTGTACACACAGAACGAATGTCGCTTAGCGACTGTGGCGCGCTACGCGCACAGTGATTGGCTGAGTGCTGTGCTACATCACGTATCTAAGTAAACAGTACGCGCTTGGGTCCAATCAGGGAGATGTATTTGAATGACGCGGCCCTAGTCGCGAACTAGACAGTGATTTCGCTTTGCACACGGTGTTTTGTTTACAAACTTCAATGGATTGATATGGAATAACGGGGTTTCTGAGGATGATGTCATTGCTATTAATAGAAAGAGGAGTCAATGCTCGATTGAATGGTACCATACACACCGTGCAGACATCAACAGATCAGCACGAATTCGCGCTATGAACTTGGTCAGATTTTGAGATATTTTCCTCAGATTTTGTAAAAGATGACAGAAACACTCTTCAAACACGTTATGGAAAACCTCCTTTTAACTCATTTTCCTTAACTTTTTTCTTAATAATTATGAATGCAGTGAATCTTTGATACTTTACCAATCCAACAATACAAGAAAACAAAAATTGATTCTGGAGTCATTTTTTGCGATTCGGCAACTTTGGACGTCGATTACACGGAATTGACTTTTGGGGAACATTCCTCATTTGGCTCCATTGGGTCACATTTTGTTGTATTCTTCGTGTTAAATCTCTATCTATAACTCTTCAAAACTGCGGCATTTGATTACCAAACGGCGCCCTCACTTGGTAGTGCAAGCAAAAATACAAGCTTGAGGGCGCTTATAATAAAAAACTAGACCTGTGTTTGTAGCAACAAACACTGAGCTGTTTCGCGTATGTTTTATAAAATGTAAAAAACAAACGTACACAATTGGCCCAGGACAGAGAAATAGTTTATCAGCGGTGTCTTTATTGTTTTTAACAACTACATGTACATGTATCAGGAACGTCGTCAGTCGTCCATCAATACACGTATACAGAATCATAAACACCATGAGAAACACAGAAATGGCCGAGTCTACTATATGCCAACCCGCGTAGTATGTATGGTTGTGCATATGAGTTGTGAAAACAGCAAAATGACTGATTTTCTAGCTCGCCGTGCTCCGTTCACGTGTACACAATTGGCCCACTACCACGGATAGCCATATCAGCAGTCCAAAAAGTTCCAAAGCACGTGTTTTGTGTTATGTTTGACTCTAAATGGCAACATTAATTATTCAAAAAAATTAATAAAAAATCAGGCGATAACGTAATCGTGACGTCTCTTCACAGTAGGGATACTAATACCATTTCCTACCAACCCACCAAGTTTCATTACGATCGGATGTTCGCTTATATGCGTTTCTGGGAAAAAATGGCAAAATTAAATATTCAAAAATCAATAAAAAATCAGCCGATGACGTCATCGTGACGTCACTTCACATTTAGGATACTAGTACCATTCCCTACCTACCCACCAAGTTTCATCACCATCGGATATTCCCTTATATATGAATCTGAAAATCGGCTTTTTGATGACGTCATCATGACGTCACCACTTTTTGATATTTTATGGCACGTGCCTATAGCCCAACAAACATTTTACCGAAAGAATTTCGAAAATACGATTTGTCGTTCATGAGATATAAAGAAAAGGTCCAAAAATTGAATAATTCGTATAAAATCACACGATGACGTCATCGACACGTGACTGCAATTGTTGTCTATAACACGTCCCCATATACTTGCATACCAAGTTTGAGTTGCATCGGACCTGCCGTTCCGGAGATAAAGAGCCCTAAAATTTGCACTTTTATGATGACGTAATTGTGCACGTGATGACGTCACGATGACGTACTTACGCGGGACACTATTCGGGGTGGTGGTCTAACTATGTGCCAAGTATAAAGTTGATCGGAATTGGCATAATGGTAGAAGTGGCTCTTAGAAAACCCCTGTGTTATGTCTATGGGAAAAAAGTGGAAAAAGAAAAAAAAAAAAAAAAAAAAAAAAAGGAAAAAAGAAAAAAAAAATAACAAAAACAAAAGCTGTTCCGCCGCATGCGAAACAGCTAAAAATATAAACACCTTCTTTGTGCCAAAATACAAAACAAAAACATTTAGGACAAATTTCTAGTCAATGATCTTCTCAGTGATGACTGGGTTTTTTTACAACAAATTTAAATAAGTTTTGAATGTTTCGGGGACATTTATGTAAAGACTGAATATCAAGTCTTAATGTACTATGATGGCTCCCGATATAGTTTCTTTCAACATGTTCAGATATTGTAAAAAAAAAAAAAAAAAAACCTAAGCGTAGTTGTGCACAACACAAGCAACTGGAAGAAGAATTTCTAAGGCATCATAATTGTTCAACTTTTAAAACACGTTATCTGAGATGAGAGACCAATAGATTTGTCATAACTTTGACTTTTGAAAAGAGCATAATATCCAATTCATACTTACTCATGAAAAGGTACGTCTGTGTAAATATCAGTGAGTTGCCGCTTCGTGGTTCCACTGTAAATGAAAAGAAATTATCATGTAAATGTAAGCTGATGAGCTGTTTAAGCTTAAACATAAACAACGAATTATGCAAATTTGGCTTGCCCTTCATCACCGAAGTAGTTGTGAACTGGATTCGGCTTAGCTTGAATTTTGACATCTGCACTAATAAGCAGTAGGTCATGGGTTCAAATCCCACCTGAGCAAGCACATGATATTGTTTAATATATGCACTAAAAAAACCGTGGTCATCTTAGCCTAATTTGCATAATTCTATCTCCCCAACAAAACAAAATAATAGATAACAATGACAAACAAAGAAAACAACAATAAGGAATCTTCTTTACATCTGAGGCCAATTTCATAGAGCTGCTTCATACTAAGACAAAATTTGCTTAAGCATGAAAAGTCTTCCTCGATCAAACAAAATTACCGACCAAATTTTCATATGATATTTACTGCTTATGACTTATATTCGGCCATTGTCTGCTGTGAGCATATAACATTCACAAGTAGTTTTGGCTGGCATACTGATGTTATTTACCAAGGTGTTTGGTGCTCAGGCAAATATTTGTGTGCCTAAGCAGCAGCATTATAATATTGGCCTCTGGTTTTGTTAATAAAACTATAATTATATAAAGGCATGCAAGACAATTTCCAAGCAACCACCTATTTTGCATCTTCTAACAATGATGTACCTGCACACTCAGGGGCCGTGCGCCATATCCCATCTTCGTTACACGTGACAAATTGCCATTTGTTTCTATGGTTCCTGTCACATAGAACATCCACCTTGTCGCCCGGACGGTAAGAAGTGCCCTCTACGACGTCGAGTGACCCATTGGGAAATTCTATGACCTCGCAGGTTGTGTCGTCTGGCAATGATATGAAACATTCAAAGTGCGTGAGACTATTCACAATGTGTTGGTTAAGCTTGGGAATTATACACAATCTACATCCAAAAGAAAACGATGCCAATTGTAAACAAGATATGAAAAGGAGATATATGATTTTAGCTATTTGATTTTTAGTCTGGGGTAGGCCTATCAGCATATCTTCTGACAAAATTTCAATGCAATCCATTTATGCATCACAGAGCAATTACTGATTGTCTGGAAAAAGTCAATTTTCCTGCCAGTACAATTATATATGATCTGTTAATAATTCCCTCGGAATGGCCGCCCACATTTACCACACACAGATCACTAAAACTCGGTCCGTGATTATTTTAGGCTCTTATTTTGGTTGATGAGCAATTTGCAGCAGTTTATTACTTCCTCATCATTTAGAAATTTGCTGGGAGAAACATCTTCAAAAACATGTGTCATATTTTCCATTCACCTAATTTTCCCATAATTAAAACGACAAATAAAATGTCCCTAGAAATAATTACGTTGAGTTTGATCAGTTTCCAATCATGTAAAGGGTTTTACATCGGGAATAAAATTAGCACGGGTATGCAGTTCCTATAGTTTTATTATGTAGATAATTACTTTCTACCGATTGAGGGCGCTGTTTATTCTTATGTTTTTTCTGTACGTAAAATTTGACGATTTTCTATCGCAAATTTCTCTTTAGTGAACACAAATTGGACGTGGGAACAAATCAATTCTTGTTCAGTAATGTCAGATCTACATCCATGCCGAATGGGAACAAATTCGGTGATAATGTTCACGTAACTCAAAAACTAAAGCGAATTTGGCCTCACGGCCCACGGACTATTATAGCGAAGATAGCCTGATATCGGCACTACACGTGTGCACGCAGAGGACATTGGGTAATCTTGTGCATTTTTTCATCACTCAGGCCATGCCCTTGAAACAATTTTACCCAGAATGCTTTGCGCATACCTCGTTTGGGTCCGTCTTGCGCCATCTTCGATAAGATCAATGGTGGCGCACTACTGTGAACAAAGCCCGTATTAGCATCGCAAAAAGGGGTTTGCTTGTTTATTATGAAAATGGCAGGAAAAATAATTTAGTTTTCTCCAAAATAGGCCTAGTATCAGTGGCGTCACCAGACTTTTGAGTCTGGGGGGGCACAAGGGGGGCACAAGCAATTGTTGGGGGGGGGGGGGGCACTACAATAATATATATTATACTTTTTTTCACAAACCCAAATCTCAAATGGGGGGGGCACGCGGGGGGGGGGGCACGAGGTTTTCCAGGGGGGCACGTGCCCCCCCGGCCCCCCCCCCCCCCCCCCTTGGCGACGCCACTGCCTAGTATTGCCCTGGTGAAATAGTTTGTGTGTAGTTCCTATACATTGTAATGAAAATGACAAATGACTTTACCTGCACACTGAGGGTCACCGCCGATCCAGTGGCCCATTTCATTGCATGTCTTACCCGTCGAGCCACCAGTCAACTGGTACCCTGAGTCACACGTGAATGTCACCGTTGTGTCGAATGTCGACACCGTTGTCGACGGATTTGCATGGGGAAACATAGGCAGCACGCCGCAGTCAATGGCTGTTAAATCCAAGAAAATGTATAAACTTTATTTATAAATAATAAATACAAGTAATGTTGCAAACCAGCCCCTCTTATGAAACAAAATAATGACCTGAAATATATAAAAATCCTCAGAGTAAGGAGGGTCTGACGTTTGAGAATGATTTGACCTTTGAGAAAAATCCTGTTGGGATCAAAACGTCATTATCTCTTAACTTTGAGCATTATTCATATCGATTAACCTGAAATAAAAAGAATGAAATATATTCATGCATGTTTTATTTGTATTCGACGTTTTGAAATTTAAAGACAATGTTTAAAATGTTGACAAGTTACCAGTTGTTGCCGCAAGCTTTATTGGCCTAGCGTATCACCCAACATGTCAATCGTTAATGTTACGTTAAATGCAATCGAACAACAGGTTATGACATTATGGGCCGATATATAATGAGTCACAAATAACTGAGTTCAATGCATAGGCCCTATACAATGTAAATCTGATTTGCTTAGCGTCTTTAATTGATGTTTGATATCAAAATACAAGTTACTAACGTGGTAATTATTTACAAGTTATCTGCAAATAGGAATCACTTTGTGATTGAATAATGATATTCATACCTGTACATGTAGGCTGTTCCGTTGTCCACGTGCCATCATGGTTACACGTCAGAGTCGGTACATCGGGGGCAGCTCTGTAGCTGGTATTACAGGCAAGAGTCACGGTAGAGCCTGGCTGGTAGGAGACATCCATTGGTATGTACTGACCATTGGGTGGTGTCGCCGTTGGGTACGGACAAGGAATACTTTCTATAGTAAGTAAAATGTAAGATCGTGTGTTATTGAGGCTTAAGAAGATGCTGTTGCTAAAATTTATACTCATCGGTAGATGCAAATGGATATGACTAGTTTCGCTATATTTCAATGAGGGCGCTTTATAGCGCAGGTGCACAGAGAAAACACACACTGGACTCGTTATATGCATTGTTTTGCTGATAAGTAAAGTAGTGTACTGCGTCTTTTCCAATTCTTAATTCTTAACAACTTGCTCTGATTGGCTTAATGGCAATGAACTTATAAGTACGTATAAGTATACTATTGTTACTTCAATGTTCTTGTCCTCTTGTTATTAAGCCTTTGAGAAAGATCCTGCTAGATTCGAAACGTCGGTCCCTCTTAACTCCAAGTCTTTTTTTAAATATATGATTTTTGTTTTAAATCAATGAACCGATAGGTAAAATGTCATTCCTTTTAAACTTACCTGGTGGTGTTACCGTTGGAGACGGTTCTAAAAAAAGGTAATCAAAATAAGATATTTAATTGTATTGCCCACATTTTTACTTTACTGTCAATTTCGAGTTCATCCCGACAATAAGTTCATGTTAAAAACTTGTGATTAAAACGTTTAGAGGTATTGAGTTTCAAGCAATCTTTAAGAAGAAATAGTATTTATTCAGTTTTCGGTTGGAAATGCTTGGGAACCGGCACTGTGGCTGAAAAAAAAAATGAGTTTCATGCTACCAAAGTGATGATACTTTGGTGAAGGCGAACCAAGAATTAAGGATATGGACGTTGGAATAGTTCGACGTCTGTGCTCGTTCCCAAAGCTTATATGCACCAAGTCCGAGTAAATAAACCTACCCACACAGTCGGGCACAGGGTGACTCCACCCTCCCCCTGGCTGGCACGTGAGTGTTGGCGATCCCATCAGGCGTAGCGAAGCCTCGCATTCAAATGCTATGGTCTCACCGGTGTTGTAAAGGCGGCCCAGTGTCGTAGCTGGGTCGGTTACGAGGTTGGCCTTGTTTATAGCCGGTGCCTCACATCCAGAGCCTGCAAATTAACATAATAAGAGAAAAAGATAGTTTCACAAAATGAAGTGCTTTAATAGACATCTTAAACGATGAAATAATAATAACTATGTTAGTTTATTATGCAACGAAGCACTTCTTGTACTTGTCAATACAAGTAATGAACTTCCAAACAAAGCTCATTGACCAATTATTAGGAGAAAGATCCTGTAAGGATCAAAACGTCACGGCCTCCTAAGTTGAAGCAAGCACAGCTAGTAATCAAAACAGATACAACCTCTCAACTTCTTTGAAACAAACGATTACGACCTCTTTGTCCCTATCTAATAAAAATCAAGTAGCTTGTCTTTTACCTTGACCTCAACTACAACCAATTATCTCTTTACTCAAAAATGAAAGGAAGAAATAACTACAAGCACATTAAATACCTTTGGAAATCTAATTTCAGTCGGAATCGTATCCAAATGTTTGAAAATTGCGACTTTCCAATAATCTTGTAATTATGATGGTTGGTCGCATTTAGTATGAGCCAAAACGAAACAATACATAATAGTTTGAGATTACAGTCCAAATGGAACCTTAGCATGATGCTATTGGTGGTTTTCTTTGTTTTGCACTCAAAATACATTTAGAATATTGTTTTCGCTTTGCAGATGAAAACAATCACAATGCATAATTTGAATTTGGTTTATGTATCATTACATTGTGACATAAAAAGAAGAATTCAAAATTGCTATGAGAATTGACAATGTAAAAATCAAAATGCACATTGTACGGGAGTTAAAATAATTACAAATAATCATGTTATTATCATAAAGACAATGAATGGCGCTTAGATGTTAATACAACATCATGTATCTATATTCCTTTGTTATGGGTGTCAATTGATTGATTTCACCTTATGGTTGCACAGCCATTGTTCTACAATATGTGTCATGGATGACAATACAAAAACTGGATTCAGTCGCCCCTTATTGTGTTTATTGTGTAAAGAGAATACAATAAATGATATTGATCCCTATTTGAATGGATTATCTATGGTATTGAAGTTTACTCTACGTATGTATTAAATCTATGATATCCAATATTTGCACAGTACCATTTGTACAGTTAGTTTGTGTAAAATAATGTGGATAGAAAATATAAATGTGTCTTTCTTAAATGAGATATCAAAATAATGAACGCTCTTTAGAATAAATGAAGAAAAGGTTTGTTTCGTCAACGTTATACATCGATCCGACGCCACGAAATACCATCCGCCATTACTGCGATGTCTACGCCTGTCTTTTGTGTGTAATACCCGAATGCGACTTGCGATTCATGTAATTGGCCCTGCGGTGTATCAGGGGACATACACCCTGCAGTATGGAGTGCGACGGAGCGGAAATTATTTTATTGCCAATCAGTGGCAACAAAAGGCGGACGGGGACACCACAGTAATGGCGGACGGTATGACATGCCGTCCGATCGTTCTATAGTAAACATATTTCCTATTAACAGTCTTCATGTAGATTAGGTTTAAAAGAATTATGCAAGAATTTGTTGATCTCATATTAGTGCGAAAATTGTGCATACCCAAATTCGATTTCAATGCTATGCATACTCACTACAGTCGTAGACATCCAATTTGTAATCCGCACCACACGACTGCTGCGGATCGCCGGAGCACTGCGTACTACACAATACCTCTGGTAACCTGTTTATCTTTGCGTACTGAAACGTAGCGCTTCCGCAGTAGCATTCTTTACCAACTTGCAGACCTGCATAGGTGTAGTTGTTTTTCGAGCAACAGATATCAATGCAGAGTTGAGGGGTCATCGTTGAGCTGTCGCAAGCCGTGTTAGTGAAGTCACAGCCTTCACACCGAGGGTCCTGCATGCCCTGTACGCACTGGCTTGAGTAGTCCGGTAGGAGACGATCCAAGTCATCCGCATAGCAACCTATATACTGAGGCACTTTGGTGTGGAAACGAAAAGTTGAAGCACAATTATCATAGTTATGTACTGAGCTCAATGACTGCCATTCCACTTATCCGGATAACCGCCAAGTCGACTTATCAAGCCCTAAAAGTCGACTTTTCGAGATAATTTATTTGTACAAGATGACTTAGTGAAAACTAAGAAGTCAACCTGATAATTTATCTCGCCAAGACGACTTACTGAAAGTCCTGATAGTTTACCTTGTAAAGACGACGCAATAAGACTGAGGTTATTTATCAGGATAAGACGGCTTTTCGTTTACCCTTAAGTCATCTGTGGCCGATTTCACGAAACTTTACGCAGTTGCGTAAGTCCACTTACGCCACAAAATTCGTGGCGTAAGTGGACTTACGCAACTGCGTAAAGTTTCGTGAAATCGACTGCTGGTTGATATAATTATTGAGACGACTATCTGGAAAAATGAAATGGCACGCTTGGAGCTCCGTAGTTATGCATAAATTATATTCAGTTCTTGCTTAGTTTCTAGAGGAATCAGTGAAATCGAAAATTGGGAGATGATGTAGAAGTGACTATGTCACAATCAATTGGTGTATGTACGTACTACGGGCGCGAGAATTCTATGTTGTCGCGCGTGCGACTCTGAGAATAGTTTTAATATTGCTTGTAGTGTGCGGAGAATATTGTACCATGCATGTAGTCATATAGCTCAGTCATTATCTCCAAGTTGGTTAGAATTCGGTGTGACAACAAAGGGGTAACAAAGGGACAAAGAAGTACAAATCAAAAGCTTTGAAAGAAAATCAATTACTTGATGATATTGATCGTTTGTTTAGATTCTACTCACTATAAGCGACGCATTCAACCCGTGCAGTCTGACAATCCGGTGATGCTTGGCCCCACACCGTGTTAGGACAGGTAGCCAGGGCCGTCTCCCGCCCCGTACACTGAACGCCATCAAGGTTGATTGGTAGCCCAAGATTTGCTGGATCGTGGAACACAGAGGCCGATATCTTGGCCCCGTTGTATCCTGTTTGTAAAAGGACAACCAACGACAAGGTGCCAGACTCGAAAATAGCACAGACACATTACAAATCTCGGTATGGGTTCCTTGTTCAGCAGAGGTTTAAAGTATCATGTTTCAATGTGGTCTGACTATGGCTTGAAACTTGAAAACTTGAAACTATAGATTCCCCGTTTTCAAAAGAGGAAAACAAAGTTTCAAACATTAAGCCACACGTTGCACTTTATGATGTCATTGACAAAGTATGAGCCGGAGCCTTAGCCGAGGCTTCAAAGATAGCCATAGATAATTAATTTGTTAGTTTAAGAGAATACTCCATGTGAGATATATCATGCAAGTGATGATCATGTGAACGGAAGCCGTATATCTTTTTAAGCATGTGTCGGATTTGCAGTGCGAACACGATCCGATCAGCTTACCTTGCTGTTTGCAGACTACATGTGCGTCTGCATGATCCCAGTCCGTATCACACACCCTACCCCATTGACCATTGTGAAATATCTCCACGTAGCCACTCTCACTGTTGAAACCCCGTCTCAGACGTACCGATCCCTCCGTGTTTCCTTGGGCTAGTGAAGGGAAGAAAACAATCACTTGGAATTCTATCAAAGCTCATCATTCTTCTGAAAATAAAACGCTCAAAACAAATTCTGCAACTCAAGTTTGAGAAATTATATATTTTTGTTTTAATACTGATCTATGAACGGTGAAACTGCATTAGAAAGCTTCACTGTTCTTTTTTATAAGGATGTGCCGTCTGTTGTGATTATGTAATCATGGAATGTGCATTTCTCCTGAATAGGGGCAAAGTCAGAAGTGAAATGTTGCAAAATGCATCGTGAATGCAAAAAGCGTGATGGACTTCCGCGCATCAGCGCATCAACACCATTTAAACTCAGTCCATCCTCAGAACGATTTGGAATTTACAACTGAAAAACAACGAATTTTGCAATGTTTCATTTTTGACATTGCTGCATATTTATCAAGGCTGCGCATTCCATGATTTCATAAGCATAACAAATGCCATATCATTGCAAAGAGGGTTAATTACGCTTTCCAATGATACCATATTCACATAATTATGATTATGGAGCACGTGTGTGATTGTGATTGAATAATGATATTCATACCTGTACATGTAGGCTGTTCCGTTGTCCACGTGCCATCATGGTTACACGTCAGAGTCGGTACATCGGGGGCAGCTCTGTAGCCGGTATTACAGGCAAGAGTCACGGTAGAGCCTGGCTGGTAGGAGACATCCATTGGTATGTACTGACCATTGGGTGGTGTCGCCGTTGGGTACGGACAAGGAATACTTTCTACAGTAAGTAAAATGTAAGATCGTGTGTTATTGAGGCTTAAGAAGATGCTGTTGCTAAAATTTATACTCATCGGTAGATGCAAATGGATATGACTAGTTTCGCTATCTTTCAATGAGGGCGCTTTATAGCGCAGGTGCACAGAGAAAACACACACTGGACTCGTTATATGCATTGTTTTGCTGATAAGTAAAGTAGTGTACTGCGTCTTTTCCAATTCTTAATTCTTAACAACTTGCTCTGATTGGCTTAATGGCAATGAACTTATAAGTACGTATAAGTATACTATTGTTACTTCAATGTTCTTGTCCTCTTGTTATTTAGCCTTTGAGAAAGATCCTGCTAGATTCGAAACGTCGGTCCCTCTTAACTCCAAGTCTTTTTTTAAATATATGATTTTTGTTTTAAATCAATGAACCGATAAGTAAAATGTCATTCCTTTTAAACTTACCTGGTGGTGTTACCGTTGGAGACGGTTCTAAAAAAAGGTAATCAAAATAAGATATTTAATTGTATTGCCCACATTTTTACTTTACTGTCAATTTCGAGTTCATCCCGACAAAAAGTTCATGTTAAAAACTTGTGATTAAAACGTTTAGAGGTATTGAGTTTCAAGCAATCTTTAAGAAGAAATAGTATTTATTCAGTTTTTGGTTGGAAATGCTTGGGAACCGGCACTGTGGCTGAAAAAAAAAATGAGTTTCATGCTACCAAAGTGATGATACTTTGGTGAAGGCGAACCAAGAATTAAGGATATGGACGATGGAATAGTTCGACGTCTGTGCTCGTTCCCAAAGCTTATATGCACCAAGTCCGAGTAAATAAACCTACCCACACAGTCGGGCACAGGGTGACTCCACCCTCCCCCTGGCTGGCACGTGAGTGTTGGCGATCCCATCAGGCGTAGCGAAGCCTCGCATTCAAATGCTATGGTCTCACCGGTGTTGTAAAGGCGGCCCAGTGTCGTAGCTGGGTCGGTTACGAGGTTGGGCTTGTTTATAGCCGGTGCCTCACATCCAGAGCCTGCAAATTAACATAATAAGAGAAAAAGATAGTTTCACCAAATAAAGTGCTTTAATAGACATCATTAAACGATGAAATAATAATGACTATGTTAGTTTATTATGCAAAGCGAAGCACT
Source organism: Astropecten irregularis (assembly GCA_963971285.1). NCBI lineage: Eukaryota > Metazoa > Echinodermata > Asteroidea > Paxillosida > Astropectinidae > Astropecten > Astropecten irregularis. The sequence continues at coordinate 4,497,661 of OZ020258.1, read as the reverse complement.
TCATTACTTGTACTTGACAATTCAAGTAATGAACTACCACACACAGCCCATTGACCAATTATTTAGAGAAAGATCCTGTAATGATCAAAACTTCCAGGCCTCCTAAATTGTAGCACATCTAGTAATCAAGACAGATACAACCTCCCTACTTCTTTGAAACAAACGATTACAACCGCCGTATCCCTACGGTCTGATAAAAGTCAAGCAACTTGTCTTTACCTCAACTACAACCAATTATTTTACTGTTCAAAAATGATAGGTAGGAATAGCTACAAAAATATTGAATACCTTTGTAAATCTCATTTCTGTGAAATCGTAACTTTTTATAATTGCGACTTAATAATCTTTTCATTATTATGGCTTGTCGCGTTTAGTATAAACCGAAAGAAACAATCATAAACGTGTGAGATTACAGTTCAAATGGAACCTTAGCATGATGATATTGCTGGTTTTCTTTTGCTTTGCACTCAAAACACATTTAGAGTATTGTTTTCGCTTTGGCTATGCAGACGGAAACAATCTCAGTGCATAATTTGAATTTGGTTTATGTATTATTACATTGTGACATAAAAAGTAGAATTCAAAATTGCTATGAAAATTAATTGTACGGGAGTTAAAATAATTATAAATTATCATGTTATTGTTATAAAGATAATGAATGGCGCTTAGATGTTAGTACAACATCATGTATCTATATTCTTTTGTTATGGGTGTCAATTGATTGATTTCACCTTATGGTTGCACAGCCATTGTTCTACAATATGTGTCATGGATGACAATACAAAAACTGGATTCAGTCGCCTCTTATTGTGTTTATTGTGTAAAGAGAAGACAATAAATGATATTGATCGGTATTTGAATGGATTATCTATGGTATTGAAGTTTACTCTACGCATGTAATGAATCTATGATAATATCCAATATTTGGACAATACCATTTTCTACAGTTCGTTTGTGTAAAATAATGTGGATAGAAAATATAACTGTGCTTTTCTTAATTGAGATATCAAAATAATGAACGCTCTTTAGAATAAATGAAGAAAAGGTTTGCTTCGTCAACGTTATACATCGATCCGACGCCACGAAATACCATCCGCCATTACTGCGATGTCTCCGCCCGTCTTTTGTGTGTAATACCCGAATCCGACTTGCGATACTGTAATTGATCCTGCGGTGTATCAGGGGACATACACTCTGCAGTATGGAGTGTGACGGAGCGGAAATTCTTTTTATTGCCACTCAGTGGGCACAAAAGGTGTCCGGGGACACCACAGTAATGGCGGACGGTATGTCATGCCGTCCGATCGTTCTATAGTAAAAATATTTCCTATTAACAGTCTTCATGTAGAAACATCGGCTTAGATTTAAAAGAATTATTCCAGAATTTGTTGATCTCATTATAGTGCGAAAATTGTGTATACCCAAATTCTATTCCAATGCTATTCATACTCACTACAGTCGTAGACATCCAATTTGTATTCCGCACCACACGACTGCTGCGGATCGCCGGAGCACTGCGTACTACACAGTACCTCTGGTAACCTGTTTATCTTTGCGTACTGAGCCGTAGCGCTTCCGCAGTAGCATTCTTAACCAACTTGCAGACCTGCATAGGTGTAGTTGTTTTTCGAGCAACAGATATCAATGCAGAGTTGAGGGGTCATCGTTGAGCTGTCGCAAGCCGTGTTAGTGAAGTCACAGCCTTCACACCGAGGGTCCTGCATGCCCCGTACGCACTGGCTTGAGTAGTCCGGTAGGAGACGATCCAAGTCATCCGCATAGCAACCTATATACTGAGGCACTTTGGTGTGGAAACGAAAAGTTGAAGCACAATTATCATAGTTATGTACTGAGCTCAATGACTGCCATTCCACTTATCCGGATAACTGCCAAGTCGACTTATCAAGCCCTAAAAGTCGACTTTTCGAGATAATTTATTTGTACAAGATGACTTAGTGAAAACTAAGAAGTCAACCTGATAATTTATCTCGCCAAGACGACTTACTGAAAGTCCTGATAGTTTACCTTGTAAAGACGACGCAATAAGACTGAGGTTATTTTATCAGGATAAGACGGCTTTTCGTTTACCCTTAAGTCATCTGGTTGATATAATTATTGAGACGACTATCTGGATAAATGAAATGGCACGCTTGGAGCTCCGTTGTTATGCATAAATTATGTTCAGTTCTTGCTTAGTTTCTAGATAGAGGAATCAGTGAAATCGAAAATTGGGAGATGATGTAGAAGTGACTATGTCACAATCAATTGATGTATGTACGTACTACGGGCGCGATAATTCTATGTTGTCGCGCGTGCGACTCTGAGAATAGTTTTAATATTGCTTGTAGTGTGCGGAGAATATTGTACCATGCATGTAGGCATATAGCTTAGTCATTATCTCCAAGTTGGTTAGAATTCGATGTGACAACAAAGGGGTGACATAGGGACAAAGAAGTACAAATCAGAAGCTTTGAAAGAAAAACAATTACTTGATGACATTGATAGTTTGTTTAGATTCTACTCACTATAAGCGACGCATTCAACACGTGCAGTCTGGCAATCCGGTGATGCTTGGCCCCACACCGTGTTAGGACAGGTAGCCAGGGCCGTCTCCCGCCCCGTACACTGAACGCCATCAAGGTTGATTGGTAGCCCAAGATTTGCTGGATCGTGGAACACAGAGGCCGATATCTTGGCCCCGTTGTATCCTGTTTGTAAAAGGATAACCAACGACAAGGTGCCAGACTCGAAAATAGCACAGACACGTTACAAATCTCGGTCTGGGTTCCTTATTCAGCAGAGGTTTAAAGTATCATGTATCAATGTGGTCTGACTATGGCTTGAAAATATAGATTCCCCGTTTTCAAAAGAGCAAAACAAAGCTTCAAACATTAAGCCACACGTTGCACTTTATGATGTCATTGACAAAGTATGAGCCGGAGCCTTAGCCGAGGCTTCAAAGATAGCCATAGATAATTAATTTGTTAGTTTAAGAGAATACTCCATGTGAGATATATCATGCAAGTGATGATCATGTGAACGGAAGCCGTATATCTCTTTTAGGCATGTGTCGGATTTGCAGTGCGAACACGATCCGATCAGCTTACCTAGCTGTTTGCAGACTACATGTGCGTCTGTGTGATCCCAGTCCGTATCACACACCCTGCCCCATTGACCATTGTGAAATATCTCCACGTAGCCACTCTCACTGTTGATACCCCGTCTCAGACGTACCGATCCCTCCGTGTTTCCTTGGGCTAGTGAAGGGAAAGAAACAAATAACCCGGAATTCCATCAAAGCTCATCTTCTGAAGATAAACTCCTCAAAACAAATTCTACAACTCAAGTTTGAGGGATGATATATTTTTGTTTTAATACTGATCTATGAACGGTGAAACTGCATTGGAAAGCTACACTATTATTCTTTATAAGGATGTGCCATCCGTTGTGATTATGTAATCATGGTATGTGCATTTCTCCTGAATAGGGACAAAGTCAGAAGTGAAATGTTGCAAAATGCATCGTGAATGCAACTAGCGTGGACTTCCGCGCATCAGCGCATCAACACCATTCAAACTCAGTCCATCCTCAAAACGATTTGGAATTCACTACCGAAAAACAACAAATTTGGAATTTGGCAACGTTTCATTTTTAACATTGCTGCATATTTATCAAGGCTGCGCATTCCATGATTACATTAGCATAACAAATGGCATATTCACATAATTATGATTATGGAGCAATACGAAATTCAATATCCATCAAACTTGAGTTGCAAAGCTTTTATCCTTGTAATTTCCTAAAGGAATTGTAAACAAATTATGCAATTTTAACTTTGATTACACACTGCATCTTCATTAGCATAAATCTGCATGAATTGTGCCGAAGGACCGTTGGTTTTAACGTGCGTTATAACTTAAGTGCCATCAGGAGCTTTGTTAATCGTTGATGGCGCTCTATGGACGCCATGTTTGAGTACAGGTCATACAAAATTCGATTAATGTACTTTGAATGAAGGTTTAGTAAATTCCGAATATATTCAACTATATGCCTAAGGATGCAAAATTACCCTGATATGTTTACATTGGTGTACCACACGGCGCACCATTACTTCATCAAATGGCCACTTAAACGGGTATAAATGCTTTGACATCTAAAAGTACGGTATAAGATTGGTAGCATATCCAGAAAGAAATGGTCACAGATTTACGTATAACTTTCAGGGTATGAAGATGGTGCCGGTAGAAACATACTGTCAAAATATTTCCGTCTGAAATGGTGTATTTATTTAGAAATAAGTCAAACAAAGACCGAATACATGTTTCTATGAGTTTATGGTTTTTATAATAGGAGGGAAATTGAGTTAGGTTTTCGCTATTTTCTTGTGACTCAGATGTCCGATTGAGCTCAAATTTTCACAGGATTATAATTTGATGCACAAGCTGGATTAAACAAAGTGTGAGTGATGTTGCCAATCATGTATTATACCTGTAATGGTGAACGATCGCGCAAAATATAGGCGAAGTTATGACCACCCTTCAAAGTTTTAAAATATAGTGCTTAACGTGGCAAACTATCTAGTTCAACAGTCACTGTGGGTTACGGTATAACTGTCTAGATCGGTCATACATACCTTTTATGCATGAAGTTTCACTGAGGAGTAATATCAGACAATCCACTATAAAGTACAGCTTCAAACGAGCAAAGCTAAGCATCATTCAGTCAAGCAGCTGCTAGGCAGATCTCAAATCACATATCTTCTCTTTCTTTGTGCTCCGTACGTAATCAAGGCAGATCTAGGTGAGTGAAAAGCCCTGCGTGGTCTTATGGATGCCGTAATGTGTCAATATCAGATCCATGGTGTCGGTTTTTGTATTTCCACTGGCATGCAATCTTCCAGTATCTCTGTCACCATACAGATATGCCAAGCAGGTTCTGTCAACCGCTACTATTTGTGACAGCCATCCAACAGATTTCCTGTATTTTCTCACGAATTGTTGAGGATCAATATATAATTATAATAAATTATAGAAGGTGCGTATTGACCTATATCATGCATTATGCATAACAATCAATAAGAGATATGCAGAGACAGACATAGTAATCATTGCATGATATAGCAGGCAAAAATAAGCAGATGACCTTGGTAATATTATAGGCATTTCCTGGCACTGGTGTGAAGAAATTGATTCTATGATCGAAAAAAAAACACCCCTAAATGCTTCGTTGGATGAAAAGGTCTGCCAGGGGCCCAGCCCTACTACACATGCAGAGTCTAGTTTGTTGGACGAGTCCAAATCTGACGAAAGGGGAAATTCTATGGTATTTCGAGTCAGTGTATTTCGAGGTGTGGTGCACATTTGTTCACTTTACTTGGTGAGCTGGTGTTAAAAATATTCAAGTCTGTCCATAAAGTAATTGTCTGCTAATTCTATTACATTGAACGAATGAACATTAAACACGTTCACACATTGTTTGATGTTTTCTGAAACTGATATTTTTTTTCGTTTAATAATGTCCAGCGATGAATGACAAACACTGTACACGCACACGATACCATGGCAACAACAGAACATAGTATTATGCAATACACGACTCCCAATATATAGCCTGGCCTATGGGGTTACCATATTCTGATGCACATGAACATGACATTGAAAGTATAAAACATCAATGGTCTAGCTTGCTGTTTACTACTGACGATTCGGCCAGGCTACGCAACAAATTACATCAGCATTTCTTTTTGTTCTAAAAAACCCGTGTGTAGAGAGATTTAAACGATTTAGTTGTCATGGTTATACGGAAAAAGAATTAGGAATGCGAGTTTAAGGCACCTCGGGCCCTGTCTACTGTTGTGCAATACAAGAAAACGACAGAGTGACAATAATTGGTAAAACATGACGTAACACATTTTTCAAAAATTCGCAATCAAGTCTATAGCTAAATGTTTAAATTGTATGTCACTGTACCTTTTCAGTTTAACTAACAAACGGTTAACATCCGTGTCTGCAATAGCGCTCAGCAACTGGCCAGTTTAATTATTTTGTTTGTGGAAATTTGGATAAATATAGCAGCCATTTTGCTTTTATAATCTAGCTTATTTTCGGATGAATTGCATATTATGCAAGCCATCTCAATCTCATGAACGTACTCTATAGTATCGTTACTACGAGGCAAACGTGTCTGCTGCCACCAATTATCTGAAAGTCTCCAAATTTGGAGCATTAGTTATCGCACTTCACCTAAGTCCCGGATCAAATCATCTTTAAAAATCCATCAAATACCCGTTAGCCTTTTAAGATTGTCCATATTAAGGTTTCCACTGTTCACAATAGATTGGATCTTTTCACCATGTCCCCACCTACCTCTGTATTTACAACATTGAATCAATTTGTACATTCCTTTTCCTTTGATACCGCATTAATTTGAAAAACATGAACTATGTCTACATTTACATAAGTGAGCTTCGCTATACCTATAACGCTAGCTTGCACAGGGAATTGCAATAAAATATCGACAATCTCTACTTGGATTTTACGTTTAAAAGACCAAAAAGGTCAATAAAATACGGAGCTATGTCAGCACCACACGACTCGCCAGGATAACAGGATACAATCTTTGGATGGCGACATCCTTAAGTATAGAATAGACGTCGCCGTTAGCGAGTTGGATGGCACTTTCAGAGCTCCGTAGATAAAGGTTATAATTATTATTACAGTACTGCAATAACTGGGTATTGGAAATGCGCTGAGTGATGTCGTCAATTTTGTGAAGGTCAAAGGTTACTTCTACTTATCAACTCTACAAGATCATTTACTACACATAGCGTATTGAACTCAAATTGCTTATAAAAGGATCGAATATCAATCTGATAAATTTCTATAATTTTAGAAAATAAAATTCATAAGTGCGGCGGTTTTTGTTTTAAAGAAAAGGTTAAATAAAGTACGATTGTTATAAACACACGCTTTTTATATTTATCTTCCATATATAAAGCACATAACGCAAAAAGTTCGATATATACAACATATGAAGTGCCATGAAATGTTCTTAAAACTTAAAAGCTAATTATACACTCTCAATTATACATTCATGATATCATTTACATTTAACATTTAATATCAATTTACTGGAATTAAACACCGTACTTTTCACTCATCGCACGTAGTATAGGATAAAAATTGAAAATAAGGTTTATCATTTAATTAAGAAAAAATGTTTTGAAGTGAAATGCTCCTGTTACTACTTATATGAAATTCTATATCCCTGGCGTCTGTACATAATGTCACATTACTACGATGTACGACTGCGGGTACCTAACACCATATTTGCTCACAAATACTTGATATGAAATCTTTTGACACACACTATTCACGTTTTGAAAGTTACGCTTGTTTTACACACCTATAATTCCAACTATGTATAAAAAACGTATGCAGACTTCAATTATATGGTTAAGCTTATTTCAAGCTTGGTTTCATGTACAACTTTAAATAAAAGTCGTATTTCTCATTGGAGAAATTCAAATGAATATTAATGTAATGTCCGATATTGGCAAATGTTTCTTGCGAAAACGTTGCTTTTGCTTTTTAAGTTTTGTTTTATTTCTGTTTTATTAAAACAAAAATGGATGCTTACAGAATACGTGACCAGTGTTTTGCGGTCCAGCGGCCAAGGATTAAAGCTACTAATTTACATAGCTTCCACACGACACACTGCGATTATAGGCATTACATAGCAACGACATGGATGTAGAACTACCACTACAAACGGGGTCAAACATGGGGTTACAAGATCAGGGTAAGATTACTATTATACCAACATGTAAGACAAAGAGCCATTAATTTTGTACATTCTCAATCACCAATTATTTTACAATTTTGTCCTTTATCTTACTATGACTCACGATTTCAGGGGATGGATGATAACGGTCTAAGTCAAGCCGGTGTGCTCACATGGGGAGAATTATGACCAATTTTTTATAAAGATTTTTTTTTCTGTTTTGTACAAAAGGAGCACCAATAAAATAATTTTTTTGTTTTAGCTCTCTAATACTGCTATCATAAAGGCCTTTCATATCCAAAGATAAAATGATAGCTATTTTAGTTGGGGCGAATAAAAACACTGATTTTGAATTTATATAAAAAGGAAAAAAAAAAGGTTTATATAAAGAAAAACGATGCAGTCTTTTTAAGATTAATTTTGAAATTTTCTAGATTTCTCTAAATAAAAGTACAAAACAATTTACAATATTAACACAATTGTCTGGTCTGATTATGTATATTCATGACGTCATAATGAAGAAACGCTTGAACATATATAATGCTGTCCAAATCGACCCCAGGTTTTAAAATATTTAAATATTTTTTTCCTAAAAAAGAAAATTATCGTAATTACCTTTCTGATAGGCCCAAGACCCACAAGATGTATTTTTATACCAAACATAATCGCCGTTGTACGTCTGAATATTTTTTTTTTTCATCACAAAACAGTGACTTTCTCAAACTTTAACAATAAATCCTATAATAGTATGTTTATAAGCGACACTATTGAAATTGACCACTAGTGGCTAAACAGTTGATTTTTTTTTATTTATTACGCTTTACCTTAGACTTAAAGCTAAACATATGTACGAAAAAACCATCCATTCTGAACAGCGAGGCCACATAATATTGTTCATTGAACAAACAAGAAGGCGTTGCAGCACTGTTATAGCCACCGCCGCAAGAGGGCGCCATAAGTCAATAAATTTGCAAATGAGCTAGCTCTTTGGGAGATTTGCCTAAAGTTACATGATGTGAAATACCAAATGGTAATGATTATCTTGAACGAAGTACGTGTTTTGATGACCTTTCACTAATTGACAGTGCCTTCATGTTGTCAAGGTAAATATGAAAATTCAAAGATAAACTTACAACCTTAAATGGATGATTAATCACTAGATAATGAATATTCATAATGTATAGAACCTAAAGGCAAGTATCATTTAGTTATGGTGAGACACGTGTATAGCTCCCTCTTGCGGTAGATAAGAAAGACGATGTACCCAATACAATGCGACCACATTGGGCGGAAATCCCTTTACAGCACGCTTCACAATGCAACAAACTTGTATCATTGCGTCACGGGCGACTGCCTATAGTATGTACTTTGGGTATTCAAGCCTCGGTCTGAGTCCCATATACTTTGTGTGTATGAAAAACCAATATGGCACCTGCATTAGCGATCAGGTCTGGTACCACGGCGTCGAGGTACAAGTTTACTCGTCCATTGCACCAGATGCAAGTGGGATAGACTGGTCCTCGTGATGGGCGCCCACATGCTGCATGTCCAAGTCGGAGCCTTCGCGCATGTCAACGTACTCGTGATCTACCTTAGTAGGTTCGGCCGATTCTTGCCTAGAGATACCCGTATACCTAACATACACAATAACAACAAAAGCAACATAATATCAACATAATGTGAACGAGGTTATATTCCCACTTAAACAGTCCAAAATATTCACAGTGGAGTTGAACGTCGGACGCCAATTCAAGTCGGTGGTGAATGCACTTCAGAATGCATTTGTTTCTTTCATGGATTTTCAATTTTTGTTAACTGCTATACAAAGAAAACAAAATATGGTAACCATGCAATATCTGATTTCGTCATACGCCTCAAATTTTCTGTCAGACAAGAATTGATAGATGCTTGGGTGTTTGAAGTATAAGAAGGAAACTTACAGGAGGGGTTCTTAGAAGAAAAATTGAAATCAAAAAAGGAAATAAAATTAGCTTGATAATAATTAAGGAAACAGCCCAGTCAGGAATCGGTTAATTCAGTACCCAGTCTGCGAGGTTGATACCTTAAGTGCAGTAAATGGACGAGTCTCGTTTACTGTACTGTGCCTATAACAATGCCCTTAACCAAAAAGATCACAATGGTAAACAATTATGTACATTTTTATTACTATGACGTTAATTAAAGCACTAATTATACAAAACGAATAAACGCATTTATTTTTGGCCGATGAATTCATGCTGTTTTGTATGAAGATATAACTTGAACTGGCCTGGGTAACTATGATGCAATGATTGATTCATCTTCAGTTGATAACCTTTTCATGATTATGTATATGCAGAGAAAACAGTTAAAAGGAACTTTACTATCTCTACTTTTGTTCTCTATAAAACCATACAGAAATCTGATTATTAAAATGGTGCTAATAATTGCAGCTTACATGTCTTGCTACCTGATGTCTTGCTACTTATTGTATTATGTTGTGTTGCGTTGTGTTGCGTTGTGTTGTGTTGCGTTGCGTTGCGTTGCGTTGCGTTGCGTTTAGTTGCGTTGCGTTTAGTTGCGTTGTGTTGTGTGGTGTTGCCTTGTGTTGTGTTGTGTTTTTGTTGTGTTGCATCGCATTGCGTTGCGTTGCGTTGCCTTGCGTTGTGGTGTGTTGTGCTGCGTTGGGTTGCGTTGCGTTAGTTTGAGCTGCGTTGGGTTGCATTGCGTTGTGTTGTGTTCTGTTCTGTTGCTGCCTTCTTGGGTCATCTTGCTTTTTGTTTTGTGGTGATGTAATCTATTCCTCCAGTCTAATTCAGCTCACTCCTAAGACGTCTAAAATGAATTTTTTAACAATTATACTAAACTGAAATGAAAAACTGTTAGCTAAGAGTTGATTAGTAAGGCTTATGAATTAAGGAATGATTTGTCTACAGCATGAGAGAAGCATGCAGAGGAATATGAATCATGCATTGGGATGGTTGCTGTCCAAATTGACCAGGAAAACACGCCCCCTCTTTCAAATTCTTCAACGTGAACATAGCTCGTGCATTCTTTTTATTTCAAACCATTTCCAATTGTCACAAAAACCCTACAAAATGGCACCATTAGGTCGATTCACTTTTCCTTTACAAGTAGCAATTTGCTGTTGGCATGCTATCTATGTATCAATTTTGTTTTTGCTTCATTGTTGCGTGATATCACGATGCAAAGTTACAACATAATAAGTGAATCAGTTTGACCATGGGCGCCATTTTGTTGTTTTGATCAATGCAATGAAACCCTTCACCGTCCATGTTGCATTATATAGCCAGTGCGTTGGAAACCTTCTACCAAGCAAAAATGTGCGGACATAAAATGTTAAACGAGCATCTTCTAAAAGGGGAGGTCATTCATGAATTGGATATAATTAAACTTTTTTTTTACTCGTGTTAGCCTCAACATGAAACTCAAAACCAAATTTTCCCCTAAATTTGTGGAATCTTGTTGGATGCTTTACCGTTATTTTGTCCGCAAATCAGACATACGCCGGCCTTGTGTTTTCCCTGTACACGATTAATTGCAGAGGCAAAAATAAGAATCATAAAACACTTCTGTAAAAACCAATGTCTTCACACAAACTCCAATAGCAATTATAAGTTCAAAGACAGCAAAGTTTATTTCTTTTTAAATTAAGATGATTGATCAGCACACATTAAACATCATGTGCAATGAATGGCGTGAATGAGTTAAGATTGAACATTCACATGTCATGGAACCATTTAATATAGAACCTGAGGATAAATACTCCATCTGAGCAAAGTCTTAAGGTCTCGGATGGTAAGACCTGTGCCGTAGCATAGTGAGTGTTATCACACTAAAAAGATCTTGGACCAAAGATGGCTGCTATAGTGAGTGTTATCATAACATAGATCTTGGACCAAAGATGGCTGCTATAGTGAGAGTTATCATCAGAGATCTTGGACCAAAGATGGCTGCTATAGTGAGTGTTGTCATCAGAGATCTTGGACCAAAGATGGCTGCTATAGTGAGTGTTATCATCAGAGATCTTGGACCAAAGATGGCTGCTATAGTGAGTGTTATCATAACAAAGATCTTGGACCAAAGATGGCTGCTATAGTGAGTGTTATCATCAGACATCTTGCACCAAAGATGGCTGCTATATTGAGTGTTATCATAACAGAGATCTTGGACCACAGATTGCTGCTCAATATGTGCACAGTACAGTTAAGCATAGATGCAGTGTTTGGCAAATTTGAATGCATAATTGGTCAGTGGCCACTGCTGGTCCATAGAGATCATGTTATGGTAACTCCGTATACCACAGCGTCGAGGGATGGGAGTGGAATCCAATGTGTACTCGTGTACATAACCAGTGCAGGGAGAGGGGGTACCTGACTACACAATGGCGATCAGGATCCACAACTTCAACATAAGTTAATGACAGTCACACAGCGTGGTGAATTCACTACCACCACAATTGGGTCAACGGGTTACAACGACTCCTTAACATTATAGGCTTACCACTCGTTTCTTGTACACGCATGCACGTCAGTCAAAATCAACATTTCACTTCAGAGCTTCAAATAACATCTAGCCCAAACATTTGGATTTCGAAGTCTTACACACTATATACCAGCATATGTTATGGTCACAGTCAAAACAATAACTCATTAATATGTATACATAGGGCTAGGGTCTGTCATCGGTATTACTTACCCTTCTTTCTTCTTTTTCCGGCCGACGCAGATGACCCCGCAGATGACCATGAAGAAAATCAGGCCCAGAGCTCCTATAGCGGCCAACACTATCATCACATAACAACGGATTATTATCAGGTAAAGTATAGTAAAGCACAAATAATGGGAGACTTTTGAGAACCGGTCATCAAGTCAACAGCGCACGCGCACGCAATTGTGAGCATGCGCACGTTGTTTTGCGCCTGCGCTGTTGTACGTGCGTGTGTGTTGTTGACTTGAAGACCGGTTCTCCAAAGTCTCCCATTGAATCAGGACTCCCCCTGTATCACCAAGTGAGGGCGCCAGGTGTTACCATGGTATTGTTACCATGGAGCTGCTACACGCAACAGTTAAAATGGCTGCTCATTTTGTGTGAATGTCATCAGACATTTTGTTGTATTCTTCGTGTTAAATCTCTATCTATAACTCTTCAAAGCTGCGGCACTTGATTACCAAACGGCGCCCTCACTTGGTAGTGCAAGCAAAAATACAAGCTTGAGGGCGCCTTTAATAAAAAATATAAACACCTTTGTGCCAAAATACAAAACAGAAACAGTTAGGACAAATTTCTAGTCAATGATCTTCTCAGTGATGACTGGGTTTTTTTACAACAAATTTAAATAAGTTTTGAATGTTTCGGGGACATTTATGTAAAGACTGAATATTAAGTCTTAATGTACTATGATGGCTCCCGATATAGTTTCTTTCAACATGTTCAGATATTGTAAAAAAAAAAAAAAAAAAACCTAAGCGTTGCTGTGCACAACACAAGTAACTGGTAGAAGAATTTCTTAGGCATCATAATTGTTCAACTTTTAAAACACGTTATCTAAGATGAGAGATTTACAGACAAATAGATTTGTCATAACTTTGACTTTTGAAAAGAGCATAATATCCAATTCATACTTACTCATGAAAAGGTACGTCTGTGTAAATATCAGTGAGTTGCCGCTTCGTGGTTCCACTGTAAATAAAAAGAAATTATCATGTAAATGTAAGCTGATAAACTGTTTTAGCTTAAACATAGACAAAGAATTATGCAAATTTGGCTTGCCCTTCATCACCGAAGTAGTTGTGAACTGGATTCGGCTTAGCTTGAATTTTGACATCTGCACTAATAAGCATTAGGTCATGGGTTCAAATCCCACCTGAGCAAGCGCATGATATTGTTTAATATATGCACTAAAACAAACTGTGGTCATCTTAGCCTAATTTGCATAATTCTATCTCCCCAAAAAAACAAAATAATAGATAACAATGACAAACAAAGAAAACAACAATAAGGAATCTTCTTTACATCTGAGGCCAATTTCATAGAGCTGCTTCATACTAAGACAACATTTGCTTAAGCATGAAAAAGTCTTCCTCGATCAAACAAAATTACCGACCATATTTACTGCTTATGACTTATATTCGGCCATTGTCTGCTGAACATAACATTCACAAGGAGTTTTGGCTGGCATACTGATGTTATTTACCAAGGTCTTTGGTGTTTAGGCAAATATGCTTAGGCAGCAGCATTATAATATTGGCCTCTGGTTTTGTTAATAAAACTATAATAAAGGCATGCAAGACAATTTCCAAGCAACCACCTATTTTGTATCTTCTAACCATGATGTACCTGCACATTCAGGAGCCGTGCGCCATATCCCATCTTCGTTACACGTGACAAATTGCCATTTGTTTCTATGGTTCCTCTCACATAGAACATCCACCTTGTCGCCCGGACGGTAAGAAGCGCCCTCTACGACGTCGAGTGACCCATTGGGAAATTCTATGACCTCGCAGGTTGTGTCGTCTGGCAATGATAATATGAAACATTCAAAGTGCGTGAGATTACTCACAATGTGTTAGCTTGGGAATTATACACAATCTACAACCAAAAGAAACGATGCCAATTTTAAACAAACTGATATGAAAAGGAGATATATGATTTTAGCTATTTGATTTTTAGTCTGGGGTATCAGCATATCTTCTGACAAAATTTCAATGCAATCCATTCATGCATCACAGAGCAATTACTGATTGTCTGGAAAAGTAAATTTTCCTGCCATTACAATTATATATGATCTGATCTGTTAATAATTCCCTTGGAATGGCCGCCCACATTTACTACACGCAGATCACTAAAATAACCAACACTGTGACTAATTTGTAATGGCAACAAAATGGACTTTTCAAGACAATCAATAATTTCTCAGTGATGCATGAATGGATTGCATTGAAATTGGATCAGAATTTACCCAGTGAATGCAATAGCTGAAAACGTACAATTTCTCAACATATCTTTTTGAAAAGTCTTCCCACTAATATTCATAATAAGAATAAGTTTTTAAATGAGACGTATGTTATATTCAGGGTAATATGCAAATCTGCTTTTCAAAATTATAAGACAATTCGGTAGACTTAAAAGCAAAAGACAATCACATACTGAATTTGGAAATAAATGCAGTGTAAAGGATTCGCAAGGCCTTAAAAAAACAATCATTGTGTTTTGAGACAGAAAACAGCTCGTAAACAGTGCAAACAGTCACCATGGGAAATCATGGTTCATAAAATGCTGGGTTTTTCAAGAAAATTAATATTTAGTGTCTTTTAAAAAGATCCTTCCTCCGTTGTCACCTTGAATTATTATCCCATGTCATTAATACAATCCTGTCAAAAAACTATCAATTATACGACTTCCAAAAAACGAGATATAAAACTCGGCCACTATAGTTACTAAGAAGATGCAATGAACTAAAAACGTACCACGGAATATCATGACAAATGCCAAATGCTCTGCTGACTGAACAGACTTGGCTCCGATGCTGAACTTGACCATGAGTTTCTTGGAGTCGAACGTGGGCACTTTGGGCGGCTTGTCCTGCTTGTAGTCGGTGCCCATGAACTTGGTCCAGTTCTTGCCGTCATTGGTTGAGATCTCTGTGGACAGAGCACCAGATTCAATGAAACATCTCAACACTCTTGAGATTTAAAGAAAGATTTGAGGCTTTGCATGGTGACAATTGGTATGTGGATCGGTTGGCGGAAACACCATGTACAGTGTATGAATCGTTCGTACTTTCGCACTTCTATTTTGTTCGCACTTCTCGTATAAGGTCTCAACGTTTCGACTAGTCTGCTCTAGTCATCATCAGGAGACGATCCACATATCTTTGAGATTTGACGGGGAAAAGCAGAATGCTGAAGAGTAGGATTGTCCTTGATGCAACTTCTAGCCTTCTTGTGAAAAACTGAAACTTATGCTGACAGTCAAGACAACGAAGGAACATGCCAACTTACGGATGGAGTCATTGGCGGCCAACTTGAAGACGGTAAACTCCACGGCGGTGTCGCCGTTATCTGTCACGTCCACGACCCACTGGCACTCACGACCGTCTTGGGGGTAGGCTCCGGGGAAGCCCGGGGAGACAATGGACCCCTTCTTGGCCCTCACGATCCCACTGCAACTTCCAGCCATCACTGGAGACATAATCAAATTCTTCTATTCTATCATGGCACCACAACATGTTTAAAAGATCGAGCTGACCCGATCTTGAAGCGAGAGCAACTTTACAAAATGTAACGATATTATAAGTGACATTGTCTTTCTTTCTTTTTTCAATCAAAACGAGTATATAGGAGGGCCCGACGTTTCGATCCTATCAGGATCTTTCCCAAAGTCTAATGACAAAGGGACAAGAACATGTAAGTACAGATACACCTAAATGTATGAGAGGATCAGGACAAAGGGGGACAGAGTGACCAGGGAAACATGGAAAGCAGGCAATGAAGCTGGTAAACCAAAAAAAAAGAGGATAGAGGTGTGGTCAGGGGAAAGAAAGGGCGTGGTGGTAGGCGAGGTCGAAGGCGGATACTAACAAAGGGGTGAAGATACATGCAGGGTGCTGGGAACTGGGTTGAAAAGTGGGTAATTAATGGGTACAGAAAGACAATTGCAGAAGGAGAACATTGGAATGTTTTACTGCTTGGAGTTAGATGGCCTGACGCGTTTCGATCCTACCAGGATCTTTCTCGAAGGCTACATGACAAGAGGTCAAGAACATGCAAGTAAAAAGATGCACATAAATGGATGAGAGGATCGGGACAAAAGGGTGAGGTTGAAGGGTAGGGGACAGAAAGAGTGGTCAGACAATGAGGGTCAGATAGGCAAGATCAAAAGTAGCAAAGATATGAATCTTGCTTGTTTGTCTTATATACTACAAATAAGTTCCCTCGCAAACAGAGACTTCACTGGTGCCCGACCAAACAAAGACTTCACTGGTGCCCGACCAAGGGAAGTGATCACAAAAACCTCAAAGTCAAATGAGATAAGATGTTCCGTTCTGCGAGCTTCTAGGACACTATCTTACCTTCATGGACAGCCAGTTTACCATTGGCACCGCAGTTCTGAGACGCAGCACCAAGGCACTTGGAGCCACATTCGGAGTTAGGTACAACCCCTGCCTCTTCGTATTTATCTCCAGCAGAGCCACATAGGCAAGCGTCTTCGGTCAATCCAGCATAGTGGTAGCCATCTGTACGGCAAAGCCTAGAACACTCAGTGATGCTCTTCTCCGCAGGATCGTGCCGTTTACCGGTCAGTGGTGTCTTCTGGCCGTCGTAATTGACACAAGCTTTGTAGCCGGGAACTGAGAATTTCAAAAGGAAAAGTGATCTTTAAATGTACAATACATGACTTCAACATTTGTACAATCTTTCCATAGCTGCACAAAATACACAACATCACTGCTTGTATTGATTACATTACATTCAGCAATATCTTTATAATATGTTTATCAAACGTTGTGTACAATTTGTGGTTTATTGTTTATGCCTGGCTTTGATGGCTCGCCATAGTTTCCACCATCTTGGTTGGCAAAAACTCGGGCTGTGACGTTGCAAATGAAAGGCCTATTTAACCAGCAAACGATTATACTTACTGATGCAGTCGATCTTGACGTCCCTAGCATGTGAGCAGCCGTTGGTTTTGTTCTGAAAGGTGCAGTCGGTTATTTTGGCTTCCGTTCCCGTGCACTCAACCTTGGACATGTGGATCGGTAGAGAAGCGTCGACTGCCGTGAAAGCACGGGTGCTCGCGAACAGCATGGCACCATCCAACGCACCTGCATGGACCAAAGATGGCGGGGATTGGATCACAGACAATCATGGAAAGTATGGACCAAAGATGGCGGAGATTAAATCACAGAAAATCATCGAGGGCCTGTTTGTTTATGACAAATCCTGCGGATCCAGATCCCATTTTAGCGTACCCTGCATAGGAGGTGGATCCCAAAATATCGGATCCTTTGCGTGAAACAAACAGGCCTCGAGTGTATGCATAGATCAAAGATGGCGGGGATTGGATCACAGACAATCATCAATTGTATGGACCAAAGATGGTTGATTTAAGAAACAAAATATAGGCGAAATACTAAATTACCAAAATACAGCCAATCACAATGAATGACATCAGTATAGTGCCCATTTTGTCCAAAATAATTACAAATGGGGTATTAGGGAGACAAATTAGCATCTAAAAGCGGATATTAGGGAGACATCGGGAATTAGGGAGACTTGTCGATGTCTCCCTAAGGTACCAGCTACCTTTTAAAGACATATTTTTCCTGTCCATATTTTAATAGAAGACAGAGAATGCTCTCAATATGAAAATATGTCAATTTCAAGTTCATTGGTTTGGAAGATGTTTAGTAATAGGTAAGTAATTTTTGTGTACGACCCTATAGGAAAGTCTCCCGAAGGTCCCGTCCTTGGTTAACATAATAACTCATTTTAAGAAGCTTATAATACTGATAACGGTGAGTTTTCTTAAGTTTGCATCTGCATTATTCAACTGGTTTGGTCAACTAATTGATCTTGATTGATTGTAGATTGCCCTCATTATTTAGTTCAATAATTAAGTATAAAAAGACTAGAAGTGGCGGGAATTCTTTTTTACCGATTTGCTTGCAGACAACATTTGCATCCTCTTCACCCCACTGACGACCACACACTGTTCCCCATTCTCCATTCAAGAACACCTCAAGGAAACCTTGTAGAGGGTGCGTCCCTCCAGACAGTCGAACTGAACCCTCTTCTTGAGCTGAACAAAAAGATAAGAAGATAATGAAAACTTACTAACGGAAAACCATGAAATAATGAGAATCCAGCGGTAGTGGGTTGACCTTATATCGAAGGTAGCACCATTCGGGTGCATTGTAAGGATGATATTGCGCCAACTTACTATGGTGGCAAAAATGAACGGTGAATTTCGCGAAACCGAACACAGGAACGTTTATGCTCCTAGCTATGCACATACACTGTTTATGTCTTTCTGTGCTATCACGTTTGCCACGTTATGCCCTTTCTTGTTACCAGTAAAATGACGTAACTGACTCTTACGTCCTTCTGATTGGAGCAAGACGCACAATGATTATTCCCAACATAAGGGTGTAAACAGAAAAAGGGCAAATAACTCTTAAATTCATTTCCACAATGATACAAAATTTACAGTGTTTAGTTGTTTAAATTGTGCTATTTTATCTCTGTGCTTTAATTACTATCCCTACGATCTTTCAAATTGTTGTAAGAGCAATTAAGGCTTCAACCATGAATATCTCAAAAATTAATAATGCACATCGCAGTGATCTTACAATTATACATCCTTCTGCCAGGCATTTACAAAGAATAGCTTTACGCATACCTCATTTGGGCCCTTTTGAGGCCATTTCGATAAGGTCCATGGGGAAATATGTGTCTGTAACATTAGATATTGCCAAGTACGTTGTGAACCTTGCCAAGGCAAAAAAAACTCTGCTACACCAAGAACATAGCAGTATTTAATCCTGAGTTGATGAAGGAGTTATCAAAGAATCTCATATTGTCCATAGCAATTAGCGCCTCTTGTGGAAGTGATAAGAATGAGCTAGGTGAGACACAATTATACAGTTGATATCAAACCAATGTCCATAGACTTCATATTCAAATGTTAAGTTATCATGAGAAGATCCCACGCCTATAGGGGGTATAGCATCACTATTACCCATTGTTGGGACTTCAAAATCAATATCTGTAAATGTCCACATAAACTTGACTCAGTAACGGAATTCGCAGGTGCGAATACTCAACAACTTTTGAAAATGGAACAAGTCCATGATAGGGTCATGCCCCGCGTAGGTTCTCATCTGGCCCTCCAAGTTCCCCAAGTCAAACTCAGATAGAAGACTTCGAAACTATGCCAGGTTCGGCACTCTACCAAGTCTGTGCTCTACGACTGTTGATCTCTGTCAATCACTATAAGAAGAAAACACTATGGTGCAGCATTCTAACAACTGACTAGCATCACTGGCATATGAAAAAGCCATCAGCCATGTGTAAATGTAATTGAAAAATATCTGGAGCTGAAATATTAAGTTAATCATTCTTCTGGAGTCACTGGACATTCCGGAAGGATTACGCGAGTAGCCACCCACCGCTCCTACAGAAGGTGGTATCGTTTTACCAGATCAGTTTCAAAAACAGATCAAATCTATTAATAGATGGAGTTTATTTGATAAGAAAAATTGTTTAGTACAAATCCATATGCTATTGATGTAGCTGTGGTTGTGCTCATTGCATATAGCGGCTATTAACTTGTACGCGAGAGAGCTCGCATATAAACCGATACGCATACAGGTTTATACACAGGTGATGAAAATACAAGGGGGTAGACGTAGGCCCTATTACATTCTGTTCACTATAACCGTGTAGGCTTTGCAAGCCGTGCGTTACTATGGCAATTCCCCTTCATGTAGAAGTTATTTAAGGTATAATACATGATTGGTAAATGAGTCAAAGAGCAGCACTCGCATTTTGTCTGATCCAGTATGTAAATTACACACCTGTGAATATTTGAGGTCAATCGGACATCTGAGTCCCGAGAAAATAGCAAAAACCCAACTCAATTTTTCTTATAAAACATAAAGAATGGTTTTGATCTTACCCCGAGATCAAAACAGTTTTAAGTCTTTGTTTTACTAATGTCTGGATAAATACAGCATTTCAGGCGGAAATATTATAACAGCATGTTTCTACCAGCACCATCTTCATACTTTGAAGTTATATATAAATCTGTGAATATTTTTGTTTGGGTGTGTTACCAATCCAATACTGTACCTTTGATTGTCGATCGCAAAAATCCACTCTATAGGTAATTTAGAAGTTACACGAAAAATTAATAAACTGAACAAATAGTGCAGAATTTTGCTCAAACGGTCACATTAAACACTGTTCCCCCGTTTGTGTTTGATAGTTAGTAAAGACCAGTGTTGCAAACATCCTTCTTTAGTTAATCCTTCTTAATACTACAATAATTTAACTTGATTTGAGGATGATAATCACGCTAAGAGATGCCGCAGATATGCAAGGGAACTTCAATGTATAAGCCGCGGATTACATGCAAAATAACACGGAAAATTGTTTCCGTAAGTTGGTAATCACTTCCGTGGCTTACCGTTAGTAGTAACCCAATTTCCGTGAACTCCTTGTCTGACTTTGTGTATTAATTCAACCTTTATTTTACCTGTATGCCCCTTTCTGTCTGTTTTTTTATTCCGGCTAGATAATTTCCAAGGAATTAACTTTCATAAGCTCTTTGGCGTGTGGGCTACCGCTGCAGGGCATACACGTCATTACTGTATAATAAGGTAAACAAGTCAATGTCTTATATCTTAAAGATAAGGGAACTATGACGAAGACGTAACACTAGGACTCACATCTGTCGGCATGACTGCCTTTGAACATTAGCCTATCCCTATTACACTGGATAGGCGTACCGTACTGCCTTAATTAATTCATAGCTGCTTTTAAATGTACTGAATGACGTATCATGCACTTATGACGCTTATTACACAAATATCTAATTAAAGTGACTGACTAACGTTGATCAAGAAAACAAAATTCTCTCATCTTAGCATCGTCGATGGAGTGTTTTTGAATATATAATGATGCTGTCTGAGAAACCTATCGAAATGATTGGAATACATTCAATACATTATTACCAAATGAAAGACTCTAGCTTAGAGGGCGTTTCATATCGCGTTACACTGGTTTGAAATGTACAGTATCACATGATGAAATAATGCACGTGGACTTAAAAAGTCCTTACGTATAGACAAACAAAGCAACCTGCTCGAAACGTCGGTCCATTCCACAAATCACTAAACACTTGTCTTACAAGAAAAACTTAACACAATGTGAAATCCATTGACTGAACATTATGTTCATCAAATACTACATTTGACATAGGCCTACATGATGTACAGCAATATAGATACCGTACTGTGATGGGTGAAAATTACCCATGACATTATTCGCTATTATTTATGATAAATAAATCATACAGGGGTTATCTTAATCAATTCTTGATGAAATCACAAATTGGATGCCACTATAGTACATTCGATACACGAATGCTTGTGGTACGCATACCAATAAATTTCATTTTTATGTATAGTACAGCGGATTGAAGGATAAAGGGATTATATCAGCGTGTTTTCCCCGTCCTTGTATTAACATAGCAATGTGCTCTGGTAATTAAATTGTGGAATGTAACGACTTTATGCGAGATACAGAGGTCAAGACGATGTGTTATTGAAAAAGATAGCTACAATAACTCCGTGTTTATCAATAAAATCAAATTAATGTTTCATTTGTATTTCTATAATAGGAATTGCACAGAATGTAGTTTAGAATTGATACATGATTATACAAAATAATGTACTGTTTATTGTGAAATAATTTCTAATAGGTTCGTATCTCCCCATTGATGTATTATAATTATTGTGTGCTTTAATTTAAATGTAGTATCCTACTTTGGTAGCATACCGCAGAAATGTTCACAGATTTACGTATAACTTACAGGGTATGAAGATGGTGGTGGTAGAAACAAACCGTTACCATTTGTCCGCCTTAAATGGTATATTTTTCCAGAAATGAGTAAAACAACGACAGAAAATCCTTTTGATATTTTAAAAGATCAGAAATAAAGAGAAAAGACTTTAAAAATACTGTGGCAGTTTTTCACTGTTTTCTCAAAAAGTGGGCACCGTATGGGACTGAAATTTTCACAGATGACTGTTACTGTATAATTATATGTCGTGATACTTTTGCCCATGAATCTGTATTTCTTTGACAAAAACCAAAGTTTGATATAACCTTTAAGTCTAGGATTCTGTACCAAATCCTCGTTTTATGAATATGAAATCAAGAATAAGTTTCACATTGTGCTAAATACGTGGAGAAAAAGTACTTACTGGAAGTATTTAATTGAAAGCATCTGCAAGTTTGTATGAATATTATAATAGCCATCATCTACGTTGCATGGTATACTCCCCTTTAACATGTCGGCTTCAAGTACACGCAACTTGGATCTGCATGTGTGTTTCTTACGGGCTAGTGATCTCTATTGCCCCCTACCCGTCAATGTGATTCTCAAAACAAGACGGAAGAGTCGAGATAACATCATGCATTAGACTGCCTTGAGCTCCGATGTGCGTAAAGAACATATCAACACGACAAGAATACATTATCTCATGATATTCGCATTGGGAATTAACTGCATTGTATTCGCATGTGATTATGCTATATACTCCTCTGCAGACAGAACAAGAAAGATAATGTATGTCACAAATTTAAAAATAGTTTTTCAGTGCTTTGAATTTTTTTATGAAGGTTTGTCCCATTCACAAAGCTATTTACCACTCTGGGTGAAAGGATGCAGATTACAGTTAAAGGTAATATCATACTTTGGTTTTTATCAAAGAAATACAGATTCATGAGCAACAATATCAAGACAGATACAGTAACAGTCATCTGTGAAAATTTCAGTCTCATACGGTGCCCACTTTTTGAGAAAACAGTGAAAACAGCCACAGTATTACTTAAGTCTTTTCTCTTTTATTTTTGATCTTTAAAAGATAAAAAAAATATTATCACTGGCTTTACTCTTGTCTAGATAAATACAGCATTTCTGGCAGAAAACTTGTAACGGTATGTTTCTACCATCACCATCTTTATACCCAGTAAGTTATAGGTAAATCTGTGAAGATTTCTGTTTCGGTATGCTACCAAAGTATGATACTACCTTTAACAACAGTTTATTATTATTATTGTTATGAAGGTTTGTCCCATTCACAAACTAAATTACCACTCTGAGTAAAAGGCTGAAAATTACAGTTTAAGAATGGCAGAAAGTAGGATTTGACGTTGATCTTAAAACTACCTAGATCATGGGTTAGCAGGTCTGCCTCGTGGTAAAAGACAATATAAAATAATATAGTGTAATTATGCAGAAAATGAAGGGCGATTACCGTATAATAAGACATTATAAAGCAAGTTATTATGGGGATGGGAAGGCATCAATTAATGACAAGAATTATTACATTATCTATACCTAACATATTTCTTATAAAACATTATATTATAAACATGAAGCTTATTACATCCAAGATCATCATTATGCAATCTTTCAGTGCAGGCTGCTTGTCAATTCCAGACCCCGAAGCGAATCTCATGCACCAATTCTTTTTTGTTTTTAGAACAGAGTCATTCTGTAAAAGCAGTATGCAAGCCCTTGGCCGAAAATTGAGGGGGAAATCACAGCAATTATGAGGACAAACCAGGCCTGTTTCTCTTGCCTAGTAGCATTGTAACTGTCCCGCGCCCCAGGTCACCAACCATCTCCAAAAGAAAGACAGAATAACCCCCTAGACAAGCTTTTTGATAATATTCCTGCACTCTCGAGAATTATATCTTCATGCAACACTATAGAACAAACGACCATCAGATGCGTTGCTAAGGATGTACAGACATTCCTCTAGGACCGCAATACTATGGTTTCTTGCTGCGCTGAGATATATCATTGGAAAACGTTTACAAGGACATATATGGATATTCTGCAGGCAAGTGATCATATTTCGGTTTTTACACATTCAATTCGTTTTAAGATGTTTCTGAGGCCATTCGTTGAGTGTTGTTTAATCTTCAAATGGAGAAAACACACCTCGATGTCAGCAGGCGCGGTTCTACGGGGGCTAGGGGGAGGCTTGAGCCCCAAAAAATGTGGGTAGCCCCCCCCCCCCCAAAAAAAAAAGCAATTGAAGACAAAAATTCTTGAAAAAAATGCATTTTTTTCAGTTATTAAGCGCCAATTACATTTTTTTAAAAACGTGTTGTGTAGGCTATATGTGCAAGTTTGTCGACCCCTAAGACACAGCAGAAGCGAGTGTTAGAAGAATCCAAAATATTGGGTCTCTCTAGCCCCCCCCCCCCCCCAACCGAAAACAAAAAATAATGGCAGCTCTTCAAGCAGACCCCCCCCCCAAAAAAAAAAAAAAAAAAGGTTGGCTCTAGAACCGCGCCTGGATGTCAGATTTAAACCTTCTCCATCATGAAAACTTGAAAAAGCCCCAAGAAATTGATTGACTTTAATATTTTACTGATATACATACTTGCCCTATACAAAAGCACAAACTGTCAAAGAAGACAAAGGTTTCATCATGGGAGTGTATAATAATATTGATATAGGCCCTACCCCAATTTTAGAGTATCTCTGTTTAAAGAAAAATCGTCAGACTTTAAGAAACAAAAATATCATCAAAGAAAGGATATCAAGCCAAGACCCAAAACAAACAACGGTATAGCTACCCAAAGGTGAATATGTGTGGCATGATAATATTTGATCCAATAATAATAATAGTACACTTAAGTGGACCAATGTTTTGATTTGAATTGCTGCCAACGGAAATACATTCCGAAATATTACCGTTGTATAAATACAAAGATGTAATTGACGTACATGTTGAGCTTATGTCTCGGACGTGTCTAAACATGACTTTGTGCATGCACAAACATGGGGATTTCAAGATAAATTCATGAGTATTTCTATACGTGCCACTCTTAAAGATATAATAAATGATTGCTAAGGTCACATCAGAACAGCACTCACATATTGTCTAATCCATCATGTACATAGAATAACACACCTGTGAACATTTGAGCTCAATCTGCCATCTGATTCACGAGAACATTTCTTATAAAACATAAAGAATGGTTTTGATCTCACCTCGAGATCAGAACTGTTTTCAGTCTTTGTTGTACTAATTTCTGGATCGATACGGGCAAATACGGCATTTCAACCGAAAATTGTTAATGTTTCTACCAGCACCATCTTCATACTTCAAATTATACGTAAATCTGTGAAAATTTCTGTTTGGATAAATACCAATCCTGTACTGTAACTTTTAACATAAATTGTAAATTGTGAAAGGTTTTAAACGGATTGCATCACAAGTTGTGCCCAAAACTGACCGAAATTGGAAAATAAATTATTGATTAATTCGTTCAGATAGTTGCAGGATAAAATATTAATGTGTATTCCATGGAAGGCCTATACACCCTATATAGTGTTGTTTTTTATGGGTACCATGTCGTCCTTATTTTTATTTGACTAACAAAACATATTCGGTTAAAAAAGCCAACAACAAGCAAACAAACAAATATCCCAGTCAACAAAAACAAACAGCCACCCTCAGTCAAACCTTGCGATGTAGGCTTTCGTAATCGCAGCACGCGACACGGGCCATGTGAATCAACTTGGTAAGAATCACAGAAAATAATTCGATAATCTGGCATTAAATGGGATTTGCCATGACATGACAGAGAGCATGCACAGGCGGCTCAGATGATGATGAAGATGCTAGTCAAAATCAGGAGGAGGAGGAGGACAGAGGTGGCTAAGCCCTGGGGGGCTCGAAGAGCCGTCCTCACCACAGACCGACACATGCACAGGGCTAGGGCCGGGGCTTAATACCGACCGCGGCTGAGGTCAGACCTCCCATGAGGACCGCCTCTACGAATTGTCACAAATTAGACAGTGGGGAGTTCAAGAAGTCAGCCTGAGATTCGTGGCATAACTGGGGCGAGTTTATAGCCAGTTCACGAGTCACAAACATGACTGTTATTATCTCTCTGACTTCGACTCAAATTGAATTTTTCTATTTCCATTCTTAATTCACATAATTTACTGCATATCAAACGAGGGATCGCATTTGGCTTGTTGACAAAAATGAAGGACCATCTAACGTGTTGTTACCAATAGATATTGGACGGTTGTGTTGGTTCAAAATGACAACAGCGATGACAATGCAGAAAGTTATGATGATGACAGCAGTGACATTAATGACCAAAACATTTGGCGGTGACAGGTGTGACAGGCTAGGTGACGATAAAGTGAGATTGACCACGGTAATAATAGTTCGGTCACGGAATGTGACAAACGACGATGACAAGGGGAGGGGCATGTTGTTAAGCAGGTAGGCCTATGACAAGTGTCATACTGTAAGCATGGCGACCCGTATATAGCCAGTAGCCATGTCGAGAATGAAAATTTGGTTGGCAATCCTGCTTGATCAAGAAAGACTTTTCATGCTAAAGCAATTTTGGTGCTTTAAAGCAGCTCTATGAAATTGACCCCTGATGAGGGTGACGTCATCAAAATATGAATGTATAATCGCAACTGAATTTCAACGCCACGAATGGATGGACAAGGAATAAGGACGTGTATCAAGTCCCCA
The DNA here is from genome assembly GCA_963971285.1 of Astropecten irregularis. NCBI lineage: Eukaryota > Metazoa > Echinodermata > Asteroidea > Paxillosida > Astropectinidae > Astropecten > Astropecten irregularis. The sequence goes on along the minus strand of OZ020258.1, from coordinate 4,470,567 downwards.
CAGGTAAGCTTTCAGGTGGAAACATTCAATTTCATGCGCAGTCCATTAAAGCGAGTGAATTTATGCAGGGAGCCGTGAAGGCCCAATGCCGTCCTGTCTGTTTATTTCACGGGGGTGATTCGTCATCATTCACGGTATGACAAGAACACCGGCTGAGTTAAGCGTCTAGTATAAAGCCGTACGAAAAACAGAATGATGCGACATATGCAATATTGCAAGTGATTCATTGGTCTCGTCCGGAGATATAAATATTGCAATAGAACCGATCAGATCACGGTAACCAACTTATTTCGGGTACCAGTCACTCCAAAGGATGCTTACTCGCATACACAGGGACGGACTGTTTAATATTTCATCGCTTAATTTACGAAACTACCATAAATCATTTTTTGATGACAATCACAAAATTTCAACGTAATATCATACTTTGTTTTTTGTCAGAAAAATGCAAATTCATGGGCAAAAATATCAAAGAAGATACAGTAACAGTCTTCTGTGAAAATTTCAGTCGCATACGGTGCCCACTTTTTGAGAAAACAGTGAAAAACGGCCTCAGTATTTCTTAAGTCTTTTCTCTTTTGTGTTTGATCTTTTAAAGACAAAAAATAAATTTGGTCACTGGTTTTACTCTTTTCTGGATAAAATTAGCATTTCAGTCAGACACATGTAAACGGTATGTTTCTATCATCACCATCTTCATACCCTGCAAGTTATAGGTAAATCTGTGAAGATTTCTGTTTCGGTACTATGCTACCAAAGTATGATACTACCTTTAAAGCGTTCTCTGTATCAGGCTGCATATAGTTATTGTCTGTTCCAATTGAGATATACAATTATTATGGAGTATTTTTTCCTGAACTACAACCTTTGAGCTAATAAGCAACTTCAGTAGTTCTTGCTTACTCAAGACACGTACTCCCATTATGCGCGACGTGTCTTACATACAAGCCTGTGTACGCCTGTATGTTGCATGCATGTACTATTGGAAAAATATTAACCATGCAGTGTGTTTTTAACAAGTACAAATGCACATATTATTTGTCTAGATGTGTTCCAGCGATGGATCATATTAAATTACATATCTGTTATAACTCGCCCATATACTGCTTTTCATGTCCTTTCTTATTATCATATTTCAATAATATGAGACGTGTATGGGCTTGCCTCAGGCAACCAATGCTGCAAATGCAGTTTTAATGGAACAATCATGATGAGTACATGGGCCTGTTATATCAGTTCACATAGTGTCTAGTCGCATCAGTTTGTTTTAATAATGCCGCGTAGTGTGATGTTGTTCATCAAAGTGGCTATATCGATTAATCGATACTGGATTATCGATCAGTCTATTCATCGTTTAGTTATGATTGCCAGTTATGTAATTGCTGTGTTCGATTTGCATTGAGATAATTGTGATTGTTTTGCAATTTGTCTGGTGAGACAGGATCAATGAAGATCGTCTATTAGCTTAATTGCACAAAATGCCTTGGTGTCTACCGGGGTGACTACCAGTTAATAACATAATGTAAAGGTTACATCCATTACAACGGCTCCCTGTAAGTTGTGTTTATTTTCCGGTTCCAAAATATATAACTAATAACGTAAAGGCGCGGCGTGCTAGTATGAAAACGATACAAGCACGATTCCCATTTGGTGGCTGCGAATAATAAATATTTCCATAAAAAGTGCATTATGCGGGTTTCAATGCTATTTTCTATATGCACCAAAAAAGGGAAGGTTGTTGTCAAAGAAATGTACATTCACGGGCAGAAATATCAAGGAGGATACAGTAACGGTCATCTGTGAAATGTTCAGTCCAATACGATGCCCACTTTTTGAGAAAACAGTGAAAATCGCCCCAGTTGTTTTCTAATTAGTTTCACCATTATGTTTGATCTTTAAAAGATCAAAAATTTATTACGGTCATTAGTTTACCGCTTTTCTGGATAAAAACAGCATTTCAGGCAGAAACATTTTAAAGGTATGTTTCTACCATCGCCATCTTTATACCCTGTAAGTTATAGGTAAATCTGTGAACATTTCTGTTTCGGTATGCTACCAAAGTATGATAGTACCTTTAAAACCAAAAATTACACCACTGCATAAATAAATATAAAGCAGTTGCAACAAATTTTGAAGCAAAGAGCATGACCTGCGATTGCCAATAAAATGTTTTCCGTGCGCACATTCAGAATTAAAAACAACAACAAAATACCAAATTGTTTATCGATAAACATCAAGAAAAAGGACAAGATTCATTGCAGCTTTAGGTAGAGAAAAAATATGACCAAAGAGATATGGAAAATGGCCAAGAGCTGTTTAACCAAGCGCGGCGCTCCAAAATTATCCCCAACGAAACCGGCACTTTCTCCCGGGGAGGGCGGCCATTATTGTCCCCCGTACACCGTCCAACTTCTTCTTAATTAATTTATTCCTCCTTCGTCGCTTCAGCTATATGGGGGCTGGGACTTTGACCTGAGGGTGCATAAATGAAATAGATATTGCTATTTAATTGGAACAGCTGTATCACACGGAACGTACACCGATACCGGCCTACAAGTATTATATCATTGCCTTATAATAAATGCCATGCTTTTCATATTCTGCACTATGTGAACTTAGCGGATGCCGGGATATGGCCAAATGGGGCACAGACCAGGAATATTTCTACAGGGCGATCATTGTAATTGCTAAAGGAACTATCATACTTTGGTAGGAAACTAAAACAGACATGTTTAGAAAATTTACATATAACGTACAGGGTATAACGATATACCTGATACAACTGAACATACTTTTAATAAATTTCTGCCTGAAATGCTGTATTTTTCCAGAAATGAGTAAAATAAAATGCCGAAAACCGTTTTGATCTCTGTGATCAAAAACTCACAATTACAATTACCTCACAAGTTTGTGTAGCGTAGCCAACGGTTTTCGCTGTTTTCTTCCAATGTTCAATTGAGCTGAACATTTTCACAGATTCGCTTTTCATTCCATGACAAATCAAATTATGAACAGACCACAGCTGTTCTATCTACTTCACCAAAGTATGACAGTATACCTCTAAGAATAAGGTCGTACACGTTATGAAATTCAAGTAAAAGCTTGAAATTTATCAAACTAAAAATCCATCAATAAAAAAGTCTGCTGAAAACTGCTTTTACCAACGGAAAATCCTAAAAAAAAAAATTCAATTAACTACATGGTACATTTTTTCAAGAGAATTTCTCTCACATTAAGATGTAAGCTAAAAATTTAAAATATCCATACATTTGTTTATGTAACTCAAAAGATTTTCACAGTCATTTTTATTAAACCTTCGAAAAACGGTGGCTTTATCAGCATTTCAAAGGGATATTATGTACACGACTTCCAAACTCCTTTCAAATATTAAATTATAAAATTTATAGCAATGTCGAAAGCCTTAGGGATAAAACAATGTCTGCCACTTAGTTGCTTTCAATCTATTCAGAATATGTTTTAAATACAATGCAACCGATTCGTATATAATTTATGCGTCGTCGCTATAGGTATCCTTATTAACATAATACATACAATGATATGCATCGCTGGCGGAGCGTACGACCATAAAAATTGTACATCCGTCGTGTTCGTTATATTTTTTCATGTTTAAATATTACATGTCGTGGCATGCACAGAGAACGATAGCAACACCGGGACGATGGGCTCACTGAGAGTACCTCGCCTGCCGTGTATATCGCCTAGTGCCCCAGGCAAACATGTTCACCTCAACCCCCTCCACGAACTGGCTTGGTTCGTAGGATTATTCTCAATTCCAAGAATGTAACATAGGCCTAGGCATCCTCCGCGCAGGCTTATGTTAGCCTTTTAAAGTAATGAAATTGGACAACCACTATCCTCCAAATTATGTATCTGAAATGTTATTGCATACATACCGAATAATACACTTGACTTAACTAAACATAGGTGAAATACGCTTAAAGGTAACTTCATACTTTGGTTTTTGTCAAAGAAATGCAGATTCAGCAACAGTCATCTGTGAAATTCCCAGTCCCATAGAGTGCCTCCTTTGTGAGAATACAGTGAAAAACGATCACGGTATTTTCAAATCTATTCACAGGAGTTTTGATCTCAGTCCGAGATAAACAAAAAAGTTGAAGATATGATTCTACCATCACCATCTTTATACCTAGTAAGAAATGCCCATAGGTAAATCTGTGAAGATGTCTGTTTAAATACGCTACCATACTAATATGAAATTGCCTTAAAAAAACAAATAAAAGGTATTTTAATTCATTTGAAACCCGCCTTCCAGCAGCAATACCCGAGTTTCTCTGTTTCAATTTAAAGTGAATAATTAATATCCTTTAAAAAACAGGTATACAATTTCACGCCACTTAAGACGACAATCTTGAAGGAAACTTTCCACATGATAATCTATATATCATATGCATAACACCCTGAGGTGATAGAATCATTCTATTTTTAGCACAATGCAATCGTCCGATGTTATACAATTGGATGGATAATCAGAGAATTATGTTTAACAACTGCAAACAAGTCACGTGATCGAAAGTATGGACATTTGAGCCGTAGGCTACATCATGATCCGCCTGTGTGTTTTTTTTCCCTCGGCAAGAACATTAAACAGTCGTAGGCTGCATCTATATAAAAATGTTCAATTTGCGGCATCACAATGCACAGTAATTGAGAATTGTATAATGTCTAATTAAGTTCAAGGTTACATGCATAATAAATAACATGCTGAAAGAAATAAAAAGCACCATCCATTTGTAATGTTTGCAGACGTCATTAACACTCTTCCCACTATTTCACTGAATTATTTCCAATATCTGAGCATGCGCAGTGAAATTCTCTTCCAGTCCATCACCGTTCCTATGGCGACATATATTTGTATCTTTTTTAGACGATCGAGAAAAATAAAGAGAGTCTGACACCTGATATAAATGCTGTTTTTGCGTAGTTGCGTCTAGGAACTAGACGGCCTGTATATAACTGCTCAATAACATGCAAGCACAAAGGCGTAAATATACAGCGACCGTAAAGCCATTATTTTCAAGGATTTTTCGAATACAAACAATGTTGGCAGTGTACATCACAAAAGTGATTTCCATATAAGAAGTGAACCATTTTATACCCTTTTTATCCTTTTTATTGCAGACAGAACGCTAAATTTGCTGAACAAGTCACACAAATGCCTGCCCCAAAACGAATTCGAATGACCAAGCGCACGCTGTCAAAAGCCGTTGCGAATTTGAATGCTGTTCGAATGGAATTTTTAATTGAAAGGCGATTCTATTTAATCGCCTGACCCTTGTGAACATTTGCTTGCACATAAAATGAAATCGATTGACTATTTAGAGGTGCCTTGCAGTTTCACGCGAAATGGAATGACGCAGCGTTTAAATTGTCCGCTCTTTTGCCGAAAATGACCGGGAAAACCTATATAAAGCCTTCGATTCAGTGTTGTAAGTTCAAATGTTTAGCCTCAAACTTTATGCCCAATTATCTGGGTCTTCATTCCACTCATTATATTTCTTCGCTTAACTTTATGATCCTACATAATCCAATATAAAGTCTAAATATAGGCCTACAATTGACAAAAATAAACTATATAGTTTTAGTATATTATAATTAGATTTTGACATTTTGACAAACAAAGATCCGCGTCCGATTATTTCAAATAAACAGAGCACAAACACTCCTTAAATTCAAATTCTTTGCAGTTTACGATGACAGAAATATGCCTCATTAAAAATATGCTGGGAATATATGATATAGAAACCCTCTCGTAAGTAATACTACTTGAATTATCCTGGGACTGAGGCTAGTCCGGTGCTTTCAGTGGACTATTCTATAAAGATGGACAACAATCTCCGATTCCCAGGCTCAGATCAAGCTGAGGGAATATCATATTTCACTGACCTTTTTTTTCCTCTCTGCTTCAGCTGTAATATGCTGAACCAGCGCGGTCTATATATACCTGGGGCATGAAGGCTATACATTGACTATACACTTGAGATTTGGGCGGGAAACCACCGTATGGTTCGTTCACAATGCACTCGTGTTTGCGTGTTTGCATCTGAGCTTTCTTGTACTTTTATATGGATAGAAAATCATGTTAATGTTTGACAGAGCAATGTGACTTCCCCTCACAACGTATACCTTGGCCCTATAATAGCAGGTTAGGTATTATGATGAGATGCATGAAGTCTATTTGTTTTGTGACACTGACATCCGTTGATGAAGTGGCTCACTTGGACTGCACTTATGGCGCCAAGCACATCTGCTCACTTTTCCGCGCAAAGACATGATCTATTTGCATAGTCTTCATTCAAGTCGGTGTTTATAAGCTTTTCATTGTGATTCTACAATGTGCTATTTTGAAGCTGGGGCTATTTTAAGAAATGCATGACGTATAATAGTTGGTCGAGCAATAATGCATTCAAATTGTGTGAAATCAGCTAAAGTGTAGTTCTGTATTCAAGTAAATTCAATATCATTCCTGACGTAGGTGCCGCGCGCGCATCGGATAGGCCCATAAGACACGTACAGTCCCAAAGGAACTAATAGACATGTAATTTATGCTGTCACAGCCCAACCATATGTTGCACTCGGATCGACAGTCGGAAGTTATGCAGGCTGAAATGCAGCGTGCTTTACATAACATGCATCTTTGAGTTCACTAGAGAGATCATTATAGTTGCGCATGGGACTTGAGAGGAGTCTAGTCTTGATGATGCACTGTCTTAATCATCAGTTCTAACCGTGCTTCACCCCTACAACTGTCTGCTTCGTTATTGTAACACCTCGGCGTCGCCACAACTGGAATCGCGAAGATGATTCGGCTATGCACTTATAATGCTGTGTATACGTTATATAGCGAATGGGTCGGTCATAAACCATCGTGACATCTGTTTCATCATGAACGCTTCTCCGTTCTCTCATCCATCATGCACGGTTACACCCATCCTCTTACGTGAGTCTATAGGCTCGCCTGGCAACTTCAGCAATGCAGCAACCCCCTGTTACTTGAAGAAAGAGAAGCCAAGACGCTCAATCAGGCAGTGATAATTGCCTCAGTAATTCTGTTATTCTCTGGCGTACGGGACATCTCACCCTACGCTCGTGATTAGCCCATGCAATCAGATTATAAAACGCACGCAGCGCGGACCTTTGTTTATGACTCAGGGATGCATATCACGACACTTCTGTATTATACAGTCACATAAAACTGTTCCAAAATTAGATGCTGTGGAGACACTAAGGCCAAAAATGGGCTTGGCAAAGCCTATGAATGATGCCTGAGCATTATTTTACTGTGTCTGTGAAGAGTTCCCATATTTCTGCAGATTCAAGCGGTTTAACACGACATAATGTAGCCTTGAATCAGCTACACTCTAATAATGGTTCCTGGAGACGAGTCAATTTGCGCTATATAGTATTCCATACAATTAGCAATTCCCCTGGCTAAGACAGAAGCTCATTATATTGCTAAGTTTAATAATAGCAACAATGAATTGTTATTATTATGATTAGTCCTGACAGCAGACCTATATACTGTTTGTCTATTATACAGGGTCTGCTATAGTAGAACACCTAATTACTATGCAGCACTCATGTCACAGGCTAGATGGCATTATAATGTGATTTAAATGCAAGATCGAGACGATCTTCATTGCTGTAATTAATCAGTCTACTTTGTGTATAGTACCTTCGCCTCGGTTGCTCATGTATTACATAAGTGCTTGAGACATCTTACAGTGATTCTCCGCAGAGTCACCTTGTAGGGGCCTCATCATGGTGCATCAGTCGATGCAGGATTCCTCATCTTGCCATGATGATAGGTCCTATCATCATCCCTTACTATACAACTCACTGACCCATCGTCTTACACCTAATTAAACCATCACCCAGGTCGTCAGTGCTATGGAAAGCAATTCCACGCAGAAATACATGGTTGGCAAGCGACTCTCACATGGTTTCAACAATAACCTACTTCGTCCTGTATGTCTCTAAGTCCTAATCGCCTATTAATTACACATAAAGTATAATGTTGTAAAGACCCCTTTACCTCAAGTGGCCGATCTAATAAGCATCGACTCATACGTGCTTTGCAATTCATTGGCACACGGTGCTATTCAGATTCCATGTTTGAACACGCCGAAGCTGAATAATAAATGTGAGGAGAGGAGAAAGACCGCGCACTACCTTGCGGAGGCCTCCCCTCCCGTCCTGCGGGGAAAACTCTGCCCATCTCCCCTGGTCGTCCAGCCGGTCGATCTCGCGCTTGCGTTGATTTGAAGACAAAGTTATTTACAAAAATTCGCATCTCAAATAATCACTCAGAGTGGCCCCTTTTTCCTTCGTCGTCCCAGGTTTCTCTTTCTTCAGTCTACAGTTAATGTAAGGGGTACCTTAGAGGTGTTTCAAACAGTAGTTCAGGTCCGATAGATGTAGTGGACATTTTTGGAGGCCAAAAATAGATAATATGGACAGATAAATAAATTGTTCAAATTCCAGAAGTAATGAGACTTCAGCGATAAAGATATCACGCAATTATTAATATTCATCCAAATAGGATGACAATTAATCTTTCAAATTATTCAATTTGCGAGGAGTCGGCTGGATGCAAGTAATTTGATTAACCTGCAGTGGTCCATGCTTTGACGGTTCATAGCAAAATCCCATTGATCAGTTAAATCCTAGCTGGTTCATTTAGACCTTCCTGTCGTTTATAGAATAAGTGAAGTCTTAATACAGAGTCATTAGTCTATTCAGTTATTCTAATACTCATTTCTAATAACATTTAATTATTGACTTTGAAGGTATTTAATTTCCTGATCTGCATAAGGTTTCACTAAAACCGACAGAGGAAGATAGGACATCCACGTTTTTAATTAGTGGCCTTTCCAGCCGACGCTTGGCGTTGAGGAAAAGCATACCCTTGGTACCCTTCTCCTGACTACACTTGCTGATGATCTCTATCCTCTCTTCATGGTTTCCCTGCCCCCTAAATTATTGCATGCTTTCCCTGTTTCCCTGAACACTCTGTCCCCCTTTGTTCTGATCCTCTCATCCATTGATGTGTAACTTTACTTGCATCTTCTTGTTCTCTTGTCATTCAGCCTTTGAGAAAGATCCTGCTATAGGATCGAAACGTCAGGCCTTCCTAACTCTCCAACCATGATGAAAAATGTCAGTTTCGATTTCAAGCTTTTGCACTTGTTTGTTATTATGCAAACACACTGGATTCGATTTGAGTGCACCGAAGATTCTCTCTCAATCTCCAATCATTTTGTCTCTAGTCTTGATTCTAAACGGTCTGCTCTGATACTGAAAGGGCAGAGATGTAGTACGATACCCCATCAGCCAGTCTTACAGTCCCTGATGTATATTTTAAGGTTGCTTAAGCTTAGATCAATTTGTAGTATCGTATTCATATGCACCTGCGAAGGTGTTCAAGTTGTTTTTCAAATAAAGTTTTTGGGGGAATAGTGGCCGTGGGAGGATTGGTTCAGAACAGAGTGAAAGTCTTCAGGCGCATTGTTTAAATAAAGTTTAATATCGCGTTTATAGTTATACCTATGTATGACCATAGAGCTTTATACAAACCCTATGGTATGACCAAACACGCGTGTGGGTGTGTGTGAGTTCAGCCTTGAATCGAGTCTAGCCGTTCGCATCCAGCCTGACCTCAGTCAGAAGACAGAATGTCCAACGAGACTCGTGGAAAATATTTAACGAAGGTATTATGCGCACGGTGAAGCGAGACGGAATATTACAAGGGAAGAATAGCTCCCCATCCGTGACGCGCTGTGGCCCTGATGTGCCACACGGCACAGCATTATCATGCAATTAAAACTGTCCTAGGTAAAAAATTCTCATTAGCAAATTAACATCAGGATATCTCACAATCTACTCGTTTTGAATATTGGAATATTCTGAAAAATTGACAGTGGTTAATTTGCAATGTGCTATGTGCTGGATGTAGCATACGATAACACAATGCAGATGTTTGGGTTGTTAGTATTAAGCCAAGAGATAGCATGTTCCATGAGGAATTTAATCAAATTAATTTGACTGGTGCGTGCATATGCTCAGTGTGATGTGACATGGTCGAATGTTTGCAATATGAAGCGTGCCAGACGAGACGAAGTCTTGGCTCCCCATTCCATTCTAGCTAAGCACATCGGAGACTTAGAGATTCCGTCGCTTTCATTAAACGATGCAAAACCCAAGAAAGACTCCGTGTACTCGAGCTGGACTCGGACAGCCACATCAATCAAATGTCGCTTAATTCTGCTCCGACTGTAATCAGCATGCAAAACTGGCCCGTGTCATCAGGCGAGAGAGAGAGCCCAATCGCTGGATTAATGTGGTCCACCTGTCGGCATATATCAGTGAGCATTATAGATTGGCGCAGATTAAAGATAGACATGCAGCAAAAAGAGAATGGAAAACGCAGAAACAAAACGTTTCACCTATATGACATCGGGTCTCTTTAAGCAGAGTGTACACTGTCGACATTTTCGGTAGCAATCTCGGTAATATATTGCCCAGGTACCTTGTGCTAAAATAATGTTGTTAGTGTACACAGAGCAAAACGAGTTGGGCAACATGTCACAGCAACATCTCGGTAACATGTTGGCCAAAATTTTGCTAGTGCTCACAGGGCCAAAAGTCTTGTGAGTGCCCAAGCGTGTTGCCCCACCTAGGCAACATGTTACCGAGATTGTTACCGAAAATGTTGACAGTGTACACTCTGCTTAAAGGCATTGCATACGTTTGGTAATTTGAGCCTATTGTTTGTTTCAAACCAATATAATTGTATATATATACCATAAAACTAACCTGTGAAAGTTTCAATTCAAAAGGTAGTAGCGTTTGTGAGATTTTGGCGACAAACTAGAGCGGTTATTTCACGCCAGATAACAGTAAGTCAATAGCTGAGAAGCGTTACGGCCATAACGCTTCTCAGATTCATAATTTTTGGAGATAAAAAGTGACATATTTTTCCATAACCGCGGTACTTCGAATTGAACGTTTCACAATATGCATTATACTATCCAAAGCAGCTGTACCGTCTCGCCAAGTAAGTTTTTATTGCCATAAATTTTCAGAGTCATTACCAAACGTATGCAATGCCTTTAAAAGAGCTTTAGTCGCACTGAGTTAAGATATTGAAATCTCCAACCCAGGAACGAGATGGAATTTTGCTTTGGCCAACATTTCCCCCGTCGGCGTCTTGAAGACAATCCATTTAGAATATGTGAAAAGGTTGACATACGAGCTCGACCACTGCAGTTATTGGAGATAACATGAGAGGTATTGCCTAGTCTGTAGACTGAGAGCATACTAGGGTTGTATTTAAAGCATCGTGTTGCTATCTGGTGAAGAAGGCTCTCATTTGCGTGTTTCCTGCAGTCACGGGCACCATACACTTCAGCTGCCTGAATAGCCCAGGGGATGAGGGCTATAGAATTCAAGATGTCTGCCTTATATCACACTCGTAATTAAAACAGCCGGCCAATTAAAGAAATATAATACAACGCCAATATCAAATATCCCTCCACCACAATAGATGCTGTACATCTCAAATTAACATATAATTATACCACTAAAATGAGCTCAGGTTTTTCACAGTGTACTAGTGTAGTACGTACATGGTGATTTATTCCTATGCCTGCAATTGTTGGAAGTACAGCTGTAGGCCCTACGTATTGCAATCGCATAATACGAGCAAATTTTACTATTGAACAGACGAGTAGATCATAACGACTGCTAAAGGTAATATCATACATTGGTTTTTGTCAAAGAAGTGCAACTTCCGTGGCCACAAATATCAAGGAAGATATAGTATCAGTCATCTGTGAAATTGTCACTCCCATACAGTTCCCTCTTATGAGAAAACAGTGAAAAACGCCTACGGTATTTATTACATCTTTTCACCATTATGTTTATCTTTAAAAGATCAAAATTGTTTTGGTCATTGGTTGTACTATTTTCTGGATAAATACAACATTTCAGGCAGAACTATTTTAACGGTATGTTTCTACCATTACCATGTTTATTCCAATCTGTGAAGATTTTTTTTGGGGTATGCTGCCGAAGTATGATACTACCTTTAAGACTTAATTTGTACAGGCAGATAGCTCGATTCAATACAGAATACCTATAGTAATACTCCTTTATGGTAATACCATTGCGGCTCTGTGGCACAGAGCATCTTAAATATTCATCAATCATTACTTATAACCCCAGGTTGGACCAGACGACTACTTTAGAAACAAGCCTTTCTGCTTGGCTTGCGGGTACAGACGGGACAGGACATTTCCATTGCAGGACAGTCAACCTGTTTTCCATTATCAAGCAATCTAGAATATAAGTGCTCTTAATAGAATCAAGACGCAGATATAATTTGCAGAAGATGTAAACTACAAACGTGGAACATCGGTTGCCCCAGTATCAAGCGAAAATATTCATCTAACCGTGACATTAAGGTTATTTTTATACCAGCTTAGACGACTTGAGACCACAGCTAGCATGACATCAACAACATTCGCATATGAATCGCAAACTGTAATGCGCTGAATAGAAAAAGTCAACACAGTTTAAGATTCTTCAGGGGCCAATTTCATGGAGCTGCTAAGCACAAAAATTCGCTAAGCATGACATTCCTGTTTTAGTAAAAACAACAAAATTTCCGTGTGTTGTGTATCATTTGTGAACGTTCTTTGGTTGTTGTATATACGCTGACCATAAAAATCAAACGGAATTTTCAATGGTGATTTGTTTTAATGGGCAAGCAATTTTTGTGCTGAGCAATTTGTTTGGCTGAGCAACTCTATGAAATTGGCCCTAGATATGATGTCCCTATTTTTTTATGTTTTTTGCATTAAGACAATTCAAAGAGTTTAGTTCAGAATGTAAATTATACCTAATTAAGTTTCGGAACAGGCTGGTGAGACTAATAGCGATGATCCACTTATTACGTCATAATAGTAGTCAATGCACACATAATGTGTACGAAAGAAAGGTGAAAATCGGGTTTTGAGGTTAGGTAATTCAGTCTTAGTTTTTCACTCAATTTAAGTCCAATTTTGATCAAATTCTACATGGTGATAGTCAAGACATACTTGTATAACATATCTGAATCTTGAAGTGGTAAACAGTTTAATTTTTGTATAATAGTTCTCGCCACAAGTGTTTTTTTTTTTAGGGCACCCTGTATATAAGACGCTCTTTTTCAGATACACTCTTGGCTTTGATATCCGATCTGCTCTCAAACTTAACACCCGCGATTCAAATTTCGTCACATCTGTCGACTTTCATCTCACCCACTGACAGAAAATTGAGATTTATATCAGTTTGGACTCGCCGGTCACCAGTGAAATATTTTCGCTGAGTGCTATCTGATACCGCTAAATATTAGCGGGATAGGTCGGCGTGCTAGCGGGTTCTGACAATTTGCAATTCCCCGCTATAGTGTAGAAGCAGCAACGTGATATCTAGTGTCTTGCCATTTTATTGCTGAGTGGCAAGCTGCTCACACCAAGACGATCATGCACGATGGAGGTATCAAAATTGATTCCTGTGATATAGACAAGACGCAATCTGTTAATACCGAGGGTGCATAATGCATATTGCTTCTCAAAACATGCTATAAATAAAGCTCATCCCCAGGGTACTGCTATAGTAACACTGCATGAGAATATCGTATGTTATTAACAAGTAAGGTTCAAGAGCGGGTCAGTGACGCTGATGATGAGAATCGGAGGAAGTATAGAAGTGCTTACAGAAGATGGAGACGAGGAATGCAATTACCATTAACCATCTCTGGGCCTCTGTCAGTTGACCGAGAGGTGCACCAGTCGTAAAGCCAATCGATCACGGTGTATAAAGCCTTCCTCAAGATGGAAGATTCCATTCACTCTCGGCATTCTCGCCACCAGATCCAAATATTATAAAAATGCACTGTATATTTTCAAAGGCCATGCTTACATGTTCATCCCAAACAAACACGAGCGATGCGGAGTAATATATATACTTCTGTTGCTCTTTTCGAAAACAAACATTCTTGGATTAAACAATGGGCGCGTTTAAATTACACGGATAGTTGATGACCGCAAAGGCATAAATAATAGCACATCGCTTGGTAATTTCATGGTATAAAAATATTTACCAAGTAACGTCTACGACTGTTCCATGAGTGATTCGATACATCATTGCTATCGACAAAATAGGCCATACACATGCTGTTATACTTTCACCCCTATGAATTTATTAATATCAAGAGCACGTTATAGGGATGTTATTCTTATGGTTTTTATATTCAACATATGAGTTGCAAAATTTTGAAAATAGTGGTTTGGAGCTAGACATGTTTCGCAAACCTGCCGATGGAAACAGCCGTCGGCTTGTCATTTTTTTCGATTCACGCCATTAGGCAGGGAGGTTGATAAAGCTTTTAAGATCGATGTCGCCACAGTGGCCATTTGGTCTGAGTATACCATTAGTGTAACACACACCATGCATGCATCTAGTGCTATCTACCGTAGATGTACACATCACTGCATGTATTATACATTATACTATTTATGCAACAGATCATAATAATAAGCTAAAAACCAGGTACAGAGTTGTTTTATAGTATACCGCATGGCAATAATTTACCTGAAATCTATTTTATTTATTTATTTTTTTAATTTCGTTCGTTTTATGCTGCCTTGTGTTTTTTTAATCATGCTTGTACAATCGCCCTGTTATTTAATATCATACTTCGGTTTTTGTCATAGAAATACAGATTCATGGGCAAAAATATCAAGGAAGATACAATAACAGTCATCTGTGAAAATTTCAGTCCCATACGGTGCCCACATGTTGAGAAAACAGTGAAAAACGGCCACAGTATTTCTTAAGTCTTTTCTCTTTTTAGTGTTGATCTTTTAAAAGATCCCAAAAAAAATCGGTCGTTGGTTTACTAATTTCTAGGTAATAGGTAATAAGTTATAGGTTAATCTGTGACGATTTCTGTATCGGTATGCTACCAAAGTATGATACTACCTTTGTGTGGGCTGACATGGAAATAAGTCTTTGTGCAGGAAGTCTCGTTCGTTTGGACAACCAAGGAGTGTTACTAATTAGCTGGTTTTATTTTGCTTTCGTTTTTAATATTTGTTTTAAAGTTCATTTGGTCACTGGACCCTTTCCAATAAATGAAACAATGATTAGAAAAATACGAATGTATACACATCAGTCATCTATCCTAATGCAGTGAGAATGATGATGTCTCAAATAATGCCTGGTACACCACAACCCTCCTAACCCCAAGCAATATAGAATCCTGTTTAAAGGTACAGTACAGGATTGGTAACATACCCAAACAGAAATGTTCACAGATTTACGTATAACTTTCAGGATGTGAAGATGGTGCTGGTAGAACCATGCCGTTAAAAGTATTGATCTTGGGGTAAGATCAAATCCATTCTTATGTTTAAAGGAAAAATTAAGTCGGTTTTTCTCTATTTTCTCGTGACTCAGATATCCGACTGAGTGAGCTCAATTTTTCACAGATTCATCATGATTTCATGTACACGCTGGATCAGACAAAGTGTGAGTGCTGTTCTGTGACATTTACCAATCATGTATTATACCTTTAAGTTTGAGGATGTATCAAAAGAATCTTGGATGAGGGCCAACGATATGTGAGCCAATAATCATACTGGATCTTTGAACGAGCTATTGTTCTGCAGCACATTCGATAGCCTAATGTGCTTCTCATGTGTTCACATTTCAGATATATGTTTTTGTTGGACACGACTTATATTTCCCTATCCTTGTGCTACATGCACTTTCATCATTTCATATAGAATCATGTTATGAATACTAATACATGTATTTTGAAGGGATATCATTTTTTAGGAAAACAATGCTTCAGTTCCCTTTAGGTTTATCGTTGATAATCTATTTGAAACTGAATGTAGATTAAACAGAAACTCAAACACGTTATTGTTCAAATAAAAAATAAATGGTGCAATTTTAATTACTGCATATGTACACTGTTGTATTGTACAGTACACCCTTGTCATGGGGTGATGCTTGTGTTATAATGTCTTCCTTGTTGAAATCACGAATAGTTTCAATCCAATAAATTATCAATTTTCATTTGACATAAACCACGTACAACTTTAACGACCCTTTCCCCGTGGGTTTACGCGAGACTAACCACTGTTAAAGGAGAATTTATCTCTGTATTCAAATGGTCGATATCTGCTTTTCTCTTCAGAACATCACCATGGAAACGAGCAAGGAATTGCTAGATGGCAATCCTGTAGTTTTGAGAGAAAAGTACATTCGCTCATTTGATTTAAAGTATAATTGGTTCTCCCTTGCTTGTATTTCTTTATTGAAGACAGAAATAGCTGCCATGTCTAAAAAGCAAGAGAGTGCACCTTTAAAGGGTTGCTGCAGTGCTTTTTTTTCAGTCAGGTTATTTTATTGCCTTCATACAGAGAATATACTCTGACAAATAATGAATGGCAAGTCTTATTTTGGTTTCAAACCAGCATTTGGTTTTCCTTTGAATGGCTTTGTAAAACGGGGGATTTTCACGCATACTCATGTAGGGAACCAACAGCCAAAATATAATGAAAAAACATTTTTTAAAAATGAAGAGGCAAACTTGACTTACAGAAATGATTTGGTAAACAAATTACACCACCGGTAGAGTGAAAGGAATATATTTGGCAAAATAAAACCCATTGAGGAGGAAAAGGTCTGTCAGAAAACATATAAAACAACCGCAACTTTGTGTGCACAAATCAATTGGGTTACTGCTCTCAGTTCCCCAGATGACATCACAGTTTTGCTCATGGATATAGAAATGCTAATTAGCATACAAACCCAAAAAACTGTTTTTAACCTTGAATCGGTGTGAGGAAGTGGGTAAAATCACAGTCCCCATGTACAGTTGTTTTATTGGCACATGTTCAAGCAATAATATTCCCATTGCAGAGACCCTCTAAAACGCTTACCGCGTACATCTCACAGACAATAGTAATGTAACTGATATGTAAAGAAGCAATTAAACATGAAATGTGTACTTTATTTCATTGATGTCTCTGACCCACATTAAAATGAGTTGACATTTTGCATAATTATTTGGTGACCAGCAAAATAATTTAAAGGTATCGTTCCCCCATCGGGTTCCATTATGTGTTGCAAAATCATTCGAGAAACAGCCCTTCGTTTCGTTGTTAACATAAATAATGTTATTTTGCTCTTCCCCTTTTTGTCTAAGTATTAATGAAACAAATTACAATCAATCTGGTTGATATATTGTATTTATCAAGAGAAAAACAAAACCAATGACCACAAACAATTTGGATCTTTAAAAGAAACAAAAAACCGGGGAATTTTGTTTTTTTTTAATATCGTGGTCGTTTTTCTCTGTTTGGTCAAAAAGTGAGCACCGTATGGGACTGGAAATTTCACAGATGACTGTTACTGTATCGTTCATGATATATTTACTAATGAATCTGCATTTCTTTGACCAAAAAAAACAAAAGTATGATGTTACTTTTAATGACAAATGATAATGAATATATATGCACATATCGCATATACATGTTTGTTTGCTCAAGGTTTATAGGCTGTATAGGCCTGTTGGCTGAAATAAATTAAACCACCTATGTAGATCGCATGCATGTTTCTCCAGCTGAGCGTGCTGAGAAAACAACGCCATTGCACTAGAGACATGGTATATGAGACAGCTCTCGCGGCCAATATAAATACGTCAAAGGCATTGCCATGGAAACACAGCACTTCGGATGTTTGCCTGAAATGAAAACGGCGCGGCAGTGGATAATGAAATACCGAGCTGGAACGGCGGAAGCAGGAATTGTCCGCCCGTGCTGATCGTGGCAATGGATTTTTTCCCCGACGACGTATATATATAATACGTTAATTGGCAAGGCGTATTTAATAATCTCTTCAAAATACTGCATTTATACATTTTCAAATGGATAGAGCTAAAAATTGAGGTATGATCTCAAACTTAGCAGACCATTGAAAATAAAAATCTTATAATCGCAAATAGGTAGATGTACGGAAGCCCAATCGGGCCAGGTTTACTAACGACAAAAACATGTTATTATTAATTTATTAATTAAACAACAAATTGCGTAATAACACTATCACTTTGTGAATTGACGCAATCTGCGAAACAACGCAATCATTTTGTGAAATGACGCAATAATTTTGCGAAATAACGCAATAACTTTGTGACTAAACGCAAAATTTGCGAAATAACGCAATACCATAGATGAGAATAACTTTCCATGTCTCTTTAAAGCACAATTTAAGTGAGTCGCTTCCGTTGTCTAGCACGACTTCATAAAAAACGAATCTTAGAAGTGAATGCCTACTTCAAAAAATTTCAATTTCTCATTCGCCAAACAAATTTGAATTTGCTTTGGCTGAGAAGTTATTTTCTAAGCTTTCAAGTTATTTATATATCAAGGTCAAAACGGTGACCCTTGTGACCTGCTAGTAGTCTCAATACCAGTCACCCTGTGTGTCGGCATCATGTCAAGAGAAAAGGCTAGCTAAACCCAATGTATAGTATACCGTAATTAATCTCAACAAAGATGTCTTTTCTGAGGAGAACGCTCTATAACACAGCCAGAGTGTTGAACTTCACATACGCCCCCGCTGTCTGCCTTCGAATTTAAAGGTCAATCGCAAGGTATAGCCCTATATTGATTAATACATCCACGGGTGCGATGTAGCATCTGCAATAGAACTATATAAACCGACTCTTCACGCTCCGTTTATCAAAATTATTCATTAACCGGTTGTGAAACAGGATTGCAGAGGCGAGGTATACCTGCTTGTGCTCTGTAAATAGGATTAGGGCCATGTAAGACTTGGGTATGTTATTTTGAGTCGAATTGAGTGGGAAATAATGTGTAGATATACTGCTGCAGGAAATCGTGGGCTGAAAATGTTGCCTACTCATAAAAAATACAATGAAAACACTCCCATATAATTAGGGGTCGATTTCACCAAACTCATCGTAACTTACTATCAATCGTAAACACTTATGATGGACTGAATCTGTACGTATGATACGATGGGTTCATCCTTCGTAACTCGAGTTACGATCGATCGTAGGGCCTCGTAAGCTTTTATACCACTGTTTACATAACCCTGCGATATTTCATTGAATGATCGCATGCATGGTCGAAAAAAAAATGTATTTGTGTACACAGTTAACTCTAGTTTATCAGGTTGATGGTCAGAGTTGTTGCTTTGTCTGTTTATAGTGTGGTGATAACTAAATCAATCTAGTCGGTCGCCCATGCAGGGTTCACCTAATGTTATCTGTCAAGGTCCATGGCTAAAGGTCATCCATTCCAGAGTATTAGGCAGTATTTCTGATGTGGGCCTATTTCTTGCCAATTTGCACATAGGGATACAGTGGTCTTAAGTACAAGCATGGACCCAGGCTAACCAACAAGGACCTATACACCGGTTAAAGGTAGTATCATACTTTGGATTTTATTAACGAAATACAGATTCATGGGCAATAATATGAAGACGGATACAGTAACAGTCATCTGTGAAAATTTCAGTCCCATACAGTGCCTACTTTTTGAGAAAATCGTGAAAAACGACCACATTATTTCTTAAGTCTTTTCTCTTTTATTTTTGATCTTTTAAAAGATCAAAAAGATCTTCGGTCGTTCTTTTACTAATATCTGGATAAATACACAATTTCAGGCGGAACAATTTTAACAGTAGGTTTCTACTGGCATCATCTTCATACCCTGAAAGTTATACGTAAATCTGTGAACATTTCTGTTTTGGTCTCTTTAAGTATGATACTACCTTTAACTATTACCAACCTTGTCAGACCGGCAAGATTAGTTAACCTACAACCATGGACCCCGGTTAACCAACTACATGTATATATGCCTACATTAACTATAATACAGGTATAAAGTTGGTGATGGTACAAACATACCGATGAAATTGTACTGCCCGAAATGTTGTATTTATCCAGAAAGGAGTAAAAACCGATGACCTTTTAAAGATCGAAAAAAGAGGTGAAAATATTTTGAAAATACTGTGGGCGTTTTTCACTGTTTTCTCAAAAAGTGGGCAACGTAATTTCACCGATGACGGTTACTTTCTTGAAATCTGAATTTCTTTGACAAAACCCAAAGTATATTATATTACCCTTTAATGTATTCAGTTAACGATCCTTGACAATACGCGATATTGGTATTGGAAAATTGGTATAATTCATTGGACCCTATAGGCTATAAGGTGTACCCTGACAATATTGATTATATATTATAATTTGCATTATACTAGACCAGATCTAATTGATCAGTAACCATGGAGATGGAACTATGAGGCAAAACAACTGTGGATCCTTAATAATGATGATGATATACATGTAATGATGTTTGTATAGCACAGTAATAGTAATGTACAATATACACTACCCCCTACCGCTCATGAAAACATCAGGCGCATGTCGTGTGGTTTAGAAGTCATCACGATGACAAAACCATACGTATACACATGCAGAGTTCGACCCTTGATATACATGATGACCTGTATATATTAGGCCTCTACCCAATGCCATAAATCCCAGGCTGTTTCTTCGCTATCTGAGAAGTTATGTACTGTTTGGACTTTTGGAAAGTGGTATTTCAGATGCAGATGACCTGGGATTTTTTTTTCCCACGGGACTGGTTTCATTTATTTGGACAAATTGGAATGCCAGTCCAAGCAAATTGTAAATCTCTTGCCTGTTTTGTATATCAGAAAAAAAATGCATTATACATTCAGGTTTATTTCGTTTGTTATGTTATCGGTCATAACATAAACAACTTGAAATGGTGGAGAAGTGGCATAATTCTGTGTTCAATGACTAGGGTTCATTGCGCAGTGAAACGACCGTTATTTTGCCTGCCAGTTATAGACATTCTGGCAACAGATGGCGTTTCGAGTTTAGAAACAGAGGAAAAGAAACTGTTCCTTATTGGTTAGCGCAGCCGGCGTTAATCCAGCCATTGTCTAATGCATAATAATCATGCCAACATCGGTCCCGTAGGGATAAGCGTGCCGCACACACTTCTCATACACGGCACAGCATTATGTCTGGCCTGGTCCGCGTAGGCCTATACGTTTATCACGCAATATGCTGGCACTATGTCGGCGCGTAAATTTCGGACCTGGCGGCCTTTTTCTGACAAAAATGACGCTACATGTTGATGCTCGTGGGAGCGGCTACCTATAATGGGTTGCACTACAGATCTAATTATATTCACCAAAAATGGCCAGGCAAAGTATTCTCGAATTTGGAAGCTGCGATTATAACAGTAGGGGGACTGTTTGGAGGTCAGGGATCTTTTATTACAGTGCACTGCATCGGTATTTCATTTCTGGTTATTGAAAAAGAAAGTGCATTTGAACTGTAGGCCTACTACTAGAAAATATACCGGTACTAGTAGATGCAGTTCTTCAATGGTGGCTGTTTGCTTGCTTGCTAGTTGCATTGAACCGTATGGTAATAAGCTCAACTACTTAACGATTAAATAAAATAATAACATTTACAGTCTGACCTCGGTTGGTCGAAATTTTTTTATTATTATTTATAGAATAAAACCATGCTGGTATAAAATATGAATAATCCGCACAAACAGTCTTTCTTATGTTAGTGTGTGGGCTACTAGACTATGCTTGTACTGTTATTTACTTATGCGGTATTAAAGCTATTCATAAGTTGTCTGTGTTTTGGCCAATTTAACAGACGATGAATATTAAATGAAAACTTTGATACTTTAGAAGCTTTCCTTATATAATTCCTGGGCTTTCGAATGAAACAATAAATTACACTAACTCATTCATTAAATAAAAAGTTAAAGAGAATCAATGATCTATTGTTTCTAAAAGCCAAAATGTGAAATGTGAAATGTGAAATGTTTGATTTAACTAGACTTATTAGAGAATGAAATAAAAACCGCAATAAATTAAAACGTTCATCAACATCAATAAACATATTTAAAGAATATCAAATAGATAACAGAAAGTGTCAAATGCGCATGCTCTATTTGAGGTCAGAGTATAGCGCCCTCTTGACCTTAAATACAGATTATCACCAAGAAGGTGTCCGTTTCTCACATTTGCCACCAGAATATTGTTGGACTTTGTTGTCCCAACACCACTAAATCATGCCCAATATATCGCCTGTAGCGAGTCTGTTTTCTTAGACGTTTCATTCGACTGCTAGCCTATCACACGGACCATATACAACCAGTAAATCCTTGTAATAATAGCCCCGTATTGATTAAACAAGCCTTTGACCTACGTGTAAGAATGACATTCGATCAAATAAATAATACCCTCAGCTTTCAGCTTATTGCAAGAGTTTAAAATACCCCCACGCCTGTGTTGATTTACAATACAGGTTTATATTCCTACGTCTATACTATTCACAGACTCCCGTTTTTTTAAGGATAATATCAACTGGTAAATGGCCAGGTGTATTCTGTGCTGATGCACACACCCGATTTCAGATTGAAAGAGAAACTGTGGAGAATGAAAATAAGCTAGGCGTGTATGAAAACATCGCACACACAGCATGCTGCCTGGCTTGGCGTGTTGTCGTTGCTAGCGTATGGGCATGCAACGACGGTCTGGCTTCCGCCTATCGATCGGTGTTCATACAGGCGAGGTATGAGCATTCACTGTTTCTTACACTAGCGACACAGTACTGTTTTTATCATGGGCGGTGGTCGGTGCTGAAATAAACATCGCCAGGTCTTAAAAAAATTTCAAATAAATCAAGTTGCGATGACAGAGTCCGTCAAAATGAATTTGATGTCATTTTATATGTGGGCCTACATGTAGTTGACAGATTTGTAATTTATAACAATTTCAAATATTTTTGTATATTTTATGGAAAATTTGCAAGTGTATTGATGGTGATGATGAAATTTCAGAGCACGTTGTCATAACAATCTTTGACATAAATTAAAAAGATTTAACTCAGTCAAAAATATGTACAACACTGTAGAAGGACAATGCCTGTAGAAATCTTCCAGTCTGTCATTCGTGGGCGTAGAATACGATATTGGCATCATCTTTACAAATGATAATTCGATTAAGGCCACGCCCACAAAAAAGGAGCTATGTCAGTGCCTATTATTTAAAGCAGTCGATGGTCTATTGTCTGGCATTTCCACCGTCTTTCCCCTCCTATTCAATCACACAACTACAGACCTGGAAATTACAAGTCTCTAATGAAATTATCTTCATGTCATTCGGATCGACGGAACGCATGCGCGGCTTTCTCAACTGACACCCCCCCCCCCCCGGTCCCCTTCAAAAGTCGATTTTTTTTCTCCCAAATCCGGTTGTAAATTATTACCCACGTTGACAACACGCAAATTGACCCAAGCCATGAAATGTCACTACATCAGTTAATTATAATGCCATTTTTGTTTTGCAAAAAGATCGTTTTATTATGTGAAATATCTAAACATTCGAGCCCTCATCTTGTTTTTCTTATTGCACACGCAAGGACTAACGCGGCAAAAATTCCCATATTACGGAGAACATACGTACAGCATCATTATGCACGAGGGTATATGGGAAAAGAAAATGAGGGGAAAAGCTAGAATTTAGGGCGTGCACGCTCAGTGTGTCTCGACGGCATGAGCGTGCATACACAGATGAATAATGGATCCTTGCCGATACGACATGAAATAAATACAGAGGTCGACATGGGAATATACAAGTCATCAAGGAATAAGAAATCTCCATGGTATGGACCGTGGCCAAACAAGCAAGATAAAATGATGGATGAGAAAAGCGTTCAGAACGTACTCTCCATGCAAGGCACGCTTTCAATCATTGGGGCGTGTACCTTATACAGCGCGCATATGTTAATAGCTGTGATCAAATCAGATTGTGCCATGTAATTCTTCAGGTGGCAGGGCAGCGTACATTCGCAAAGCTTGAGTTTGCAAAGTTGAGCGCTCATAAAACGGCGGAAAATGATACCATAATTATTTGTAAGGTGCTTTAATATACTAACTCAGCAGGATTGCGATCAATTAGTTCAAGAAATGCAATACCCTGTGCATTGTTCATTATGCAAACATGCATTGTACGCTAATAATGGCTTCAGTATATAATCCAGGTTTGCTAGGCAAATATAAGCATGGCTTGATTTGTACATAACTCACAATAGTGGTTTTGACAGTTGCAATAATTGCATGTACCGTCAGTCTGTACAAGTGTCAAATTCTTACAGTGGCCTCAAATTAGCGTCTTTGCTTTGGAATGTCAGCAAAGACGAATTTCAAAGATGCATTGTATTTTACAACAAAATTAGTGAAATGCACGAATATTTACAATAGCTATCTTGTGAAACGCACCCGACTTGCGTCCGATTTGTTTTAGATAACAACATTCTCAATCCACTTAAATACAAAATGCAAAAAAACTGAGGTAATTTATTTTTAATCAACTTACCTCCTCCTAGTGCAACAGCGCAAGAGAGCAGCACCAAGCAGGCCGCTGCGGCATCCCTAAGACGGTGATTGTAACGAAGGCCAGCCATCTCCAAATGAACAGATGATTGAGGCAAAGGTGGTGACGAGTCTCTCTTTAGGGACACCACAACCACAAACAGCTGCAGGATCAATGAGATGGAGAACCCAAATCCAGCTTACACAGAGATTATCCGTTAAGGTGTTGGCTTGGTGTGGTAGTTTTTTTTTCTCGGTGGCTTTTTTTATCCTCGGGCTGATGTGCCTACTACTACCTAAAGCAACACACAACTCCCAGTCAGCATCCAGCGATGTAGCCTACGCAGTTTTATCCACTTACATGCGTTGCATGTACGGCCGTACGCAGAGTGTGTACGAAGATCATCAGCTAGGCTAGATCCCAGGTACGTACGGCATACAGTGTGCTCCACACTAGCCCTGCTCACGTCACGCATGCGAACTCTAGGGACTGTGTCAAATTTATGCGGCCTCGCCTTGAACGACTTGTCTTGTCTCCGACCCTGCACCACTCCGCGTGTGCCAGTTGGATGTGACACACTCACCGCTCTCACTCCAAGTAAAGCCTGTCTAGCAGTACTAGTTCCCCCTAACGACAGGTACACACACGCACTGTATACTAGCTAGCAGGAAACGCAGCATTATGCATTAACAGAACGACTGGATGGGGTCATTTGAGTATTGGCGCACACATCAATCCGACGACTCCCTCATGTTTATGCTACACAGGTAGGTATTGTTTAGCCGTGCTGACGCGCATGCGTCGTTCTCCATCCAGCACACCTTTATTGATGTACTTCAAGGCCATGCCTCACCCTGTGACTAGCTACCTGGAAATAATTCTACAGCAAAAAACACCAACAAAAATCGATGGCACTTCCCTTTTTTTGCCATTCAGTTTTTGCCTGCATGCGAAGCTGTAAGTGCACATGTAAACTCGGTCGGAAGGTTATAAGGTGAATAATGGCAGCGACTTTAGAATATTGGGCCCATATAATAACACAACGATCCTCTCGCAATGAACATTATAGCCGAAATTGCATTAAATGCAATACAAATATCGCACAAAATATCCTATGCCATACATTGATGATATCAAATCAAGTTACCTACTATAAATAATATAATAGTGTGTAATATTTTCACACAAAAAGCTTGTCCCTATAGGGACAAGTACACTGAATCTTAATAACATTTTAAGAGACGCGAGGGAGTTTTGAGCTCCAAATTTCAGTGATGCGATTGATCCCAAATACTCGATCAAATTTGAATTGATTGTGAATAATAATGTATTTGTATTCACGTGTTGACGTCGGCAGTGGTGGCGCTATACCTAGAAACTGGAGGGGCGGGGCATTTATAGGGGCGAGCTTAAATTTGAAGGGTAAAACGCCATTTTCACACTCGTGAACGGTTTGAAAAGTTCGGTTTGGGAACGACATTGCAGACCGGATAATCGAGGGCCAAGTGGGCGTGGCGATCATAAATGTGGGTTGGTCTTTTCTCGCGGTCGTTGCGGCATGGCGAAATGTATCAAAAGTGATGCATTCAAAACTAGCCAGCTTCGACTGATGTATATCGCGTAATGTATGGATATCATGGTGATAAAGGTTTTCTAAAAGAATATCAACGTTTCGATCGGAAAGTTGTGATCATCACTCATGAGTAATAAATAGGCTTAATACACCTTATTCATGGCGCATTCATTTTATCACCTCCCTTTTATACCCCTCGGAAAAGACAACACCTATTCTAATAACAAAACGGGTGCCAGACTATTTTGAATCCAAGTCTCGATTTGATTGCACTGCATGTACCGTGAATAAAGCCCATTGCAATGGGCTAAAATTGGCCGAAGTCTGACGTTGCACCATATTGAAACAACTGCACATTCCCATATATACGATACATAGAACCAACAAGTTGACTTTGATTTAAAAACGAACATGGCATCAATTCAATCTTGATTATTATAATAGGCCAATATTATATTGTAACAGAGCAAACGAATTAGGCAACTGGAATTGTTCTTTCAGTCGATGGGGCGCAGGTGCATTCTTGACGGCCGACTTAGTGCTGATGGCTCGCTGACAGCCAGCCCGTCTCCTGGGGGAATTCACGTGTCATTGGTCGTCGTTACGCTCTGGTCACTGTGAAATTCTAATGCAATTTAATTTGTCATTTCAGTGAGTTGTTTCTGCGTGTTTTTAAGTCATAGACCCAATAACTGCAGATGCTTAATAACTGTGTTTATATGTAGGCGTGTATTTGAAACAAATGAGTTAAGATCACAGGTGTCATCAGCATGTCCAGTTATTTTAAAGGTAGTGTCATACTTTGGAAGGAAACCAAAACAGAAATCTTTACAGAATTACGTATAACTTTCATGATATGAAGATGGGGCTGAGAGAAACATACCGTTAAAAATGTTCCGCATAGAATGCTGTATTCCTCAAGAAATTAGTAAAAGCAACGACTGAAAATAGTTTTGATCTTTAAAAGATCAAATAACGGTGAAAAGACAATAAAGAAATTCCGTTGGCGTTTTTCACTGTTTTCTCAAAATGTCGGCATCGTATGAAATCGGGATTGGAAAGTTAACGGTTGACTTTCACTGTATCGTCCTTGATATTTTTGCTAATGAATCTGCATTTCTCTCACAAAAACCAGAGTATGATATTACCTTTTAAGCAACATTTTGATTTAGAATTTCAATTCGAAAACTTTCCGGTTTAAGCAGTATGAATTTCAATAATATTTTTATGCTTTTCAATGTGTCTCAGCTCATGCCGCTAGAAGTGGTAATCTAAAACAAATAATAATTCCCATGCGATCAAAACTTCAATTTTTTTAAGAAACACCAATCTTGACAATGAAAAAGCACAAAACAGTCAGACTATCTTCAAACACGAACAGATTTGAAACATGTATATGTACCTAAACACGTTTAATATTTACAGAATATAATATCTTGATGATGTTATAATTTTATATACCCGATTACACAAAGCTAATTAAAGGATTATCAATATTCACCTTGCCAAGTAGTATCTCTCATTCTAGATATAGTCCCTCGTACTACAAACCAATCTACAAGATTACATATTTCTTATTACGAATCGTTTAGCTGACAATATGCAAGTATTAATGAGAATAGTATTCCATTTCTAATTTAATATAAAAATATCTTTAAAACGTCGTCATTTTTTCAAACGTCATTATGGCACAACAAAATATTTCATCCATGGAATATATATTACCTTCAATTTCATTTATTGAGGTTTAAGCTGAATACAGGGCCATTTCAGAGAGCAGCAAATAAAACTCAGATGTTTGCAATGATTTGCTTGTATAATCAGATCGGGGTTACCAGCTAATATTACATTTGATTTATACATAATTGTGACTGGTTCTCCGCTGACTTTAGCATAAAACTCAAACTTGGTTAATAAGATTATTATCGCTGAGCATTTTTATGAAATTTACAAGACCAGGGGTCGATTTCACGAAGCCTTACGATCGATCCTAACTCCAGAACGAATTGGACAACCTATCCTATATCTACGTGCATCATAAGCCCTACGATTGATGGTAAGTTAGGATAAGATTGATGGAAACGACTCAGAACTTAGACCAATAACATACAGTGGCCCCGTGGAATCACTTACTTTTTAAATTCAAATTACAAAATTACATCAGTTATATCTCACTTAACCTGAATTCCATTGCTCATCTTTTATAGGAAACCCTGCTTACTTTACAGACAATACTACATTTATGTTCATCGTAAGCAGTAAATTCCATAGGTATCAGAGCAATGGACAGAGACCTGAAACATTATCATCTTAATCAGATGACCAATATAACCCATGGAAATTATACTATCTATATTTCAGTACAGTATTATAAAAATGTATGCATTATTTAGCAGTAATGTCTACCTTGTATACATTTTAACTTTACAGATTTATTCATGGCAATGCAAACACCTAATCTGGTTATTTGCTATTTGCTATTTTCTTAAAATTGTAACTAATGAGCTGTATTAATGTGCATAATATTGAAATATTTCAAAATTGTACTTTACTGTTAACTTAGTTGTTATAATCGAAAATAAACTATTGTGCATCAATTTTTTGGTTGTATGTGCTTTGGAAAACAATTTGGTACAATTTTAAACAAGTAGAGCTTTAGGTACAGAAAAATTTAACAGTTGGTGACAAGAAAATTACTTGTGTTCAAAAACGCACATAAAGAGAGAAAGTTGCACACAGACGACAACAAAAAATCTGATAGAGGGCGCTATGATATCTTGATAGTGTCCTGCGCTCTTGGTTGATATTTTTGACTTTTTGACTAAAATCGTGAAAAATCTTATGAAAATGATTAAAGAACTACATGTACAACAACTATACAACACAATCTAAAATAACATTTAATGAATGAAGTAATGTTTTTTATATGTCTTTTCTGATTAAGAAATTGAATAGAAAATTGTGGTCAAAATAAGCCGTGAGTTCCCCTTGTTGCCTGTATTTAGGACAGAGGTCCTCGGTCAAGATAATGGTGGGTCGTGGCTTAAAAGTGGCAAGCAGATAAATTTGACCCTAGAGGGCCTGCAGAGAGCTGGATAACTCAGACAATAGAGGGCGGGCACCAGAGGTCAAGGTTCAACTTTCAGCTCAGCCTGGGGCCTTTCTCAAAGCTCAGCGGCTCCGGCTCCGGCTAAATTTCGTGGATCCATTATAAAATTACGGGTATCAAAATAGAGGCTTTTGGCTGCGGTTTTGAAGTAGATTCTCTGGTTTGAAAACTTAAGGAAAACAGAGTTCCACCTCCAATGAAAAATGTTAGCATATAGATGACAGAGACGAAGCCGGAGCCGGACCCAGGGCTGAGCTTTGACAAAGCCCATCATCACTTGCCTGCCCGAAACCTTGTTCAAAGGGTAGTAGCCTGGGAAAAAGGTGTTAGCCTCAATACAAGCCGTAGAAATTACCTAATCTTGACCGTTGGGAAAATTGAATTTGCCGAGAGCCATATCGGCTCCCTCGGTCCATGTTGTAAGGAGAGGGCCCAGAAGGACCGAGGTAATAAGCCTGATCGCCCCTCTCAAAATCAGACACCACGTTGTCTAGTGCCCTGAGAGCCAACAGTTCCTCGTTGGGAAGCATACTGAAGTCAGTCTGGCTGTGACGGAACTCCATGGACCTCTGACGGGGAACCTGCACCGGTGGAGGGGACAGGGTGGGTGCGGCGCGGACTTGGGGGTTCAGGCTGGCAGGTGGCGGCCGGCCAGCACCTGGGTAATCCCTGGTGGGGTGATAGACATCGGACTCACCCACCATGGGATCGCCCAGCTCCCCTAGGGCTGGATCGGCATCCGTCTGGGCACCTTGGTTGACGGTGCCTCCGTCGTCCGAGGCGGTGCGCATGCTGTTTCCTGCCGAGCCGGCAGGCACGACCGCAGGGGGGATGGCGACCAGGCGATCTTCGCTAGGGCTTCCCCTGGCAATGGCGTCTTGCTCGGTGTATGAAGGCGGAGCTCTTTGCCTATGCCTTGAATGGGACATAAATAATGATTTCCAATCAGAATATGCCACTTTTAAGGTACATGATAGAGGAATGGAATAGTTACTCAGTTATAGATGTTAGAAATTGTTATTACAAATTTTCTTTCAGTGAACGGATAAAGATAAAAGATACAGATTAAATGTACGGTGTATAGATGATGACAGCACTTTTGCAGTTGTCTTCAATCTTGAATTCAACTTGTCGTTGAAGTCTTAATCGAAAGTTAATAAAGTTGCACTAATAAAGATACACTAGAACAGTACATGCCTACATGTATTATTATTTCGAACTTTCCCATAAACTAATTCTGCTCAACGTTATGATATTTCAATATTTTATAAACTCCAAAAAGACTAAGGGAATCTATATTTGATTCTATATTTCGTTCTTAACATCTTCAGGAAGATGTTCTAAATAAAGACCGAAATATATAATCAAATATGGCTTCCCTGAGTTTGTGTAATAATGAGTTATCTGAATATTATCAGTGGATCACCATCTGTTTTGATATTGCTTGCCAAAATGTTGACCAGTTATAGAGTTCGCCTAAGAAATAGTCAGTGTCTGGAATCCTACCTCCGTCTGTCTACGGACTTGTCTTCCCTGTTGAGAAGCATTAAGAGAACGATAAGAACGATGACGATGATAGCAAGAACGGCAGCAACCACGATAACTGTCGAGGGAAAAACACAGGCATGGTGTAAATTATGTTGATCGGTTTGCGGAAACACCATAGAACCGTTCGTACTTTCCCACTTCTTATTTCGTTCGCACTTCTCGTATGGTCTCACTCGTTTCGACTAGCCTGCTCTAGTCACTAGTCATTGATGATGACTAGAGCAGGCTAGTTGAAACGTTGAGACCTTACGAGAAGTGCGAACGAAATAAGAAGTGCGAAAGTATGAACGATTTTGTTGACAAAAGGTATATCTTTGGGAGACATCAAAACGTATCCTTAATTCCCGATGTCTCCCGATGTGTGTCGCTTATGCCTTATCTGTACAAATTATGACTTTCGCAAACGCTGATGAGCATTGCTTATGATAAGGATCAAACCTCGTTGTGGGTGTATCCTCTCGCTGTGCGAAAGGGCTGGCTATATGACCCTTTTCCAAACCTCGGCTCAGGCTCAGGCTCCGGCTCTATTTTGTTCATCCATTCAAAAATAACGGGTATCGAAATAGAGGCTTTTGGCTGCGGTTTGGAATTAGATTATCTGGTTTGAACAGGAAAACAAAGCTTCAGCTTCAATGAAAAACCACAACCTATACTTTCAGCATAAGGATGAATGACGGAGCTGGAACCAGAGCCGGAGCCGGAGCCGAATCCAGAGCCGATGTTTAGAAAAGGGCCTAGGCCACTTGGGAACTTACTTGAGATGAGCCAGACGGGTAAGCCATTCTCTGGCGCACATGTCAAGTCCACATCGAACTCTCCGTTAGCTAGACACGTTGCTGTATTATTGCCATCGGCAGGTTCATAGTTATCATTGCAGTCTAGAGTGATGCTGTCGCCCACGGGAACAGAGGTGCGACCTTGGGCGTCAACAGAGCCGTCTTTGACTTGTGGGATGGCGCAAGGATTGACCGGTGGAGGAGCTGTAGTCATGGAAATATCATACCAAAGAAAGGAAATTTCAAGAAAGATTCGAGGTTTTGCATGGTGACAATTGGTCTCCTGCTGATGACTAGAGCAGGCTAGTCGAAACGTTACGAGACCTTACGAACGAAGTGCGAACAAAAAAGTGCGAAAGTACAAATGATTCTTACATGGTGTTTCCGCAAACCGATCCACATACCAAAGGTAATTTCATTGATAAAAATTTGACCCGGGCCATGCCTTCATGAAAATCCGACAAGTTGTATAATAAAGACAAGTAAAACATAGTTTCATGAGGGTTGTTTTCAAATTTATGCATGAAAGAAAAGGCAGAACACTAAATAAAACAGCAAAATAAGATCAGAGACAAAATATCCTGAATGTTTCTTCCTAACTATGAAACCACGGTAAGTTCTCACTTATTGGTAGAGTTTCAGACGGTGAAATGTTACTGATCATTGATACGTCAGCTGGACTCGTGGTTGGGCTCTCGGTCAGTAGTCTGGCATCGGTCGTGGGCTGCGGGGGTGAAGTCGGCAACACTGTGAAGAAAAGGGAACAGAGTTGGTGACAAATGGTGACAAACAGTGACAATGGCATTTTGTCGCAGGTGTGCTGTGCAATTACAGTTAACAAAATCAAACACGCGCAAGAATTAGGCCAATTATAGGCGTCGCATACAGTTTAATACAAAACCAGAAGTTAGCAAACTTACCCGAGCACACCGGAGTGGTTGACCATGTACCATCGAGTTGACAACGAAACGCCTCTCTGTCCCGCTGGTACCCGGCACTGCAGCCAACCATTACCTGCTCAGGGTAGATATAGCTATTTTTGTTCGCGTTGAAGATACCGTACGCCACTGTGCTCGGTAAGGTGGTCGGATAGCACGGACGTCCGACTGAAGCAAGAAGACAAGCGAAGAAACACGGATGAGTGTTACTAGTATTTAGTATCTGAGAACATTATCCTGATAATTAAAGAAGTTAATATTATTTATCTAAATGATTTATCCTTTGTAAAAAAAAAAAATAAAAGCCATCCGAACAACTTGTTATAAACTTGTCATTCTTGCCCGGATGACTAAAGTTCAAATGAACCTGATGTGAAATTCCAAATGTCCATTCTTTTGATTGTCTTCTTGAATATCATTTTAAAAATTCAATTCGAGTAGATCTTATACGGATTACAAAGTAAACGCGTTAGAAAGCCAAAACCGTCGAATGAGAACCAGTTTGATAACATGTCTGCAGACGTAGAGTATTTTGTAAAACTCCCTCCATGATCACTGATAGATTTTAACCAATCACAGAGTTAGAACGAACGTCGAATTGACCAATGAAATTACACGATAATGCTTGGTGGACGTACATGTGAATTGTAAGGCGAAACCAACGTCTCCTGGTGATGCCGCGGCGACTGTGAACGTCACGTCGAAACTGGTGGCACCGGGCGCTGTAGTCCAGTCACCGGGCACTGAGCCATCATTGCTCCCACGATACGTTCCAGTCGTACTGCCTGCAGCTTCAAGAGTGACAACGTCGCCAGCGGCCACTTTGAAGTACGAGAAGTAGACTATAGCGTAGGTGAAACCGGAAGGAATTGCGATGGTGCGGCTGAAGGAATCGCCTGCGGTGTAATGCCCGGGGAAATTTGGAGATGTCGCATATCCACCGTCGGGGGTGCTAGAAAAGTTCGTCGCTAGGGAATAAAGCACGGAGAACCAAATGATTTTAATAAAGTCACCTAAAACTTCAAAGTGGGCTGAGAATTGCATTAATTCAAACGTTTATAAAATATTGTCAGATGCAAATAAGAAAGAAAACTTACTTTTGTAAATGGAAGAGGCAACGGCTGCACCGCATATTTCTGTCTCATCTCCAGAGCAGCCAATATAACAAGCCGAGTTGCCCTGTTTCCCGATCAAACTACCGCTACCGCAGGTACACTGGTTCCCATTCCGGGTACCAGCGTATTCGAAAGCCCTAGTGCGACATGTACTTAAGCATTGTGTATTTTCTACAGATGCAGCTGATGTGAAGAAGCCTGACAGGGGACTAATGGTGGTTGATGAAAAACATCCTTTGTACATGGGATCTAGAAAGAGAGGAACCCAACATGGAGACGAAACTGGGTTTCAAAAACCGACGAAAAAACTACCAAATGTTACCAAAATCCATAAAGCACGCGGACAAAACGAACATTTTTTGTGTATCCGAATTCTCTTATTTTGAAATTATCATCATCATTTAGTTTCTCTGTTATTTCAACATTCTGCACGTTTGGCTGTACTGAGTACACAACAGCATAGCCTAGTCGTATTTTGAAATATAATAGGACACATGCATTCAAAGAATCAAACAAATCTATTGTGCCTTAAGGTTACACCTGGGTTGATGTATATAGGCACTTCTGAAAATTGTAGGAAGAGAAATTTGCTTGAATCGCAATAAGGATTTCTTTACAAGCAAATCTTTAATACAGTATATAGTGATTGGAGACAGAGGGCCTGTTTGTTTCGGACGAATCCTGCGGATCCGGATCCCATTTTTCGGATCCACCTCCTATGCAGGGTACGCTAAAATGGGATCCGGATCCGAAGGATTCGTGATCCTTTGCGTGAAACAAACAGGCCCAGAATAAAGATATGGATTTCTCCATTATCCCGTCGCCCACTGTTGCATTATTGACGCCTCTAAGGTAAGCTTTGATTCTAAATTTGTTTCCAATTATTTCAATCCATTTAGGTAATGAATTGGCAACCAATATCTTATTATCTTCCTGTCATGAAATATGGTAAGCAGATTGAAACAGAATGGGCCCAACGATCGACGGATACTAGTTTCAACTTACAGGTACATCTGACTCCAGCATCATTCGCGTGGGAACATGTTCCCCTTCCGTAAGTAAAATCCGTACAGTCCGCCAGACTGTCCTCATTACCACTGCACGATACTTCAAGCAACCAAGAAGATGACGTGCCCTGACCGAAGAGGGCGCTCCTGTCCGTCGACATAGCCCCACCTGAAAAACCTGAGAAAAAGGTTCCAACAAGAAAACAACGGGAACATTCCATCAGAAACTTTCCATCATTGGAAAAGTCCATTTTGCTACCATTACATATGAGTGACAGTTGTGATCATCTTAGTGGTGATCTGTGTGTAGTGAATGTGGGCGGCCACGTCGAGGGGAGATTTACAGATCACAACTAAGAATGTTAAAGATGACCACCATTGTCACTCATTATTTTGTAATGGCAGGAAAATTTACTTTTCCGGATAGGACAATCAGTAATTGCTCGGTGATGCAAAAATGAATTACAATGAAATTTCGTCAGAATATACCCAATGAGATATTGAATGTAATATACTAAAATCAAATAGCTGGAAACATTTCTTTTCATAGATTTTGGGAAATGGTTATCGGGTTTTGAGGGAGACACACTGTATAACTCGTTATCTGAAGATTTCCAAGAATATTTTGAAAATGGTTTTGAATATTACCAAGCTGTTTACACACGGCATCGCCTTTTCTGCTATCCCATGATTCGTCACAAACAGACAGCCACGCCCCATCGTGGAAGACTTCAACCCGACCCTGGAGGGCGCTGTTATCCACACCTTGAGGCTTACGTCACCCTCTGGTTAATAGGATCAAAGAAGCGAGAAACACGCATTCAAAATCATTGGCAGAACAATTTCAAGTTTGCTCAACGTTCAAATGTAACACATTAAAATTATTCAAAGAGAGACCAAGCTATCACCTAATTGTTTAAAGGTATAAATACATGATTGGTAAAGGTCACAGACCAGCACTCACACTTTGTCTGATCAAACATGTACATGAAATAATAAGCTTGTGAAAATTTGAGCTCAATCTGACATCTGAGTCACGAGAAAATGCGAAAACCAAATCATAAAATCATTATCAAAACATAAAGAATGGTTTTGATCTTACCCCGATATCAAAACTGTTTTCGGTCTTTGTTTTACTAATTTCTGGATAAATACACCATTTCAAGCGGAAATGTTTTAACGGTATGTTTCTAGCATCACCATCTTCATATCCTGAAAGTTATAAATACGTAAATCTGTAAGGATTTCTGTTTGGGAATATGCTACCAAAACTGTACTGTACCTTTAAAGAAAACCTGTGAATGTCAAAGGTCACTGACATTTTGAAGTCACATGATCTAGGCCAACTTTTCCAGATTGACTTTATCTTCCCTTTAAACCATTTTCAAGCCACTTTCAAGATAATAATTCAGAGGATCAATAAGGCAATTCAGCCAAACTTAAGTTCAAAATTAGTTAAAATGACAAGGATAATTTGCATAACAAGAAACTCAGTACATTTAACATGTTGGTAAGTATTCAACTGGGTTGTTACTCCATGGTTATATGTGAGTATGTTTAAGCTACATGCACAGTGTATAGTGAAACATATTATTTTTATCAATCTGTATTACAGGTAATATCATAATTTGGTATTTGTGAAAGAAATGTAGATTCATTGGCAAAAATATCAAGGAAGATAGTAACAGTCATCTGTGAAAATTTCAGTCCCATGCGGTGCCCACTTTTTGAGAAAACAATGAAAAACGGCCATAGTATTTCTTAAGTCTTTTTCTCTTTCATTTTTGATCTTTAAAAGATCATATTAATAATTTTGATCACTGGTTTTACACTTTTCTGGATACATACAGCTTTCAGGCCGAATGAATGATGATGATTATAACGGTATGTTTCTACCATCACCATCTTTATACCCTGTCGATTACAGGTAAATTTGAGAAGATTTCTGTTTCGGTATATGCTATATACCAAAGTATGATACTACCTTCAAAACCGTCCACGGAACCTTCTCAGATTCAAATAAGAATACAAAATCATCACCATTAATTTTGTCCTGTAAAAACAGACAGTTTAGTAGTGTGTCTGAAGACTCGTGAAGAAATGTGAACGAAAAATAACAAAATACACTGTTAAAGAGGCACAGAACCTGTCTTGAAATAAGAGTGACATGTACCGGTATATATAAATTCAATGCAGCCATCCCTATTATGCCTACAGGTGGTTTTGAATAGGGTAATATTGTGTACTGCTTTTATAATCCGGCAATGCCAAAAAAACACAGACTACAATAGTGCAGTGTGTATGGACACATTCCATTACCGAAATACTTTCATTTGTCATGTAAATTAACTTGAACCAATGACCTTTACGGTTGAAATATGGATCAGACATTTTGATTTTGAATTTTTTTAGAGGCAGGCAAGGTGACCACATTTCTCACACAAAGGAGGAAAGTCTGAACCTTAAGTAACTGAATCTTCCATAAAAATAATGTCGACACATTTATAAGTTGATAACTCTACTAACGAATTATATATGATGCTTGGAGTACGGAGGGCCTGACACGTTTCGATCCTGGCAGGATCTTTCTCAAAATCAAAATGCTAAGGGAAGGAAAGATCCTGCTTGGATAGAAACGTGACAGGCCGCCTTTTAATTATAAAATAAGCATTTTATGAATTGCAAGTCATTTTTTTATTTTGATGAACAGTTTGCAACAATTTATTTCTTGTATTAAATGATTATTTAGTTAGGTGCACGTAGGTTTAGGAACTAATATACTCTTTACAAATTTGTTTATGCATACATGTAATATGTTTAATAAAGTCATGCATTTCGACGAACATCCAGGAAAAATACGTGCATAAACCAATGATTTTATCAATTTAGCCTCATACAATCTTGCTGACAAATTCGGGTTTTATTAATCTGAGTGTCATGTTTATGTTTTATCTGTATCATGATGTTTGTACATCATAATGATGCATATATTGATCTTTATTTGCAACAACCCTATAATATTAAATGGATTTTGTCTAAAATGTATCGGGTTAAACTGCAGATGTTGGATGCATAATATTTTGCATAATGGTCCCTTTTCCTATAAACATACCGAGTGTATTAATGTTTACATGTACTATACACTTAAATGTACATGTATAGTATCATAAAAACAGAAATGTCCACAGATTTACATATCAACTTACAGGGTATGAAGATGGTGGTGGTAGAAACATACCGTTAATTTTTTTTTCCGAAAATCTTTCTGATCTTTTAAAAGACCCCCAAAAACAGACTTAAGAAATACTGTGCCCGTTTTCACTGTTTTCTCAAAATGTGGGCACCGTATGGGACTGACATTTTCACAGATGATTGTTACTGTGTCTGTCTTGATATTTTTGCCCATGAATCTTTATTTCTTTGACAAAAAACCCAAAGTATGATATTACCTTTAAGTTATGTTGTAGAGTAAATAATTACAGTGGTTTTATGAGGTTTACAAAGTTAAAAGGTCGTTTGTGTAAATATATCTTTTTTTTGTCCACTCTTTTGCACCTCTGGTTAGTCTCACTGATACCCATCTTCTACACTAAGTAAGTCACCAACAGTATATTATGCTTATATTGTTGGATCTAGACTAACCAAAGTATAATGTACACGAACGGCATTAAACAATGCCCAATTAGTTGGAAGAATATAACCGTAGACCAATGACCAGCTAGACTCTGATCCTTGCTCTATCATGTTATAATTAAGAACCTTAATCGTATGATTTCACATTGCTGTTTTATATCACAGAATTTAGGGAACTCTCATAAAGAATTATCACCATGACTCTCATCTTCTCTTGATGGGAAAATTGTATCAAACATACAAAATATGTGTACATGTACATACCTATTGGTTGGGAAGTTACCGCTGTTGACGTCGTGAACATCACAAGCACAAATACCACTGCATTGAGTGCTGGAACTTCCATGACAGTTAGGTAGTAAGTATTCCAGCTTACTCCAAAATGAATTCCACACCGAATCAACTCCTTGTCCAAATGGATATTTAGACCTAAAGGTGCTGATTTCCTACAGACAAGATCGGTTCTCCTTTAGGGTACTGCAGATGGTAAAAAGGTAAGGTTCATGAATTCATTTCTGTGATATCGTTTCCCGTGAACCCATATGTATTCCAGTGTTGTCCCGAATAGGTCTACACGGTGGGTACACATAGGGTGCGGCGTACGTCCCTCTTTTTGTCCCATGTTCACCCATGCGTGGATTTGAGAACAATAATACTGCGAACTTGGTTCGCTGGGCAATAAGTAGACTCGTTCAAGTCTGCTGATCGTTTTACAAGCTCCACGGTACATGTATATTGTATTAGAAGAGCGCAGTCATGGCCACCGGCGAACAGGGTACCAAGAAAGGAAAGGATGAAAAGTACAAAATGGTCAACTTGTACTAGTCCGTGCAGTGTTACAATTCAGTTGAAGGTTATTGGCGAGATTTTAGTGCGGATATAATTCATAAACACGGTACTTCTGCTTCAGTCTTTTTTGGAAACAAATCTACGAATTTTTTTGGGGGAAATGTGTCCCTTTATAGTCCGTGATGTGTATTTTTTCAAACTTTAGCCATTTTATAAATAATCAAGTTGACTTTGTTAGTTGTTTTGTCATCCCTTAATAATTTGCGCCGTTTTCCCCACAAAACGCCTACGAGCATTTTCTGAACCAAAGCCTCCGTAGTTCTATAGCTGTTTGGCGGGACCTAGGCTTGGGCGGTCGACCTGAATCTCCATTCACATCACGGTCCGTGACTCATCAATGACGTCATACAGTTAACTCAGTTAAAGGTAGTATCATACTTTGGTAAGAAACCAAAACAGAAATGTTCATAGATTTACGTATGAAAATGGTGGTGGTAGAAACATACCGTTAAGATTTTTTCCACCTGAAATGATGTATTTATCCAGAAATTAGTAAAAAAAAACAAAAAAACGAAAATCTTATTGATCTTTTAAAATGCTTATAGAGTTCAGGGGGGCCTGACGCGTTTCGATCCGTTTGTAACAGGATCTTTATCGGTAAATATCCTGCTGCTAGTGCTAGGATCGAAACTCGTCAGGCCCTCTAAATCTAAGCATTTTTAGTATAAATTTCAGGTCATTATTTTGGCTGATGAGCAGTTTGCAGCAGTTAATTATTACTTGTATTGATCTTTTAAAAGATCAAAAATAAAAGAGAAAAGACTAAT
Source organism: Astropecten irregularis (assembly GCA_963971285.1). Lineage (NCBI taxonomy): Eukaryota > Metazoa > Echinodermata > Asteroidea > Paxillosida > Astropectinidae > Astropecten > Astropecten irregularis. The sequence goes on along the minus strand of OZ020258.1, from coordinate 4,430,697 downwards.
GAAATACTGTGGCAGCGTATGGGACTACAATTTTCAGACTGTTACTGGTATTTTTGCCCATGGTATTTCTTTGATAAAAACCAAAGTATGATATTACCTTTAAAGGCATGGCATGTGGGAAAACAAATTTGGAGTTGGCTTATCAAAATAAAGTCGATTGCTTTGAATGTTTTTCAAGGGAAAGATCATGACTTGTGACATAATATTGACATAATTTATTACGAACTGAATAATTTTAAACTTCGAGTTCGACAACACCTTGGTTTTATTCAAGGGGTTTGAGTCCGTTTGACTCAGTGTACTGACACTGTGAGGGGCAGTAAATTATTCAGTCAACTTAAAAAAGTTGAACAGAGAAAACAAAATGTTTGCGGAGCGGGATTCGAACCACCGACCTCCTGAATCCCGTGGACGGCGCTGTACCAACTCAGATATCCAGACCTATGTTGGCTGTGTCCCTAATATTCAATTATCTTTGAATTCAGTCAGTTCAATTTGATGATTAGAATGAAAAATACTATCTGTTCACGGGTATTTTTATTATTTTTTTTACAATTACAGGGAGCATTTATTTTCAGATCAAAAAAATGAGAGATTAATGCACAAAGAGATTAATAAAAATGATATAATGCATTTAATATTCCACCCTGATATCAATTCCATGATTGATTCCAAATAATAATATTCGATTATAAAATAACATGAAACGAGACCTCGAAGCAAAATGCCATCTTAGTATTAGACCATTACGTAATCTTTATAAACAGCGCCCTCATGCACCAACACCAATCGGGGATGCGTTTTTTTGGCGGCCGGGGGCCAATTTCATTGAGCTAAAATAGCACCAAAAATCGCTAAGCATAACATTTCTGCATGCCTTAATGAAAAAAGGATTAACAACCAAATTTCCACGTGTTGTGTATCACTTGCAATTGTTCTTTGGCTGTTGTTCGCTGACCATGAATATCAAATCGAATTTTCAATGGTGATTTGTTTTATTGGGCAAGTCATTTTTGTGCTAAGCATTTTTTTTTGTGCTAAGCATCTCGATGAAATTGGCGGCCTTAACTGGTGTCTATTGATTTATATTGGTTTGACATTTTAGCGACATCGGTTCTGCGCCAAAATAATATCGTTCAGTCTACCCATGGTCTACCGAACAAGAACCGAGGGACTGAAGGGTTGGGTTACGGTCGGTAGTGGTCCAACATGACGGAAAAGGTAAGCTTCCCGCAGGTCCGACTCACGGCCATTTCTTTATTTCGCAAAAGCGTTTTGGCGCCTTCCTCTATCTATGGGCCTTTACGAAATGAGGCTGGAGGCTAGGCTTGGGATTTATTTTGATACCGACATTTTGTGTCCTAAATAAAAAGAAGGGCTTGAGATGCATGGCGAAGCTGGATCCTTTCTTCGGCTTCGTCGTGTGGCCCAATCCCTTCATTTCGTTTTACGCGTCTCAAATGGCGGTAGCGAAATATTAAAGTCACAAGCCTAGCCTCAAGCCTGGTTTCGTAAAGGCCATTATGTTTCTGTTCACGATCAAGGGTGACGTCAGAAACACTTTAACTTCACGGTCACGTCCGCAAACTGACACGCCCCTGAATGTATACATAATTTATTACAATATCTGAGTGGTATTCTGCTGGGATATACCGATTATACCAAACTAAAACAAAACGTCGAAAAAACAAATGGGACTAAATAAATTGATTCTAACACCCAGTCATTATGTCACACCCCATACTAAATTCCAATCCATTACATATAACTTCTAATACCACATACCTAATACCAATTAGTTTCCATGATTACAGTACAGATATAAATGTATTTGCTTCGGCTAATCCTTAGCATTTTGAATACTAATATGGATACATTTTTTTGTTCCTATTTCTTTGGACAAGGACAATATTGAATTAATTAAGTAAAATTTTTCTGGAAATTGTTTGAATAATTATGCTAAAAAATGATACAGGTTTCATAGATTGAGTTATAAAACAGATAAAAAGCAGTCCAGAATGACCGATTACAAACGCTAAAATTACAATGGATTACAAAACATTCCAATAAAATAAGAGTTACTGGGTATATATTACAAACAATAAATTTCAAAAACTTAAAAACAAAAATTACTTCTAATGTGGAAATGCATCAATTATTGATGCTTTCAAAACTGAATACAACGAAACTTGTTATTATTTCATTCTCTTAAAATAAAAAAAAATATATATTTCAGGTCACTGTAGTTCATTACTCCCTATGTTCAGAAAAATAATCAATATTAATAAAGTTACATAACACTTGGTGTGTGCTAGTCTGTAACACATTATCTGGACTTTTTGCTCATAGTGTTTACACTTTAAAAGGTTTATATCTTGAAAGTTGTACACCAAATATAAATTGCTACCAGAAAAAAAACTACAAATTGGAAATGTTCTTTACTGGAAGACTGTGAGCTTCATGTTGCAATATGTCGAGTACATGAAGGTTATATTAAGATACAGGTGTACTAATATTTGTTGTTGAGATTTTGTTGCCAAATCTATAGGACCAATTTCATAGAGCTGCTTAAGCACCGATTTGCTTAAGCACCAAAAACCTCGGTAAATACAATCAGTATGTCAGCCAAAACGCCTAATTGTGAATGTTATGCTCAGCAAACAATGGCCGAATAGAAGTCAAAAGGAGTAAACATCACATGAAAATTTGGTTGGTATAAATCCTGTTTGATCAAGGTAGACTGTTAACGCTTTAGCAAATTTTGTGCTTAAGCAGCTGTATGAAATTGGCCCCTGGTCTAACTGTAGATAATTTCAACTATTTTGGCCCTGGGTCAAATTAATTGAATTTGGCTAGAGTTACAATAGTCATTATATTAAACAGTGTCTAGTATAACCGGTAGGTACTTGGCTGTGTTTTTCAACTAACTAGTAGAGATGCTCCAGTCCTGCCATTGTTTTTAGTCCTACTGGGATGAATCCTACAGCAAAACAATTACAGCATACGTCAATATCCGTTTATTGTGTTAATTAAATGAAACACTGACACACACAAAAACAACAAAAACATACAAACAAATACAACAAAATGAACAAAAACATGTTCATAATGTACTCCGGTCATTGTGAAATGCAGAACAAAAAATAATATGATCTTGGTTATGTTTTTTTTTATTTGTCCTGCATTCCTCAATGACGACTACTTTAAGTAGTCGGCAATACTTTACTCCTGCAATGTTCCTTCAAAAGGAATCAGTTATTTGAGCCATTTTAGTGTCTTTTAATTAGCTCTGTTAAAGGTAATATCATACTTTGTTTTTTTTTATGAAAGAAATACAGATTCATGGGGGAAAATATCAAGACAGATACAGTAACAGTCCGATCTGTGAAAATTTCAGTCCCATAGGTGCCCACTTTTTGAGAACACAGTGAAATCAGCCAAAGTATTTCTTCAGTCTTTTGTCTTTTATTTTTGATCTTTTAAAAGATCAAAAAGATTTTCGGTCGTTGTTTTACAAATTTCTGAATAAATACACCATTTCAGGTGGAACAATTTTGAAGGTATGTTTCTACCACCACCATCTTCATACCATGTAAGTTATATGTAAATCTGTGAACATTTCTGTTTTGGTTTCTTACCAAAGTATGATACTACCTTTAATGGCAATTTTCCATGACAATCAAACAAACATTCAATGGATATAATTGCATATATATGGCACATTATAGTGATTTTCAGTGCTTTTTTGTAACATGAGTGCGGTTTTACTTTGCGATTTGATGACACTGTTAGCATTAATTTGTTTATGATGGGCAGGGCATCAAGTGCCTAATTTTGATACTTTTCCCGTGAAAGTCTGTTACAACTCACCAAGCAATGGAGACCACATAACACAGTACACAATACAATAGCAGCATGGCATGCAGTTCTGTTAAACAATAGCCTCAGAAATTGTTAACATTAGGTACAATTAATAAGTATAATAATGTTATTTGATATGGTTTAATTCAGTACATTTGTCAGATTTCGTAAGATGATGTTTTACATTGCAACATGATATGTGTTTAAATCATTTTTAAAGGTAATATCATACTTTGGTTTTTGTTAAAGAAATGCAGATTCATGGGCAAAAATTCATGAAGCTAGCTGTGATACAAATTTATGCACCACTTGAACTCATGAAGCCAGTGATGAAGACACAGCTATTTTTTATGAGCAGCTTGATACAGTACCCAACCATGATGTGCTCATAGTGTTGGTGATAATATGAATGCCAAAGGGGGAAGAAAAAGGGTCAAAAGCCATGAATCTCGGGGAAGTCATGGTCAATGGTAGAGGAAAAGGAGAAAATTGAAGAATGACATGAACAATACAAAATCAACCAGGATTAGAAACAACCTTAGTCAACAGTAAAATACAAAGGACAAGGAAGTGAAGAAAAGTATGAGAAATGACAAAAGGCAATGGACAGATGATTTGGCAACACAAGCTGAATGTGCTGTGGGTCAAGGAAGAATAAAGGAACTGTATGAAATCACAAAGACTCTCGGAGCAATGACAAGGGGCATGCATGGGATGCAGTCAAAGACAAGGAGGAGGGCAATCTACTAACTCAAGATGCAGAAAGGATAGCGAGATGGAAAGAGCATTTTCTGTAGACAAGCTTGCTGACCTCTTCAAGATCATATATGGGACGAGGAAGAAGTCCCGAGGGCATGGAAGCAGGGGCTCATCGTCAAGATAGATACCAAAGAAAGGCGATCTCAGAGAATGCGGCAAGTGGCGTGGTATCACATTGCTGCCTGTGACAAGTAAACTGTAGAATTCTGTTTCTGATTGACAGAATTAAAGTGGGAATAGACAGCAAGCTGAGAGAGGAACAGAGCAGATTTAGGCAAGGGAGGGGCACGGTGGAACAGATATTTATCCTGAGAAATATCGTAGAGCAGGTAAGTGGCAGTCAATATTGTATATTACATTTGTTGACTTTGAGAAAGCTTGTGACTCCGTGCACAGAGACAGCATATGGAAAATAATAGCTCGCTAGGGCCTATGGAACACCAACAAAAACAATCAGATTGATCGAGACCTTGTATGAGGACAGTGAATGTGCCGTGCTTGATGAAGGAGAGGAGTCTGACTGGTTCAAGGTAAAAACAGGCGTCAAACAAGGAGACGTAATGTGTGGTTTTATCTTTCTTATTGTTGTGGATTGGGTGATGAGGAACGTTACTGAATGAAAGAAATTTGAAGATTTAGATTTTGCCGATGATATTGCTCTCTCATGTCATGCACCAACAACCGCATGCAGTGCAAAGTATCCAAACGGAATGAGTGTGCAGGAAGAACAGGGCTATAAGAATCAACACTACGAAAATGGAAGTCATGAAGATAAACTCAAAGTTAAACAGCAGCATCTTGCTAGAGGGCCAGCCACTCAATGAAGTCAGCAAATATACATACCTGGGAGCCAATGTCAGCATTCATTGAGGAGGAGGTGACGACATAAACACAATCTGCAAGGCACGTGTGGCATTCATGAAACTCAAGAATATTATTTTGGAACTCAATAAATAAGCTTTCTCTAAACACCAAAATAACACTCTGTAAAGCACTTCTAGTGTCTGTTCTCCTGTACGGCTGTGAAACATGGAAAATTTACGCGAGTGATAACAAAAAGATGGATACTTTTTAGTACACTTGCCTCAGAAGAGTACTCAAAGTACGTTGGCCATAATTATATAGTACCAAACAAAGACATTTTCAGGAAAACAAAGTTGAAACGTGTCAGCGATGAAGTTGAGATTGAGAAGGTGGAAGTGGATATTGGGCATGTACTCAGAATGCATGACAGTAGTCACTGTGTGACAGCCTTTACCTGGGCACCTGAAGGTAGAAGGAGGGTTGGACGGCCAAAAACAACCTGGCGAAGGATTGTGGAGAAGGGAAGAAAGGGCCTAGGATGGAATTCTTGGAGGGAAGCCAAAGCTGTAGCCGTAGACAGGGATGACTGGAAGAAGAAACTTGCAGCCTGGCCTTATGGGCCAGTGGGCCCAAAGAGGATAATTAAGGTAAGACAGCGTTTCAGACAAACAAATTAATGGTATGTTTTTACCATATGTTTTTCCGTATGCTATACCAAAGTATGATAGAACTTTTAAAAAGAAGTAAACATCTATTTTTTAAACACGACATGCTAAAAAACTTGCAACCATTGAGAAATTCTCTCATGGTTGTGAAATCTTACAAAAGTGTCATCGTGTTAAATATGTAACCAGATAGAAAGGAAGATATATTATTTCAGCTGCCTATTTAACGGGAGACTTTGGAGAACCGGTCTTCAAGTCAACAGTGCATGCGCACGCACAGCATCGCGGGTGCAAAACAACGCGCGCATGCTCACAATTGCGCGCGCGTGCGCTGTTCTCCAAAGAGAGACCGGTTCTCCAAAGTCTCCCATTATAAAATTCATATTTAAGCATCTGACTTTGTTCCATAGAGTTAAATATCAAGACTGTTAATCACACATACATTTGAATAATAATTGACACACATAACAAAACAAAAAGCTAACATTTCTTTGATTAATATTATTTGAAAATATGTTTTTACAGTAAGAATATTATTGATTGAGTTTTACAGAAAATATTTAGATTTTTGAGAGATAGTTTTGAGACAAATGAGCGATTATAATCAATGAAATGATGAGGTGAAGCAATGAACCAATATTTGTCAATGTGAGCAGTATGCTAATGAACCTTTCCATAAGGATTCCATAGGGTATAGGCCTATTGTTTAGTTAATATGAAGCTCAAACGTACTGTCTATGCTTCATGTCTTACATAGTTGTGAGACTTGAGGATCAATTTGAGCAGATTCAGAGGGCTTTACGAAACATAGGCTCAGGCTCAGGCTCCAATTCTGTCATGCAGATGCTGAAAACATATGTTGTGGTTTTTCATTGATGCTGAATTTCTGTTTTCCTTTTCAAACAAGAGAATCTACTTCCAAATAGCAGCCAAAAGCCTCTACATTTGATACCTGTTATTTCAGAAGGGATTCACAAAATGGAGCTTGAGCCTGAGCCTGAGCCTGAGCCTGAGCCTGAGCCTGAGCCTGAACCCGAGCCTGAGCGTCTGTTTTGTAAATGCGCGCATAATCATGGATTGTGGTCAAAAGCACCCTCAATGGTTAATCGTAATCTGGAAGAATGAGGGCAGCATTTGACCCAGTATCTTGGATATCATCAGGCTGTAAGTAGACAGGGGGTGGTGCGGGGATGTCAGTGGCTGTGAAGTCAGAATGAGAAGCTGGCAGAGGAGGAGGTGGAGGGGGCATAGGAGCCCCAGGGGCTGGTGGAGGGGTAGGGGTGACAGGGGGACCTGGAGGAGGGGTAGGGGCAGGCGGGTAGTCAGCCAGCCTGTTAGTGTTAGAAGGAGTCCTATAGCTATAGGCATATGGATTGTAGGAACTTACGTCTGCCATGTTGTGGACAGGGTTGTCCATCACTGCAGTGCCCTCAGTCTCAGGCACAGCATCAGCAGCTGCAGCTTCAGCAGCAGCAGCATCAGCAGCAGCAGCATCAGTTACAGCATCATCAGCCGCGGCCGTTGGGTCGCGGTTGTCGTAGACATGCGGACTGTCGGTTTCAGTATTGGGGATACCCTCCGATTCATCATCATGGATGCTGATGAGGAATCGATCATCACTGATGTCACCATCATCCAAGGCTGCATCCGCCTCATCAAAGCTGAAGGAAGAAAACAGATAAGAACACTCTAACCAACCGACTTTAACTTGGCTTCCGGACTTTTCTGGATCCTCATTTTGAATGCCGTCATTACAAAAACACATGAACATAATAAGCTTAGTCTATTATGGTTTTCAACTTGGCCAACCAAAACAGAAATGTTCACAGATTTACGTATAACTTTCAGGGTATGAAGATGGTGGTGGTAGAAACATACCGTCAAAATTTTTCCGTCTGAAATGGTGGATTTATCCAGAAATTAGTAAAACAACGACCGAAAATCTTTTTGATCTTTTAAAAGATCAAAAATAAAAGAGAAAAGACTTAAGAAATACTATGACTGTTTTTCACTGTTTTCTCAAAAAGTGGGCAACGTATGGGACTGAAATTTTCACAGATTACTTTTACTGTATCTTCCTTGATATTTTTGCCCACGAATCTGTATTTCTTTGACAAAAACCAAAGTATGATACTACCTTTAAGAGAAGAAATTATTCAACCGAATTGTAGATACCTGTCAGCTGGTGCTGCCACGGCTGCTTCGGGTGCTTTGTCTGCTTTAGCACCGTGACTTCCGCCTTTTGATGATGAGCAACAGCATAACATTGTACAGATTCCGATCAACACAGTAAAGAATAGGAGAACCAAAACCACGCACACTACACAGGTCAGATAGACAGGGGTAAAAGGTAAGGGGTAAACAAAATTGCAATTAGAGTAGTCAATTAGTCATGATACAAGAAAGCCCTTCTATCAGATTTGTAGCTTTCTCTTGTCAGACACTTTTCAATCAACCTCATCATGATTGTATAACGACATTTTATACTCATGTGTCCTTTTCCGGAAGTGCGTCTGTTTTTGTTTTCTCTTGTTACTCATTTGTTGAACTGTCTGTTTGTCTTGGTTTTACCTGTCTGTCTTGCTGTTTGTTTGTCTTGGTTGTCCTTGTCTGTCTGGAATATTGCTGAAATATTCTTCTCCAAATTTATGAACTGTTTTATCTTCTGTATAATTCCCAAATTAAATTGAAGAGGTATGCTTACGTATAATAATGTCCGTCCAGGTGAGACGAAAGATCACTCCATCATCTGAAATATCAGAGGAAATAATTATATTCATTATTTGAAGGTCCACATAGTCATAATGCAAGAAAATTGCTTGGTGCGGTCATGAACTACTTGCTAAAAACTAGTAGGGCTAGATAACAATTTGAGTCTGAGTGAAAAGGAAAAAGAAAGAAATGTGCCATACATACCGTCGCATATCAGTGGCCGATCAAAATTACCACCAGCCTGACAAGTGAAGACATTGCCACCGCGGGACACGTAACCTCCCCGACACTGCAAAGTATAGGCTTCTCTCTCGTACACGTAGGCCGTAACAGCATCAATGAACTTAACATGGTCCACTATGGGAATATAGCAGCGATCCTTGGCTGAAACAAGATATAGATACTGAAATTTACCTTTCAAAATATCAGATATTAGCAATAGATTAACCCGGTGGCCAATTTCACGGCCCTGCTTAGCAAACGAACATTATGCTAACCATGAGGATTAACAACCAAATGTCCATGTGTTGTACATCACTAATTGTGATTGTTCTTTAGTTCTTGATTGTTGACCATAAGGCCTAAAAAAAAAAATTGTTGTGTTGCCCTCCGCGACCGGCCGTAAAATGCCAAAACTTTGGGTCGGGATTTTTTTTTCTTTTTTTTTTTTCTCCGAGTCCTAAAGTATAAAAACTCACCATTTTTGACAGAAAATGTAAGATTAAGCAGTAAAAAAGCGTGTCTCCTCAAAACGACCCAAGACCGTTGATTTATAAGCCCCGGTGACCATACATCCTGTATTTATTCTTAAACGTTTGAAAGTCGGCCAAAAAAAAATCACAAAAAAAAATTAAAAATCGACCGACCGACCCAAAAATAATTTTTCCACGTGAGGGCAACACAACAATTTTTTTTTTAGGCCTAAATATCAAATGGAATTTTTAATGATTTATCGGGGAAGACATTTATGTGCTAAGTAAATTTTTGTGCTTAGCAGCTCCATGAAATTGGCCCCTGGATTGAATTCCTAAGTTTGCACTGCAACTAAAACCATTGCAGATCTAGGAATACAGTCCAAAACAGCAAGTAGGAGTTCTGAAACAGAAAATGGGGCTCTAATACTTTAAAGTTGTGTCTTTTTTACTCACCTTTAATGGCTGCAAACAATGAGTAGGAGTAGTTTAATCCTGTTGCTCTGATGGAATCTCTAACATCCAGCACGGTACCGGGTTCACTCCCATCATCAAGCTCCCAGCTCATCCAAGGCATAGACTCCCCTGGCAAGGCTGCCATGTCACTGAATACCAACGGTGAGGTCTGGACACGGACTCCCATCACATCCCCGGGCATAAATGACAGCCAGTCATCTTCAGGGATGGATACAGTAGCGACTCCCGTGGTCGAGCCCTGTACTTGGGCCTGGCCCGATATCATGTACTTGTAGCTATTCGTGCCATGTTGGGGGCGCCACACACTCAGAACAAACATTTCGTTGACGGCAGAGTACAGACTGACAGAGGTTATAAACCCTGTACAGTTGAAGGGGTTACCGGTGTTAATAAGGAGCATGTTGTTGGGTCCTCTGCCTGGACGACTCTCGACTGAATCACCCTGGTAAGCAGAACACACCTCAGAGTCTACAGAATGGAACAGAACAAAATATTGAAAAGTGAACAAAGAAAAATTGACTGGAGTGGGATTCGAGCCCGCGACCTCCTGAATACCGTACAGGTGCTCTACCAACTGAGCCATCCAGCCCTACGTTGGTGTGAGATAAGCGTATCAAAGCACGTTACCTTGACAAATTTCAGCTCATCACAGATGGCTGTATATATATATTTTTGTGCCAGTTTTGTGATATCTGCAAGGAAAACTTACCTCGGTTGTCAATGGTGGTTGGTAGTTTGGGCATAGTAGTTACTATTGGGGGAGTAGTGGTCATTGCTTCTTCAGGTGTTGTGGGCATTAAAGCCATCATAGTTGTCACCACCGGAGGATTGGTTAGCACTTCTGGAGGGGTTGTTGTGGGTATCACGGTTGGAGGCACAACTGGTGGTAAAGTTGGTGGTTCAGTAGGGGCTGGGGTCGGGGCTTTGGTTGTCGGCTCAGGCGTTGGCCTCGTTGTTGGGTCAGGAGGTAGAGCATCTAAAAACACGAATATCAAATGAATCAGTCATGGACAAATTAATTTCTTGATATGGTGGTTATTGGGTAAAAGCTAGAATTTAAAACCTTAAAATCATGAAATTCCTCACCCGCCTCTACTACATCTTAAAGGTAATATACTTTGGTATTGTCAAAGAAATGCATATTCATGGACAAAAATATCAAGGAAAGATACAGTAACAGCCATCTGTGAAATTTTCAGTCCCCGGCCACGGTGCCCACTTTTTGAGGAAAACAGTGAAAAATGCCCACACAGTATTTTTAAAATCTTTTCACCGTTATTTTTTATCTTTAAATAATCAAAATTGTTTTTGGTCACTGGTTTGACTTTTTCCTGGATAAATACAGCATTTCAGCTAAAAAATTTAAATGGTATGTTTCTACCATCACCACATTCTTATACCCTGTAAGTTACAGGTAAATCTATGAGGATTTTTCTTTCGGTATGCTACCATACAGGAGTGGATCCAGGAGGGAAAATCTTTTTTCCCTCTTTTTTTCTTCTCGTTTTGAGTCTTTCTCCCTCATTATATATTTTATTCCTCTTTCTTTCTTTTTTGTTTTTCCTTTTCCTTTTTTTTTTTGCCGGAAGAAAGGGGCGTGCACCCCACGCCCCCCTGGATCTGCCCCTGCTGCAGTACCTTTAACTTACCTAGCGATTCGTAGCAGATGATGAAGCCATAGTTTTCCATGTTGGGTGAATCCTCAGCAATATGGAAAGAAATAGAAAAAGTGGAGACTCTGCTTTGAACTGGTAGGACTGCTGAGCCTGGGACGCTTGGCTCTGTCAGAATCACGGCCGCCATCGCTGATCCGGATGTTGTGTCCTGAAACTGGACCAGATCTCCGTCGGCAACGTCTAGCATCTTGACCGAGAGGGACACGTAGGCTCTGCTGGGCAGCGTCACTGTGTAGGTGTTTGTACTTGGATCACTGGAGGTCTTGTAGCGGCCAGGGAAGTCTGGAGAGTACAAACAGCCTTCGGCAGTGATCAGGGAACCTGTAGAGGCACCAGCCGTAACTGCAGGTGATAAAAAAAGCACGAAGTGACTCTCTGTTGGACAAGATAGTGGAGTAGGCCCTACTGACTGCCTGACAAGATAAGATGAATGCAAATTAAAGGCAGGACATTTGGGAGACTTGGGCATGTGATGGTAGACCACCTCAGGAAGTATCGAAAACCGGAATGACTGGAAGCGACGATGGAAGGCTCGTCTGAGGACGACCTAGAGAAGCCCCAATTAGACACCAGACCAAAGCCCAGGTCTGGTCTGGCCCGGCTTTTCAGTTTTCAGTGACTGGGCCAAACAAATATTCTTAAGAATGAAGAGAAGGGCTCTATATAGGCAGTGGCGTAACTAGGGTGGGGCAACAGGGGCACGTACCCTGGGTGCTACTTTTTAGGGGGCGCAGAAAACGCAAAGGCCAACAACTTGGGGAGCTGTTCTGTTGAGGTTATTGGAAATCTAATCCGATGAAGTTTGAACAAAGAAAGAAAAATTTCAATATCAAATTGTCTGAATTTCTTTTGTCAAGTTGGCATCAGAAGTTGGAATTAGGGGCGCAATTGTAGCACTCGCCCCCGTTGCCTTTTTTCTTAGTTATGCCACCGTATTGGAGGCTTTTTCTTGCAAGTACCTGGCCATACAGCATAGTTTCCAGTAGTTCCATTGGTTCCTGTAGTCATTCCACAGGCTTGCAGGCTGTCTGCCGTGCAAGACTCAGAGCAGAGAGATGTAGAGATGATTGAGCTGTCTTGTAGACTGGCATCGTCTGATAAACAATAACACCTTGCACCAGCCAGTAAAGCAAATCTGGAATGAAGAAAATCCCAAAATGAATCTTTTTTTTTCAATTTAACTACTTCTCAAATTTCACAACTTCTTCCAAAGATTCTGGTTTATTATGGCTAGATCTGCTTTTCTGTTTAAAGGTAATATCATACTTTGGTTTTTGTCACAGAAATACAGATTCATGGACAAAAATATCAAGGAAGATACAGTAAAAGTCATCTGTGAAAATGTCAGTCCCGTACGGTGCCCATGCACTTTTGAGAAAATCGTGAAAAATGGCCACAGTATTTCTTAAGTCTTTTCTCTTTTATCTTTGATCTTTTAAAAGATCAAAAAGATTTTCGGTCGTTGGTTTTACTATTTTCTAGATAAATACACCATTTCAGGTGGAAACATTTGAACGGTAGGTTTCTACATGTAGCATCAACTTCATACCATGAAAGTTATACCGCATAAATCTGTGAACATTTCTGTTTTGGTCTCATACCGAAGTATTACCTTTAACATTATCTTAGCTTTAAATGTCGTGGAGATCAAATTTACTTACTTGAACTGAATCAATCTGCAGAATGTCAAGCATGTTTGGATGCTGTATGTGGTCCCTGCAGGCAGTAGTTGTAGAGGTAGGGTGCTGATTGGAAGGTTAAGATAACATCCTCTGAAGTCATCAACTAAGCAAAGAAAAATCATATCAAACAAGTTAAGTTAGTTTTCATCTTTGATCTTGCCTACACCCATCCATCTTTGATCTGCCACATCCCTCTTGCTTCCCTGTTTCATTGGTCACTTTGTTCTTTGTTCTGATCCTCTCATCCATTCATTTGTATCTTTACTTGCATGTTCTTGTCCTCTTGTCATTTAGCCTTTTAGAAAGACCCTGCTAGGATCCAAACATCAGGCCCTCCTAACACTGAGAAAGCAAAGAGACAACGACTTTCACATAATGTAAAAAGCACCTTTCTCACTCAGCTTCAATTTCAAATTATAATAGGGAAATGGAAAATGTTGTTTTGATCATAAAATAATATTTACAAGTAATAAACTGCAATGCAAAACGGCTCATCAACCAAAATATTGACCGAAAATACATAAAATGCTTGGAGTTAGGAGAGGCTTAAGTTTTTATCCAAGCAGGATCTTTCTCAAAGGCTAAATGAGGAAACTTACTGGCTATAATTTGTGGTCATTTGATGATTACATGTATATTGATTAAAAAACTGTATCCTCTTTGAGTGATCCCTCAAGTACTGTTTTTGCAGCATAGCTAATGTTGCACATGATCCTTGGGATATACATGTAGCAGTATTTGAGTGGTTTCATGGCTTCTGACTGACAAATGAACACAGATAATTGACAATTTGGGACACCACCAACTTAGGGCTGGATATAGATCAGTTGGTATAGAGTGTTGGTATGGTATCCCAGAGATCGCTGGTTCGAATCCTGTTCCACTCATTTTTCTTTAATTGTTCATCTGTCAATGATTAAATGGATACTTAATTAATTTTAAGAGGACTTACAAAGAGACAACCATGAAAGATTTGCTTACCATAGCAACTCATCATGACATCCGATGAGCATGATAGATTCTCCTGATATTGAAAGCTTGGACAATCCGTGAGCCTGTCGCTAGATGAGGTACATTCAAGGTTACGTAAAGTTGGATTGGATGACCCTCCAAACTCCCCAGTGTCTGCTTTGAATATCATTGCACCCTTGGAGTATCCTGTGGGACATGATCGAAACAGCGATTGATTAAAGGTAATAATTATCATACTTTGGTTTTTATCAAAGAAATACAGATTCATGGGCAAAAATAGCAAGACAGATACAGTAACAGTCAACTGTGAAATTGTCAGTCCCATACGGTGCCCACTTTTTGAGAAAACAGTGAAAAACAGCCACAGTATTTCTTAAGTATTTTCTCTTTTATTTTTGATCTTTTAAAAAATCAAAAAGATTTCTGGTTGTTGTTTTTTTTGGGCCCTCTATATTGTACCAATCCTCGTAATTGTTATTAATTCACATATTACCTCACTTGGCCATGTTGTATTGTTGACATGCTTGAATATAACAAAACAATTAAATAAGTATTGTTCACACAAACAATCCACAATGCCAAAATCTTTACAACAGCCACAAAAGCCCAAACACCTGAATGATCAAGTTTATGGCTGGGAGTGAACTTACCTAACTGTTTACAGGCAGTTGATGCATCTTCATGGGTCCAATCGTCATAACATGCTGATCTCCATACACCATTATGCTCAATCTGCAACTTTCCTTCGATACGACGGTCACTGCCAGTTAGTCGTATGTCGCCCTCTGTTGATCCATACAAGTCATAAAAATAAATTAGCATCATTAATAAATATTTTGTTCGAAAAAAGGGAAATTTTTATATGCTGAGTACAAAACAATCATATCTGACAAACATGATCTAACTTCCCTTAGGAGAAAATATTCATCATTTTCATTCAAAATTCTTTTCAATCAATTTAAGGTAAGGTAATTAATAATCAATAAACCATTTTAGGGGTTGACGTTGGTAATTTAACCCAGTCTCAACAGGTAACAAGATCTATGGTTGTAGAATTTCTTTCTCTAGTATACCTACAGATTTGGAAATTATTGGAAAACATTCCAAATTTTTTTGTAATTTTGTACATTTTGTTCATAACTCGTAAAATACTTGTATAGCATAAGGCATGGAATAATTATATAGATCCAGGAAATGGAGCCCAATATTTTTAGTTACTGGATATATAGAAATAATGCACATTCTGATAAAATTGTTTTTGTTATTATCAAATATAATTAATATAATTAAAAAAGTTATATACAAAATGCATTTAGCATTTAGCTAAGCAAACAAAAAAGAATATCAGTTTGATAGAGATGCCAAAGCATAAAATGACAAGTTTTCCTTGATCAAACTGGATTACCAACCCAATTTTCACGGTGATGTTTACTGCTTTTGACTTGTATTTGTCCATTGTTTGCTGAGCATAACAATCACAAGGGGTTTTGGTTGGCATACTGATTTTATTTACCAAGGTTTTTTATGCTTAAAGGGATTGCATACGTTTGGTGATTTGAGCCTATTGTTTGTTTCAAACCAATATAATTGTATATAGATACCATAAAACTAACCTGTGAAAGTTTCAATTCAAAAGGTGGTAGCGTTTGTGAGATTTTGGCGACAATCTAGAGCGGTTATTTCACGCCAGATAACAGTTAGTCAATAGCTGAGAAGCGTTACGGCCATAACGCTTCTCAAATTCATAATTTTCTGAGATAAAAAGAGACATATTTTTCCATAACCGCGGTACTTCGAATTGAACGTTTCTCAATATGCATTATACTATCCAAAGCAGCTGTACTTCTCACCAAGTAAGTTTTTATTGCCATAAATTTTCAGAGTCATTACCAAACGTATGCAATGCCTTTAAGCAAATTCTGGTGCTTAAGCAGCTCTATGAAATTGGCCCCTAATCATTAGAAAACAAATATGTATACATAATACAATGGTGAAAACATTTTCTTCCAATGTTGTTAGAAAAAAACATGAACTGAACTTTTTACTGACTTTGTACACGGAAAAGTGAAAGGAATACTAACTTAGCAGCAAAGTTGTTTCCCTAAAGACAGAATGATTTTTTTTCTCTCATTAATTTATCTTCAACTTGAAGATACATTTGGTAATTATTGTCCCATGCACTAACCTGCAGCTTGTGACATCCCGATGTTGACTCCAATGACAAGAGTTGTACAGATCAACCACACAACGGCCATTTTTAAGGCTTTCCAGAAACCGAAAACACACAGTCTACCCACCAAGTTTCCTGAAGAATTTCCCACCAGACTCTGGAACCAAAACTCAGAACCAAAAAGTTTATAGAACTAGAAGTCAGTTCAAAGTCTGGCACAACGTCAGATGTGGGTTCGATGGGCGTCACCAGTAATAGGGTAACCTGTTTCCAAAGCGAGAACCCCCAATAGTCACTTTCACTGAACTACAGGTGCACTTTAGCAAGCATCGAATTGGGCGAGTCCCATACACCACTCAATGAATCAGTGCTAAGTTATGGCTATACTGAACAGAAAGCAATACACCTGTATTAACTTGTTTGCATATTATATGTACGACTGTGTTCACTGAACCGTAAACGGATCTGCAATACTAGTAATATTTCCAATAGAATCCATTTTTTTCTCTCTGTAGTTTAATGTAGCCTTATAGTAGTTGAACTCCAGCCCACACGACTTTATAATGGGTATATCGACCTCTAGTGAGATCCACAACATTTTTGTGTGTGCTAGTGGGAAAGTCAGTCGCAAGAATCCTATTGTGTTTGAGACATGGAGCGTAGATGTAGAGCTTTTGTGATGTAAATTATTTTGAGGTACACGCAGGACGTATAGCTGTCTATAGTTTATGAGCGCACTCTGCACTTTATAGGCGTGTTTGTTATTATTTTTTCACTTAAAGGTAAAATTATCATACTTTGGTTTTTGTCAAACTTGAGAAATGCAGGTTCATGGGCAAAAATATTTAGGAAGATCCAGTAACAATCTCTATGAAATTTTCACTCCCATAATTTTTATGGTGCCCACTTTTTTGTGAAAAAAGTGAAAAAGGCCAGGAGTGTAGACACGTACTCAGACCTGGGGGTTGATCTTGTAGCTGGGTCGTTCTTCCATAATACGTTTGTGCACAAAAAATTTTTTATAAAAAGTGAAAACCTGGGGTGGGGGTTGCAACCCCCTTAGCCCCCCCCCCCCCCCCCCGTGATCTACGCCCATGAAAAAAAAAAACAATTAAAAAAAAAAAACATTTTTACTGTTAATTTTGATCTTTAAAAGATCAACATTGTTTTTAGTACTATTTTCTGGATAAATACAACATCACGCAAAAGAATAAACGGCATAATGTTTTTACCCTCTTTATACTTTGTAAGTTATGAGATAAATCTGTTGAGATCTCTGTTTTAGTTTTGATAAAAGTATGATAAACCAAAGTATGATAGTATCTTTAAATTAAACTTTTATCGACCGTCGTTTTGATTGGTTTAAAGCCGCCACGCCCCCGTCTCAGGCCAACCAGTGCGTTTATTTTATCTTTACCACGTCGGTAAGGAGGGCTAGGGGCGTGACACTACAAATTGAGATTTGAGGCTTGGGATTATTGACTTGTTGCACGCTCAAACAAAATTAGCAGAATGTTCACATTAATTTTCAAAAACTTTCTCAATGAAAATTAGTAAATGAATAAAATGATTGTCTTATTTTAGGCCATCGAGATTTAGGCATTCCAAGATTTGCCAGATTTGGCGCTGAACTAATTTCACATCCTACTAAACTTACTAAAGTTTACCGACACACTCCATCAACCGTATTTACAGTACAGTCGAGACTTTCGAATTAGCACTACCCTTCTCCATTACAACCTTATCGCTACCGGTAATTAGTACCAGTAACCGCAGACAGTGGGCAAACAATTACATTATCTCAATTTTCAGGCCTGGATGTCTGTACTGTAATTGGCTTGAGACGCGCGTGCCAATCATGAATATTCATATAGATTCCTACTAATCTACCAATCACAACGAGCACCTTCGAGCCACAGGTACTGTATGTGTTGCTGTGATGGTGAGTATGGACCAGCCAATTAAATGTTTTACTGATTTACCATTTGCCAACAAGCCTAATACTAGGCGATTACATTATTTGAAACTATTCCACCATGCCTACTGCCTTTCTTTACATCTTTCTCGCGCCCAATGTTGACGTGTACTTAAAGGTAGTATCATACATTGGTAAGACACCAAAGCAGAAATGTTCACAGATTTACGTATAACTTACAATATGGTGCTGGTAGAAACATACCGTTAAAAAATTTCCGCCTGAAATTGTGTATTTTTCCAGAAATTAGTAAAACAACAACCGAAAATCTTTTTGATCTTTTAAAAGATCAAAAATAAAAGAGAAAGGACTTAAGACATACTGTGGCTGTTTTTCACTGTTTTCTCAACACTGAAGTGGGCACCGTATGGGACTGAAATTTTCACAGATGACTGTGTCTTCCTGTGATATTTGTGCCCATGAATCTGTACTTCTTTGACAAAAACCAAAGTATGATTTACCTTTAAATGGCAATGTAAACAGCGCCACCACCGGGCTGGTCGTGAATTCTACCCTTTTTTAATGAAATTTATTGCCCGTCGGCCATGATAAGTGCCTGAAACGTACAACCTGTCAAATTTAATTGTGAAACCTATTACTTAATACCGTGTTTACACACAACTCAGTACCGACTTGCCTTGTGACTATGCCTAAGACACCCCCCCCCCCTCATTATTACACGACGAGTCTCCGCCCCCACCCTTTCACAAAATATTTCTAATTTTCACCGCGTGGCGGCGCTGTTTACAAACAACATCCGTCATTTAATCAACAGCTCTGCCGCAGGTACATAGTAAACATGGCTACTCCGTGGCCGATGCAGGTAAGAATTTACATCAATAATTTCTCTCTTTATGGAAAGTCTTCCTGGTAAACTTTCGATAGCCATCGGAAGAGCTAGGTTCTGGGTTCACGCATAAATAACGATAAAACGGAGGCTTGAAATGCCGTGTAAATATCTGGCAAAAATATCAACTCACATGACCTCGGTGGATTTTTATGATAGGCCCTAACGTTACATGTAATAAAATAAAAAAAATTAATATTGGCTTTGACTCGAAATATTCAATAATTATTTTCCGATCAGCTGGCGCTTGTGATTAATGTTGTTATTGTCTAATGTTAGTAATTAATCTACTTAAAATCTATATAATCTTACCATGTCCATGCATAGTTAATTAGTTGTAAATTAAATAATTGTTTATTTCTTGCAGGCGGAAATAATTATTTCTGATTTTAAATGCAACTTTACATGTACCTCCAGACCATAGGCCTACCACAGCATGCACTGATGCAGGTGGTATTATAAAGAATCCATACTATATTAAAATTATTCTGTCAGTCGGCAAAACGTCACTTATTGTGTAAATACATTGGAAGTACACTCCAGCGCTTTGTGCCATATGTGCAAGTTGTTTTCACTCATGCCACATTGTCAATTTATAGCTTTGTTCAGTGACCAAAAAAGCAAGGATGGTCGATCGAGAGAATAGCACTAAAAAATATGTCCTGGGAGTTGGCTGACTAAATCACAGCATAGTAGAACAAAATAATCTACATCTAACTTGTCACAGCAGGCTCTAACTAGTATAAGTCCTTGACAGTGAACCTGAAGTTTCAAATTGCATACTGAATTATGATATCTACAGTCACTGTCTTTTTCTAGTCCTGTGCCAAAGTTCTGCATTGCCAAGATTGCGGCATGTTCCTGAAGATGAACAGCGTGCACTGTTAGAAATGTTGATTGATGCATCCTGTTCCTATCAGAACCACACACACTAACTGACTTAACAGTTTGAGTACATGTGTGTTACCACAAACGATATTCTGTCTTTATTCCTTTGGTTTAATTTGTATTTGTGTAGAAACGTCTTCAGAATGAGTTGCTACAACTGCAGCGAGACCCACCTGTAGGAATAACCATCAATCCCAACTCGGCATCAAGCACGCTCAGCTTGTGAGTAATCAGTCAGTCTGTCTATCTATCTAGCCGTCTCCCACGAAGAAAATAACAGTATTTATATGGTCATCAAATAACCACAAGGGAAACTGACTGAATATTTTTTTAAAGTCATTGAAAAGTGATCAAAGGAAAATTGACTGGAGCAGGATTCGAACCGGCGACCTCCTGAGTATTTATATGGTGCGGAATTGCAGAAGAGTACAATATGCGCTATTTTTATCCTTGGTCATTGAGTGTGACACATCACTCAGGGGTCGATTTCACCAAACTCATTGTAACTTATTAATCGTACTACATGTACGTTGGACGAAGGGTGCAATGCAGCCCTACGTAGGATACGATGTGTTAAATCCTTCGTAACTTGAGTTGCGATGGATCGTAGGACTTTGTAAAATTGACCTCTGACCATGCTGACTACTAGCCAGTTTGTTTATCTGTGCAATTCCATGCCAAATAACATATGTACTATTTTCTAATTTATTTGTTTTTAAAACATTTGTCATCAAAGACTGGGATAATGAAGTCAGATACTCAGAATCAACTGACATTACATGCCGTGTTCAAATCTCAGATCCAGGTCTAGCTGGTTCCGGCTCTGACTCCCCTGGCTCTGTTTCATGCACCCCTTTATTAACTAATAGCTTTTGGCTACGGCTTGCAAGTAGATACTCTGTTTTGAACAAGAAATCAAAGCTTCAGGCTTCAACGAAAGACCACAACCTATATTTTTAGCAATCGGATGATAGACAGAGGAAGCGGAGCCGCGCTTATCAAAGCCAATGTGTTGAGTGCTGGCTCATCAATCATGAAGAGCGCCCTCTGTAGTTCTAAGTTGTTGTTGTTCGTCGCTATGAATAAAAAGTACATGCAGAAGTTCAGATCTTGCCTCCATCAAATTGCTCTAATATCTAAGTCTTAAACCCTCTTCTAGCCCGATCATGCAACATGGTGGCAGCGGTGGGATTTGAAAAGGAAAAGGCCCAAGGATTGTATTTAGGTCTTGTGCAAGTAGGTCCTCATGCACCTCAAATTGGATTGGATTTTTGGTGACTCTGACGGTATTTAAAATTCTGTTTTCTCGTAGATGGAGTGTCAATGTAGCTGGGGCTCCTGGCTCCTTATATGATGGTGAAAGCTTTCAACTGCAATTCACATTTGGCAAAAGGTATCCCTTTGATTCTCCTGAGGTGAGTGTGCTGAATTTCCGTTGTAGTTATTTTCACCAAAAGATATGTACCTAGTCAGATATCTGGTGCCTTGTGGAGACTGGGCACAATAGGTTGAATATGTCTCCATAGGGAAATTGTAAAGGTTGTATACAAATAGGTCTCCACAAGGTTTTTCACGTAAGTGATATTTGGAATAAACTCAAAATAGTACACAAAAGGTATTTAAAGGTACAGTACAGGATTAGTAACATACCCAAACAGAAATGTTCACAGATTTACCTATAACTTTCAGGGTGTGAAGATGGTGCTGGTAGAAACATCCCATATACCGTTAAAATAGTTTTGCCTGAAATGCTGTATTTATCCAGAAATTAGTCAAATAAAGACCAAAAATTGAGTCGGGGTTTTGCTATTTTCTCATAATTCATATGTCCGATTGAGCTCAAATTTTCACAGGTTTATCATTTTATGTACGTATGCTGGATCAGAATAAGTGTGAGTGCTGTTCTGTGACCAATACCAATCATGTATTATACCTTTAATGCCCAACTCCTTTGATTTCCTGTGCGGATAACACTATTCCCATATTTTCTGATTGATTGAGTTTTATTTTTCTTCCTCGTATCTTACACAGGTTATCTTCATCGGTAATAATATACCCATCCACCCACATGTGTACAGCAATGGCCATATCTGCCTGTCTATACTAACCGAAGACTGGTCCCCTGCTCTGTCTGTGCAAGCCGTATGTCTCAGCATTGTCAGTATGCTGAGTAGCTGTACTGAGAAGGTACATCAACTAGGATTGCGTTTAGACCCTATGTCTAACACCTGCTTTCTAAAAACTCCCTGAGAATACAGCTCTGTATGCTGCAAGGCTGAGTGCTGAGATTCGGAAACAGAATCCTTATTGTACTTGCAGTGACGTACTACAGGATGTTCGAATATTTGATTTGTAACACTTTGGCACGTTTATTACCTTTTTTTTTTCCTGCCCAAATGGCAAGCCGATGTCTAGAAGGCACCCATACACTCTTTGGTGGCGAGACACTTGCACGCTGTTTGCACGGAGTTTGAAAAGGGCATTTTGAAAAACTTATTTTGAAAAACTTGGCTGAAATTCAATCTTTACAATTGTAATCCCAGTTCCCTTTCAGCCCCATTCTTCCCCACACCTTTGTGGTTTGCTGCCTTTGATCTAAAGTACATGTAAGGTTTGATGTTTTGCATGGTGGAGAGACTAGAATGAGTAAGGCTTGCGGAGACACCATGTATAATACTCTTTTAGGAAGATGTTTGGTCCTGAAAAGGACAGATGAGTGTGGGTTCTCGACGTTTCGACTAGTGTGCTCTAGTCGTCCTCAGGAGTCGTCCTCTCTCTCCTGAGGACAACTAGAGCACACTAGTCGAAACGTCGAGAATCCACCCTCATTAGTCCTTTTCAGGACCACACATCTTACATGTATCCGCCTCCCTCCAACCACCCCCCTTTATCCTGATCCTCCCAAGCAATAATGTGTATCTTTTACTTGCATGTTATTGTCATCATAGCCTTTTAGAAAGATCCTGCTAGGATCAAAACGCGTCAGGCCCTCTTAGCTTAGGGAAATTTAATCTCGCTAGCTTGTATTTGTCCTATAAGGTCAAAGTATTAATTTCTTGATGTTCTTGTTTTGTTTGTTTGTTTGTTAACCAACAGAAGCGACCTCCTGATAATACATTCTATGTGAGGACGTGCAGCAAAAGCCCAAAGAAAACCAAGTGGTGGTACCATGGTAAGTCATGTACAATATCAAGATTCCTTGGTTGTGCTGTTGTTGGTTGGGCTCTTTGCTAAGTGTAGACTGTGTGTCTCGGAAAGTGTCTATGTTCTCAGAAGAGATTAATATATCAAACATATATTGAACCTTTACTAACAAGCCCTGTAGCATGGTTCCAAATAGTTTTATGCTAAACAATTCCAGCCCATGTACTATACATGATTCCATTCAAGGTACTCCAAATTATCAAGCTTAGTTTGTGATTGAGCTTTGCTCCAACGGACAACGGGTCAGTTAATGAATTGATGAATAAACCAATTTTATATAGCACATGTTTGTCAAAATCAATGCCTCTATGACTATTACTATCCTTGGTCACTGGGCTACATTTACATTCCTGAAACCATCTCAACTCCCTGGGGAGTATACAGCCCTGGCTGCTGTAAAACGCACAAAGGCTAATCAAGTACACAAAGCCATCTCTACCCTCACAGGTACCCATTTACACTGGGTGAAGAGGAGCAATAATGTGACAAAGCGCCTTGTGTTTAATGGATGCAAGCACTACTAACCCATAGCTGGATTCGAACCCACTAGAATGACCACAAGATCTTGCCGCGTTCGCACTGGTCTTTTTTTTTGGGCAAAGTTACCGAGACCGATTTACCAATTTTAAGTCAAGTGCAGACATCTCAGGAAGTCTTCCTCTCAGTTACTTTGCCGGGCCTGTGCAGCAAATTCTACCGGCCAAATTCTGCCCAGGAAGAATTCCCGAGACACTTTACCCGAGACAAAAAGTCCAGTGCGGACAGTGCTAGTCGGGTACCCTCACAAGCCTATAGTTTTGACAGCTCGGTAATTCTTCCGCACTCACATGATTAAGTAACCAGAGTAAAAAGTCCAAGTGAGGACACCGGTAATATTTTCCCATTTTTCATTTATCCATCGGCTTGGTGAAACCCCCGGGAAAAAAAGTCCAGTGCGAACAGGGCCTTAAGACACATCAGACCATTAGGCCACCACACCCCTCAGTTAATGTCAAATTTTCTTGTGTCTTTATCAACCACAGATGACAAAGTTTGACAAGGCTAGCGAACCACAGCAGATCTTGTAGATTCTTTAGTAACTCAGCATATCATGAAGACTAAAAGGAGGACTTCAGAAGATTCATCTCAACAATCCACCAGACGACGCAACAAAGGTCATATTTGATTTGATTTTGTGAACCAGCGTAGTGCAATAATACCTCTTAATGATGTTTGAAAATGAGATACGTTTTGGTAAAATTCATCTAAAAACTGGAGTTTTTAGGGATTGAAATGTTTGAACGTAATCATAGATTGGGATACATGTGTTTCATTTCAGTCGGAAACTTCTAACTTGGCAAATATTGTGGAATCTGTATGTGTTAT
Organism: Astropecten irregularis; assembly: GCA_963971285.1. NCBI lineage: Eukaryota > Metazoa > Echinodermata > Asteroidea > Paxillosida > Astropectinidae > Astropecten > Astropecten irregularis. Next base: position 4,405,948 of record OZ020258.1, on the reverse strand, counting down.
TGAATGCATAAATAGATTCAAATTTTCCACTGACTTGGAAAAAAAAACAACATAAATTTGCTTGGAGTTGGAAGGGCCTGATGTGTTTTGATCCTAGCAGGATCTTTATCGATAAAGATCCTGCTAGGATCGAAACACGTCAGTCCCTCCTAGCTCCACGCATTTTATATATTTCAGGTCATTATTTTGGCTGATGAGCAGTTTGCAGCAATTTATGACTTGTATTGACACACACATTTGAAAAGATTAATTTCTGTTTTAAGAACTTTTTTTTAATTTTTTTTATCTTAAATCTTTTTTTTTAAATACAATGTATGAACCTTTCATCTGGATTATAAAGATAGAGTCAGTCAGTCTGTATATTTTGCAAATGAATGCGAGTTGAAAAGTATGTCCGATCTGGTGTGGTATAGTCGTAGTGTAAATACAATCTGTACATACACATATTATACACAGGTAAACTGCATAGAATATAAAACTTGTGGTGTTAAAAACTTTTAAAGGTAATATCATACTTTGGTGTTTGTCAGAGAAATTCAGATTGGGCAAAAATATAAAGGAAGATACAGTAACTGTTATATGTCAAATTTTCAGTCCCAAACGGTGCCCACTTTTTGAGAAAACAGTGAAAAGCGCCCACAGTATTAAAAAAAATCTCAACACTGTTATTTTTTATCTTTAAAAGATCAACACATTTTTGGGTCATTGGTTTTTACTCATTTCTGGATAAATACAGCATTTCAGGCAGAAAACATTTTAACGGTATCTTTCTACCAGCACCATCTTTATACCCTGTAAGTTATAAGCAAGTCTGTGAAGATTTGTGTTTCGGTATGCTACCAAAGTTATGATACTACCTTTAAAGAGCTACGTGTAGTTTACAGAAAACAAATTATTTGACTTTTCCCTCCGGTTTAAAAAGGTTAATTCATTGCATGAGTGCATCTTTATAGAGCAACAAGACTTACTTCTTGTGACACTGTTTTTTTCAAAGGTTGAAAAAGTTCATGCAATTGGGTTATATCTACTGTGTGCCATTATCTGGGAAGTTGCTACTGTACGACCTATTGCACTAACATGGAGATTTTATGCGATAGGGTTGTAATGATTAAGCTTGCCTAACACATGTGTAGTACTACAAAATATAAGATTTCACGTAAATAATCTGAATCAAATACAAAGGGTGCATGTAGATTTGCAGCTATATCTGAGCTTAACCTTTTTCAGCCCGGGATTTTTTTTGCTTTTTTTTTGCTGGCCTCTTTTGATATCAGTCACCAGTCAAATAGAGGTCATCTGGCCCGGCTATGTGTGCAGGGAGTTTGGTGTAAACAATGCAGGCATACAGTGGTTGAATACCGCAAGATAGTAGTCCGAATTCCAGGCGGTTTTAATCGATGTCACCTCATAATGCGGTCTGCTCAAGGGGGTAAATGTACCACAATGAGCGATTTTTTGGGACAATAAAGGTTCATTGAACCATGGAGGTGATTGAACAGTACCCCCTCCGTTAAATGTATTTCAATGGATATACTTTGTACAAGTTTACATGTAACCATGATGTAACAGACAGGTATGCAACCAAGACTTAACAAAAAACACGAGGAAATTCCAATCTTTTTCAAAACTTTGTACATTTTTTTTTCTATATTCAATGGCATGAGTGTGAACACGAGAAAAATTAGGAAATCAGCTGATCCGAGGAAATGTTGCATGCCTGAACAGAGCAACCATGAACTGCTATACACATGATACATGTAGATGCTATTTGTATGTAGGGGTTAACAATGCAATTTTGAAGGGAACATAAAGTTAACAGCATAATGCTCATGTACAGTACACTATATCTATAGGAGAAATGTCAAACAATGAGTTTTCTGTGGAAATATTGTTCTTTGTTGAAATTTATGCATACATGTATGTTTATGCTGTCAGATGAAAAGTATGAGTGAAATAACTGAACAATCAGGTCAATGTGGCTTGATTTAAATCCTTTTGCAGAAGGCAAAGTTGTCAATCACTGGCACTGTAACCATGGTAACATGAGGTTTGACAGGCCAAACTTGGACCAAGTCCAAAGAATATGTCATATGGATACTGCAAATTGTGGTATTTTGAAGGACACCGGACTACATGTATAAAGTCCAGGCAGTACTGTAACTTTACATACAGTTGGTCTCCACTATGACTACAATGAGATTCATATATATGATAGAAATTGTCTGTTGTAGTTGTCATTCATTATAACAATTTAGACAACAATGCTTGACATGTTTTGTACACAAACATAAAATGGCCGCCAAGAATGATATTCAGTTATAATAATAATAATATGGACATTTATAGTGCGCCTTTTCCACAAAAGTGATCAAAGACGCATTACAAAAAAACTCAGTATACTTGGTGTATGTATAATTCACAGTTACTGGATTTAGCCTAAGACAACAGCTTTAAAATCCTATTTAATTACTTAACAGATTGACAGCCTTTTGAACTCAAAATAGACTTTTGTCCAATCAATCTGAGATTTAATGGAACAATTCTGTGTCAGTTTAATAGCTTTGTTATTAAAAACATGTACATTTTATGAAAGAAAATCTTTAAAAAAATAGTGATAATAACCCATGGACCTTATCAAAGATTGCCTGTTTTGGGCACTACACATGCACACACAAAGGACAATGGGTAATCTTGTGAAAAATGTACATGTATATCACTCAGCGCCAGCCCAAGCAACATTTTTACCCAAAATACTGCACATACCCCGTTTGGCCATGTTTTGGGCTATCTTCAATAAGGTCCATACTAGGGCTTGTATTTAAGATCAGCAATTGTTCTGTTTCAAAGAAAACACACATTTTTAATCATCTTTTATTTCCAGTGTAAGTTTGAAATCAATTTTATTTCATGTATAATTCCTTGGGAAAAAAATCGTACATAGAATTTTAAATTTAGAATGCTCCAAAATGACTTGTATTTTCGTCTCTGTGATGTAAATGACTGGCTTTAATCAGTTAATATCCAATAGAATAATTGAATGAATATGTTATTATATTATTCACAGTTTCAAGCTATAATAAGGGATATTAATTTGGCATAACCATTGGACATTGTACACTGCAAAAATCCATGGTTGTTAAAAAGTTAAATCTACTTTAGCGTTGTCATATATTAATACAATATCATTTCACACAAAGCCAATGTAACACACATATCTTCAAGTACAAAGCATTCAGTCATCAAAAAGAGATTTTTGTTACATTTTTTTTATATAGTTTGCCAGTTTAAAAGAAAAATGTGTCGTTGATCATTGTGATGAGCAAAGCAAAATTAAATGCAGCAGTTTGTTCACATTTGTCGTGTTTGAACATGAAATATGTTTTGTAATATTTAAAGAGATGATTAAAACAGCATGTAATTGTTGAAATTAACAAAATATTGTGAAATTACTGTCATATTTTGTGTTTTGAAGTGTTAGAACACTAATTGGTTCAACTTTCCAAAATATCACTTTTGATTTGGGAATTTTGGGGAATAAAAGAGGAATTTGGCAATTTCAGATTGTTATCCAATAAGGTAAACACCATTTTTTACAGTCACTTCGCCCATTTTCCACTTTGCCCACAACCGTTTTGCCCAGAAACTTTTTCGCCCAAAAAGGAATCAATTTAACATTTTCCTTGATAAAAACCAGTATGATATTACCTTTAAACAATTATTCCAAAGCCCAAGTCCACAATTGAAACTTTGTCATTGTCAGTATATGAACTGATAAATATAGATTTTTCTATAATTTTAATTTAAGTATATAATTATTTACAAAATAAAACAAAAATATACATTACACTTAATCTTCATTATGATTTTGCTCCTACGGCCATTTTAAGCCAACCAGAATTTTTTTTTTTTCTGGAGCAATTTAAACACTCATAGGCCTACTGTAGCTCTACATGTACCTATATAAGCACAAAAGCAATGTTGGTATCAATAAGAACGTCTATATAAATTCTAATGCATTTACACCAACAAACTTGTATGATAATAACACATGTACACAGTATGAAGTTGTCGCTTAATTGATTACACAAGGCAATGGCATTATGGTTTTAGGCAAAGAAACTTCTAAACTAGTTGGGCCTAGCCACTGAAAAGCCAGGCCAGGATTGGGCTTTGCCTGAGGTCTTGGGGTTCTATAATCCCAAGCCTTGAACTTTGACCTCCATCCGAACACCTTGCTTTGTTATGGAACTTACTGATTGACAGATTGAGTCCACATTGATCATGGACAGTATCCAGAAGCCGGACTTTGTTGATTTTGAGCAAGTCTATTGTAGTGAAGTTCAGGGCTGACAAGAGGAGGATTTCAGGCCCAAAGTCCGGGCCTGGCCAGGCTTGTCAGTGGCTGGTCCATTCAGTATTAAAGTTCTCTCCCTTACTTATTTTTCAGAAGGAATATCAATTTGCAAAATATCAGTTGCTTGGATATTTATTGTATTTACAGGCAAAATCTTTACACGTTATTGTACAAGAATTAGCAGGGCCATGGGGCCACTTCTATTATGAATTGTCTATGAGGCCACTTCAGGATGTAACAAGACCTAGACCAGGCTAGGGCAACACGGCCTAGATCAGGGCAACATGGCCCCAGAGTAGGGCAACAAACCTAGGCCTGAGGGTACAAGGCTGAGGACTGGGGCGACAAGGCCTAACCAGGGCAACAAGGCCTAGACATGCTAGACCAGGGCAGCAAGCCAAGGCCTTAGGGTACAAGGCTGAGACTGGGGCGACAAGGCCTAACCAGCGCAACAAGGCCTAGACATGCTAGACCAGGGCAACAAGCCAAGACCTTAGGGTACAAGGCTGAGACTGGGGCAGCAGGGCCTACCACAGGGAAACAGGGCCTAGACCAGGGCAACAGGCCAAGGCCTCAGGGTACAATACAAGGCTGAGACTGGGGCAACAAGACCTACGTACACCAGGGCAACAAGACCATGGATGATCATTTTGGTCTCCACGTGGACTCTGTGTTATATCAACATGATACCCTTTTCACACTGCAGAGCAAATCCCCGGGAAATAAATCCCCGGGGAATTCCCAGTGGAATTTTAACCCCACCAACAAGTCACCCCGGCAACCATTCACACTAGACCTACGGAAACTCCCAGGGACACTATTTCACTAGTTGCTTAATTAGAACTCAGAATTATTCACTAGAACGTAATTCCCCAGGAATTTTGGCTTTAGCCCTACTTGCTACTTCTGAGCAGGGGTAAACATTCCCGGGGAATAGCTATTCCCCAGCGATTTCTTTGTTAGTGTGAAAGGTCCGACCAAAATACCCTGGCAATGCCCCACCAATTCCCCGGGGAATTTGTCTAGCGTGAAAGCCCCTTAATTAAGGGGCCTCCTAGCCTGAAGGTTTTATCTATGGGTGTTGAATTGGATGATACACAGGGATCTGTAGTTGCTAAATAAACACAAAGTTGCAGCAGTCGACAGGGAAAGGATGTTCTTGTCTGCTTGTTGTTTTCCTATTATCTTTTATCCTTGCCCATTAACGATGAAATCTGCATAAAATGTTACCAAAGAAAGACAAATTAAACAACAACAAAAAGAAAAGACGTAGAAAATACACATTCTAGCAAGACCAAATGACAGCGATACACTTGAAATAGATTTTCCGAATCAACGTTTTAAATGATAAGAGGAGGGCCAAACGTTTGATCCCAGCAGGATCTTTCTCAAAGGCTAAATGACAAGAGGACAAGAACATGCAAGTAAAGATACACATGAATGGATGAGAGGATCAGAACAAAGGGGGGCAGAGTGACCAGGGAATTAGGGAAAGCATGCAATAAGGCTGGGAAACCACAAAGAGAAGATAAAGGTATTAGGGGATAAAGGGATGAGGGGTTAGATTAGGCAAGATCAAAGGTGGGCAATAACAGAGGGGTGACAATCTTTGTTCATGAACTTGTTCTCCAAAAGACTACACCAACTGCAGCATCCAATGGATGATAAGCCTCTGTTTCCTAAAAATCTCTCTTCACATAGGACTAAATGCACACAACTTGATGCCTTGAAATTGTATACATCATTTTCACCGATGACAAACCTTTCTTCCATTATAAGGTAATATCATACTTTGGTTTTTATCAAAGAAATACAGATTCATGGGCAAAAATATCAAGACAGATACAGTTACAGTCATCTGTGAACATTTCATTCCCATATGGTTCCCACTTTTTTGAGAAAAAAAAAACAGTGAAAAACAGCCACAGTATTTCTTAAGTATTTTCTCTTTTATTTTTTATCTTTCAAAAGATCGAAAGATTTTAGGTCGTTGTTTTACAAATTTCTGGATAAATACACTATTTCAGGCGAAAACATTTTAACGGAATGTTTCTACCACTACTATCTTCATACCCTGTAAGTTATACGTAAATCTGTGAAGATTTCTGTTTTGGTTTCTTACCAAAGTATGATACTACCTTTAAAGGATTCCTGTTTTGTTAGCAGATTTCATTAAATAATATGGATTGATTCTTACCTCATTTTCAATGAGTCGTTTCTTGGTCATGATGACCCGAGCTTTGTCCACGTTGCCTGCTTGTTGGAGCTGTTTGGCTTGAGACAGTAGACCTGGTAGTGACTGATTGAGTCTGTTAGCATAGGCTGAGGGTAAAAAAAATTCAAGATGTTAGCGAAAGTTCAACCTATCTTAAAGGCAATATCCCACTTTGGTTTTTGTCAAAGAAATACAGATTCATGGGCAAACATATCAAGAAAGATACAGTAAAAATCATCTGTGAAATTCCCAGTTCAATACGGTGCAGATTTGTTTTTAGAAAACAGTGAATTTTTACCAAAAAAAAGAGGAATTATTCCTCCACAATTGAAATGGTTGGCAGCTGTGCTGAAGCAGATGAAGAATGTTGATTTTGTATAAATTTGATATTTGGTTGAGCCTACTTCATACTATTTTCAAGACATCTGCAATTATAAGGTCAAATGTTACACCAAGTGAATTTTTACAGGCAACTTGAAGGTAAGTAACTTCACATCATGTGAAAGGAAAAATTTGCAGCACAAAAAAAATTCTTCTGAAATCCATTTAGCTCCCCCAGCTGAATCTATTCTAAGTTCATACAAATATCAATCAATTTCTCCAAAATATTTCCCTAAAAAACAGGAAACAATTTTTTGAGCAACATGTCCGACAGAACCCAGGGGAGATCAGGTATCATGGTGTTTGTGACAGTGTTTGTTGTACCTTGTATGTCCTCTTTGCTTCCTTCTTTAATGAAAGCATGCAGCTTCAGTATCCTATCCGCTGTGACCTTCTGTAGACTGATCAGCTCTTTAGGGATGGCCCGTCTGTGTGCTTGCAACTCCGCCGTCTTAGTTTCAAAATCAAAATATGAAAGAAAATGCTATAAGTTAACACTTGCGACCAAGCGTCCATCCAAAATGGGACACCTCATTACAAAAGGATGGATTTATATTAATACATCATTGGCTTGTTAGCAAGTAAAGCAATTCTCTGGGAACTACACCACAAAACAAGAAAATGCCGTAGAAAGCAAACAAACTACACTAGCACGATGAAGAGGGACACTAATATAGACAGTATCAAGGAGCTAAGGACTGTCATGTTAGATAGAGTGGCCTGGAGGGGACATGTTCATGGTGACCTAGCAGGCATTGGCAACATCATGCCTAATACATGTATCTTTGGGAACCGCGCCATGGACCAAGTGAACGTAGCAGAAAGCAGACAAACTATTAGCACACTGAAGAGGGACAATAGACAGTATTGAGGAGCTAAGGACTGTGTACTGTCATGCTGGATAGAGTGGCCTGGAGGGGAATATGTTCATGGTGACCAAGCAGGCATTGGCTACATCATGCCTAATATCTTTGGGAACCGCACCATGGACCAAGTGAACGTAGAAGAAAGCAAACAAACTATTAGCAGGCTGAAGAGGGACAATAGGCAGTATCGAGGAGCTAAGGACTGTCATGTTGTGATATATGCTCTAGTATGTGCTTACCTTTTTCTTCAGTTTGTCCAACTCCCACTTCAGTACTTCCAAGCTTTCAGTAGATTGCACGTTCCTATATCATACAAATAATAAAAAAACACGTTTAAACAGACACATACCTCAATGTGTATCCTTGTGGAGACATGAATTTGTCTCGAGTACTAATGAAAACTCTCTAAAGAGCAGAATTGAAATCGCTCCCATTAAACTCAACTTAAATCTCTAGTAAATAAACATCATGGCATTGCATTTGTTTAAATTTTATGAATGTTGTTTTAAAACAAAAGATTTCAAGCTCAAATTTCAGAAATGGCAACTTACTTTTGAGGAGACGCTGCTGTGCTGACCTAAGTAAAGAACAAACAAGGAAGCTTGTTTAAAAAAATTATTTCGCATGTTTATTCAGTAAGTGTAACAATATAATTAAATCCAGGTTTCTCAAATAAACCAAGTCCCTTTTCTTTGCAGCATAAATAGGATTGGAAGGGGTACCTAGTCCACAGCAAGGCAGCAATGAATGCCTTCACCCCTATGGTATGGAAAAACCAGTCCATCGCAATGAAACAAGACTGATGGTCTCTTCACAGTATAAATAAGACTTAAAGGGGAACCTAGTCCACAGTAAGGCAATGGATGCCTCCACAAGCCTGATGGTCTCTTTACAGTACATAATTCATAGGTCTAAAACAAGTTCAACATTCATCACAAGACAATAAAATACAGTACCTCCACTCTATCTATGGTGAAGAGATTGATCAAGTTTTCAAAGAAACAAACCTTTGACTTCTTGTTTGTGCTATCAATGACCAGCCATTTCTCTTTGGTTTGATCTTCCTTTACTCCACTCAGCGGATGATGCAGACGAACTTTGACCTCCAACTTCCCTCCAGTCGGTTTACGGCCATCATATAACTATATGATAAGACATAAAGAGAAAGCATTTAAATACTTACTGATAGTAAAATCAAAACTCAAGTCAAAACTCAAGACCAGGAGCCAATTTCATAGAGCTGCTTAAACACAAAAATTTGCTTGATGTTGATGTTTATACTGCTTTTGACTTGTATTCAGCCATTGTTTGCTGAGCATAACATCCACAAGGAGTTTTGGCTGGCATACTGATTTCATTTACTAAGGTTTTAGGTGCTTAAGCAAGTTTTTGTGCTCCAGCAGCTCTATGAAATTGGCCCCAGAAGGAATTTATTGTTTCAAAAATGTCTGTACATTGTACTCACCGGAAGGCTTTCATGAATTTCACATTTACTCTCTAGCTCCGCTAGTTTGAGGCTGGCCTGGGCTAGTAGCTTGTCACTCCGCAGAAACCCTCGCCCGTAGTAGACCTCAAACTTGACCGATCTCCGCTTGACGCACGATGCAAACGTCCTGTTCCGTTGGATGTTGAGCTTGGATGCGTGGTCGTACTCGATGGTTTCAAAACCCTTGCCCCAGCCGGATTTACCAGACTGTGGCTCGTCCTGTCGAGAAATTCCAAACATGCAGAATCCATAATTTGGGAGGCTAATCATCCTTACTCGCAGTGGGGTGCTGAATTGTGAAGGATGGGGCTACAACGTGATCGAGTTGACAGCGGCGCCCTCGGCTGCCAGCCACATTAACCCATATATGAGCGCGGAGCACAGCCTGATAGCGAAAGTGTTTGATTTTTGTGGAGGGAGGAAAATGGCGAACCAAGGATCATATGTTTTATTATTGAAAAGTTTTAACTATCATTTAGAACAATTTATTGTAATCCTAATATTTTTAGTCTTCAGACTTTTTATTGGGTGTTCTTAATAAACCGAAATTGGAATTGAAAAAAAAAATTGAAATTGAAATATAGACTATGCTGAACATCAGCAATGCTGCAACCTGAGAAACAGTACATGGAGGATCGCTCAAACAGGATGCGGCTTTTTAATCAATATGATCATCAAATAACCACAAGGGAAATTGACTGGATTAATTTTAAGTCATTGAAAAGTGATTAAAGAAAAATTGACTGGAGCTGGATTCAAATCATGTTGGTAGTGTCTGAAATTGTAATTTATCTTTGTTCGTTTGGCAGTCTGAAACCATGAAACAACTAACATACCGCAATATCCCAAAGAATCTAGAATGTGTGCAGCATTACCAATGCTACAACCAGAGAAACAGTACATGGATATCACTCAAAAAGGATGCAACTTTTATCTAATAACAGGTTTAATCTGTGGTACAAGAATTTCTAGGGCATAGGGTCACTTTTGTTATCAGCAACGAAAAGTATAGGAAAAAGGTAACATGTAGCTGAGGATGTATTAACATGTTAAATTGTATGAGGAAACAGATGTCCAGTCGTTCATACTTACACTTGGATAAGGAAATTCAAACTTGACAAATGTGTCCAAATCTTTTTCTCCTGAGAAGACAAACAAAGCATTACCATCAATCAAACTGGATTGTATTCAAGATTAAAGGTAATATCATACTTTGTTTTTTGTCAAAGAAATTCAGATTTATGAATATACATGAATCATAAAATATCAAGAAAGATACAGTTAAAGTCATCTGTGAAATTTTCAGTCCCATACACATGATGCAGAGCCCACTTTTTGACAAAACAGTGAAAAACGGCCACAGTATTTTTTAAAAATCTTTTCACTGTTATTTTTTATCTTTAAAAGATCAAAATTATTTTGGTCAAATAGCTTCACTCTTTTCTGGATAAATACAGCATTTAAGGCCGAACAATTCTAATGGTATGTTTCTACCATCACCATCTTTATACGCTGTAAGTTGTAATTTACCCAGACTTCTGGCAAGGTGAGGGTTCCCATCAAATTTTGCCAACACAAAGTTGAAAGATGCCATTGAAGAGTCTTACCTGAAGGTAGTTTATAATGAGTTCCTCTGACGATGTTTATTTCCACTTCAGTGTCAGTCAGATCAGGACAGACTCTACAGAAGATACACAAAAATTAACGCAAAGTGGAATATACATGTAACAGATGAATACAAAATGGTTGCATCATTGTTAGAGTAATAGGGGCCGATTTGGCTAGCGCTTTCCAATTATCGTTAAAGCCCAAATCTATCGCTAAACAGAAATTACTATGCAAAGTCGCGATCGATTTTCCGTTTAGCGATTGATTTGGGCTTTACCGATAATCACAAAAAAGCTTAAGTGAAATCGGCCCCAGAGCCCAATTACATGCAATCCTTTACAGCCTATTTTTTTGTTTGCGGGTACTGCTACGTGTGACATCTACATGTACATGTATTTCATGGAATCCGTAAGCAAGACTTTCCGTTAGCGAAGGATTTTTAAGCTAACCTTGATTTTTGTTTCTAATAAAGCACTGTCATATGCATTCTGCAGAAAGTCCTTGCTCATCACCGTTACCAAAAAGAAAACTCTCCTGTGAAATGTGGCTAATGTTACTACAGTAACCATTATTACTTTAATCTTTCACGTCCTCCAATTGGTCAATGTGCACACTTTAATCGACAGATCGAAAGGGTCCAATAATTATGAAACTCAGTCACTTCTTTTTTTTTACATGTCTAGTGATGTTTAAAAGGTGCTACTTTTGATTTTCCTATAAAAAAAGGAATTCAAGAGTCAGCCTGAATTCAAGACTAACCTGATCGATGGTATCGTTCTGGATTCAAAATGGAATCTTGGGACGGGATCTGAATGTGACCGGGATACCACCAGTAGATCCAGATCCTGCTGGCAACTCTTCTTCATCTCACCAAATCTATCAAAGTCCCACAAAAAAATAATCATATAAGCAATTGAAACGTAAGCAAAGAAAAATTGACTGGAGCGGAATTTGAACAAGCAACCAACCTCCATGATACAGTACAGTGTACCTTGGTAACTCTAAGCAATTTAAAAGCTGTTTATTATAATTATTACTGTTGAAGTACATGTATGTGGGTTCGGTTTGCGGTAACACGTTCATTGATCATTCGTACTTTCGCACTTCTTTATATTTCGTCGCACTTCTCATTAGGTCTCAACGTTTCAACTAGCCTGCTCTAGTCATCATCAGGATACAACATTAAGACAAGATGACTAGAGCAGACTAGTAGAAACATTGAGACCTACATGTATTGAGTGCGACGAAAAAAGAAGTGCAAAAGTACAAACGAATATTTATATTGTATTACCGCAAACCAAACCCACATACCAATTGTCACCATACAAAGCCTCAAATCTTTTTCATTATTGCTAAAGCTTATTATTTTCTGCTTAAAACATGTAGGAACTATTATTATTATTTATTTCTGGTAATGACACCAAGGATTCCTCAAAAGTGACCAAGGCCCTGTAACTCGAAAGCCTGATGAAACCTGTTATGGAAAGATGATGAGAAGAAGATACAGTTTTAGAGGTGGGAGGAAAACCCCAGAGTAGTATTCTGGGTAAAACCCACGGAATCAGGCAGGGATTGAAAACCCAATCCACTTGTGAACCGAGCCGGACTTGAACCCGGTCCACAGAGGTGAAAGGCAAGGAAAGAACCGCTACACCAACCTGACTCCCCCTAACTGCAAATGGTGATGAGAAAGCTTAATACAGAAACACACAAGACATTGATCTTAGGTACAGTGGCCAGATGTTGGCACAAGATTAAATGTTAGATAAACCATGTGTAATATTGACAGTATACAAACAAATGTTTACCTTTTCGACGTTGAAAGGTTTCCTAGCTGTGAGTACTGTTTTTCATTTGATGTACAAATCTGGAATAAAATGAAAAAGGAAAACATGAAAACAAGCCCACGTAGTCCCCCGTACAGTAGAACCGCCACTGGTCCAATATAGTATGTGCCATATGGATACTATGTACATGGTGCAATATTTGGGCAGATTCTGGAAGGTTCCTAGCCATAGTGTCGATGTAGTTAGATTGGATGATTGTATATGCATACCTGTACTTGTCTTGTAAGAGTAGTAATCAGTCGTGTATACAGCTGATTACTATCTGCAAGAATCTCTGGTGATATCTCTTCACTGGTTGATGTATGTACACCGTCTCCTTCTATCTCACTCTCATCAACAGATACCTGGCTCCGGAGCGGCGAGGGCGGTATCTATCGGGTTTAGATAATGATTTGATGACATACAGTAGTTAAAGGTACAATACAGGATTAGTAACATACCCAAACAGAAAAGTTCACAAATTTACGTATAACCACACTCAAGAAGTAAGCAACTTCTGTTTTATTAGAATTTCTAAAGTTATTGAATTCAAATGCTGTTTTCTCTGAGAAATTAAATCACAATGCAGACTTTTTGAGAAAACAGGGTAAACCGGCCATGGAATTTCTTTAATCTTTTCATGGTTATTTTTTTATCTTTTAAAGATAAAAAAATATTTTAGGTGGTTTCTATTACTAATGTCTTGATAAATACACCATTTCAGGCGGGAAAACATGAACAGTATGTTTCTATAAGCACCATTTTATGATGGTGCTTACCCTTAAAGGTAGTATCATACTTTAGTTTTTGTCAAAGAAGTACAGATTCATGGGCAAAAATATCAAGAAAGATACAGTAACAGTCATCTGTGTAAATTTCAGTTCCATACCGTGCCCACTTTTTGAGAAAGTCTTTTCTCTTTTATTTTTGATCTTTTAAAAGATCAAAAAGATTTTCGGTCGTTGTTTTACTAATTTCTGGATAAATACACCATTTCAGGCGGAAACACTTTAACGGTATGTTTCTATACCATCACCATCTTCATACCTGGCCTGTAAGGCCTAAAAATGTTAACATTTCTGTTTTGGTTTCTTACCAAAGTATGATACTACATGTACCTTTAAGGTTTATGTGAAGGAATATTATGTAAAATGAAATCAGTCGGTTGACATTCAGGACACTTACAGAATCCATGTTGACTGGTAGTCCGTTCTCACTGGCCGTTATCATGGAATCAAACCCCTACAAAAAAACATAAGAACCAAATAATATCTTTTGCAAGCCATAATCAAGCCATTATCAATCAATGTCATCCAATTACTATGAACACCGATAAGGTGACCGACATAATATTATCATCAATGTTATACAAACAGATTAGAACCTAGGGTTGATTTCACGAAACCCTGCCATTGATCTTAACTCGATTTACGAAGGATAACCCATCGTAGGGGACCTATCCCACGTACATGTAGGGCTTCAATGCATCAAAAGTCCTATGATTGATAGTAAGTTACGAAGAGTTTGGAGAAATCGACCCCTAAACTATTACTATACATTTTTCAACGCTATACATGTACAATTACCAAGCCAATCTATATTTGACAAATAGGGTATCAGGAAGACAGGTTTAATAGCATCTGAAAGTGAACATTTGGGAGACATCTGGAATTAGGGAGTCATTTCGATGTTTTTCTAAGGTAAAAAGCTACCTTTTAAAGACAATGTTTAATGTCCATATTTTAAAAGAAGACAGAGAATGCTCTCAGTATGAAAATATGTCAATTTCAAGTTCATTGGTTTGGAGGATGTTTAGAAATAGGTAAGTAAAGTTTGTGCACGTCCCTATGGGAATGTCTCCCTATGTACCCATCCTTGATATTATTATTACTATTATCAATTTTATGCGATTACCTTGGCAACCTTGAGCAGTCTCATAGCCTCATCTCTGTCGCCCTCTTTCTTGGCTTTCAGTGCCATCATCTTGTATTCTTTCTGTCTCTGCACAAGAACCCTCAGATTTTTCAAGTTCTGAGCTTCTTTCACTAAAAAGACAAATAAACAACAAAATCATGCAAACGATCTGTAGTAGGAATTATTATTACCTTTAATGCATTCAAATTAACAACTATTCTGATTTTATTGAATTGAATTTCACAGCTGGTTCAAGGTGTATTCCCAAGATTTGGGTTTGTACGCAAATTAGAATCTCCATATTCATGAGCAAAATTGTGATGTCATCTAACTAACAAACCAATAGTAACCCTTTTGATTTGTGCAAACAAATTGAGGTAATTTTTAATTGGTTTTCTGAAAAGAGACCTTCGTATTAATGTACAAGATGAACAAGATGAACTATATTGAAAATTACACTACCATGGAGCCCTTTAGATGTCTGCATACCTGATGGAGGCCTTGCTAGAGCAGGTCTGGCTGGTGCTGCTGCCTGAGGTGATGCAGCAGGTCCCTGGCGCTGACCTGGGGATGATTGCTGACCTGGGGATGGCTGCCTTGGAGCAGGCTGCCCTGGGGAAGGCTGACCTGGGGATGGCTGACCTGGGGACGACTGCCCTGGGGATTTGGGAGCGCCCCCTCTTGGTGGGATTGGAGGAAAGCCAGGTAGGGTTGGAAGCTCTTCATAATCCACAGGCCTACCAGCTTTCTCCTTCTTGATGGCATCTTGATAGCTCTGCATTTCAATAATGTTACCAACAAACAACAATGAAGCCTCCCCAGAAACAAGGTACTCTAAATTTCTTTAAAGGCAAAATACATGATTGGTAAAGGTCACAGAACAGCACTCGTACTTTGTCTTATCTAAAATGTACATGAAAATAACACACCTGTGAAAATTGGAGCTCAATCGGACATTTGAGTTGTTAAGAATGAAAGTTTACCTTGACAATGCGTCCTAGTCTTCTACATTTGCTAGCGTTTCCTTCCTGCGTGGCTTTGTCTAGTAGGGTCTTGTAACTATCATGTCGTAGCTGTAAAGCTTCTAGCGGAGTGCTTGGCATCGGAGCTTCTGCCTCTGACCCTGGAGGGGTTGGCTCACTATGCCCTGCCGGTGAGCTAACATCAATGGTGGGAGCTTGCATCATCTGCTGTTTGGGCGGTGGGACTAGGGTGGCTGCATCTTATAAAACAGGGCAAAGAGCAACAGTTTGACATCAATTAAGGAAACTTGAGGAAGAAAACAAAAACATGACTCTTCTCATCTCATCTTAGCTAGTCATTGAAAAGTGAACTGGAGTGGGATTCGAACCAGTGATCTCCGGAATACGGTATCGGTGCTCTGCTAACTGAGCTATCCAGCCCTATGTTAGCGGTGTCCCTAATAGTCGATTATCTTTGTTCGTTTGGCAGCCATATCCCAAGGATCATTGAAGATATATGTAGCATTAGCAATGCTGCTACCTGAGAAACAGGGCCCAATTTCATGGAGCTACTACGCACAAACATTTGCTCAGCATAAAAATGTCTTGCCCAATACAACAAACCACCGTTAAAAATTTCATTTGATGTTCATGGTCAGTGAACAACAGCCGCAGAACAATCACAAGCGATGCACAACACATGGAAATTTGGAAGGGTTGTTAACCCTGTTTTTATAAAGACAGAAATGTTATGCTTACCGGTAGTAAAAATTTGCGCTAAGCAGCGCCGTAAAATTTACCCGAGGACATGGGGGATCACTCAAAGAGGGTGCAGAGAATGTGATTGATGATGATTTCTCTTGATTTTAGTTAGATTGGAATAAGTTTTGATAAACTTGAGGAATCACAAGAAGAAACCTCATGGAATGTGTAGTATTTGAAATGATTCATTGTACCTTGTAGGGATGAAGGTGGTGGTGGCATTCCACTAAGATCTACCTCTTCTCCTTGCTCTATGGCATCGATCACCGAGTCAAATTGCTGCAAATGGAAAACATGGATAATAACAGGAATTTATAATGGAATGGAAATTGGGATATATTATGCGGCGGTCGGAAGGAGTTGGCTCACTATGCCCTGCTGGTGAGCTAACATCAATGGTAGGAGCTTGCGGTATTCAACCATTGTGTGCCCACACCGTGAGCGTTTTTCACTGTTTTCTCAAAAAGTGGGCACCGTATGGGATTGGAAATTTCACAGGTGACTTTTACTGTATCTTTCTTGATTTATTGCTCATGAATCTGCATTTCTGTATAACCTGTACAATTTCTCAAGCTACAGTTTCCATGGTAATTAGGTAGGCTGATATGATTTGTATTCTGACCTTTGCTACTCTGAGATGGTCAGCAGCTATTTGAAGTTGACCGGCCCGTTTGGCCTCCAGAGCGGCCATTTTGTATTCATGTTGTCTCTCTTTCAACAAAGCCATCTGTGAATCTGAAGAAAGACAAAAGATCAGATCAGACGTTCATTTATTTTGTTGTTTTAAAAACAACAAAACCCTCTTCAAATATGAGCGAATCCAAAAAGTGCGCCACCAAGAGTTTGCAATGCGTCGGCCAATCAAAATATGCGGAATCTGTCAACCCTTTCCAGATGCGCATTGGGTCAACAAATTCCACGCATTGTGATTGGCTAACGCAATGCACGCTCTTAGTGGCGCACCATTTGGAATCACCCTTACAGTATACATATGATAAACATTACCCAGACAAGGGTGTCAAATCTACAATGTAGTAGTTAAAAAAGGAACAAACCTATTTTACACAAAAAAACTGACAAAAAGGGAAAAACTAGTTTTTTTTTCTGCATCTTCTCAAAACAAAAATATTTTCATGTGGAGAAACCGTCTGATGCTTAGACTGTGCATAAAAATGCTGCAGAAATATAAAATTTAAAACTGCCCATTAACCAAACTAATGACCTGAAATGTTTCAAATGCTGAGTTAGGAGGTCCTGACATTTTGATCCTAGCAGGATCTTTCTCAAAGGCCAATACATGTATAAATAAAAGTAAACCTTCAATTTCTTATAGTGGTCTATAAACAGTTTGAAGAAATGGTTCTGGAAACATTCTTCAACAAACAACAACGAAATGATTTCAAAATGTTTCAATGAATTTTTCTCTTTTAACAAATGTTCATAAAACTCACCCCCTAAACCCTTCGTAGAATGGTCCATTTCCGCAGGGACTGCATTGCTTGTACTGGGTGCCTGGGCGATTTCATTATCTGGCGGAGGGGGTGCTGGCTCAGGGGCTGATGGCTGTGTTTGTTTTTCTCCTCCCGTAGCTACAACTGGCGGTATCTCCGATTCATCGATTTTCATTCCACGTTGTAATTTCTTGTCAAAATCTTTCAGCGTCTACAAAAAAAACAAGGACAGGTTGTGATAATCAAAACTGTGATTTATCTGCAATATTCTCCAGTTCATAATGGGGGTGGAGATTTGCTCACCTTTAGGCCCCGCCCATATCGTCGAACCTTTGAACTCTCATTGGCAGCCTGTGCATTCTTTAGAGCCATTTCATAATTCTGGATCCTTTCCTGAATAACCGTTTTCAAGTCATCCTCGGATTT
This sequence comes from Astropecten irregularis, assembly GCA_963971285.1. Lineage (NCBI taxonomy): Eukaryota > Metazoa > Echinodermata > Asteroidea > Paxillosida > Astropectinidae > Astropecten > Astropecten irregularis. The sequence goes on along the minus strand of OZ020258.1, from coordinate 4,387,697 downwards.
ACGCTGTGAAAAAAAAAAAAAAATTCAACAAATTGGAATATGGCACCAAATCCCTCTTTGGTTTCAACCATGTGAAAAGTGGGAGCTAGTGCCTGTAAGGCCAGTTTGTTTCACACAAGTTCTGATTTGGATCAATGATCCTAACATTTGTGTTCACACCAGACCCTGCCTGCTGGATCATTAAGTGAGGTGGATCATTATTCTGTGACATTACTGATTCAAACAACCAAGACATAAATATCACACACGGTTGCAAAGCCGTGTTCCATCTTATCCTAGTGGTAAACTAAATTTTTAAAAATGATTGTGGTATTTAACCTGTTTGGTGGGATGAAGCCTGTGTCCCATCAATTAAGTGTCTTTCTTTGACCCACCTTTGGTGCAGGAGATGTTTTCGGTGATGCCCGCGGTGAAGGCTGAGGAGATGGTCTGAGATTGTCCATATCAGCATCATCTTGAGATAACAAAGCTAGCTCCGCCTGAAAGTAGAAACCAAAGGATACAAACTCATGTAGACAAAACTTAGCACCTGTGAATTGATTCCTATATCAGGTGGACAAGTTCAGATGCATGTGACTTTGTTCGAACACAAGTTAAGGTGGTGGGTTCTTGTGTTGCAACAAATCTTGGAATCGTTCAGAGATATTCACGGTCAGGTTAAAAAAGGCCGCATCTCCAATGTATTGTTGTTGTTTTTTGTTACATGTAGATCTGAAAAAAAACAACAACTTGGGATTAATGATTTGAAGGGGCCTGACGGTGAGGCTAAAAATATGTCGCCCATGTTCACGTTCATTCAGCTAGTACCAACTGTGGGGTTTGGAAGCACCGGTACACGTACTGTGTGCAGCATTGGTCTAAAGTTCTAGCTGCCGCTTAGGACACTATAGGCAATAGTCCCCACAATCGTGGGGACTGGAAGCGAGACTACTTAACAGATTTGGGAATTCTGTACCAAATGTAGGAATCAGATGATAGAGGGCATTTATGATACAGTTTCATCAAATCCGTAGATCTGTTGCAACATTTGTACTGTAGTCCCCAAAAATTTGTTGACTGCCACAGGGTTTAGTGACTCTGCTACAGAACAGTTTTTAGTAACAGGACCCTACTAATGAAATCTAAGATCTTAGTACATAGATTGCCTTGCAGTGTGTCACACTTACCAAGAAAGATGGGTCATTAAGATCCTCATCAGTCAACTCTTCTTCCTCCATGCTCTTCATGGCTTCAGCAGCTAGATGATCCATCTGGGACAATGGCACTACCAGATCAAATCAACAAGCATGTACAATAAGCATTAGTTTTTAGCAAATGAAATGCTGTCTGAATTTTAGGGGGTGAAACTTTAATACTAGTTGGGCCCAGCCCAGCCACTGACAAGCCTGGCCAGGTCCAGAACTTTGGGCTTAAAATCCTCCTTGTCAATCCTGAACTTCAAAACAATAGAGTTGTTCAAAATAATTTTTAAAAGCTTGGCTTCTGGATACTCTCCACGATCAATGTGGACTTAAAGTAATCTGTCAATCAGTTAGTGGCACCTATGATCCAGGACCACAGGCGCACCCAGGATTTTGTCCTGGGGGGGGGGGGGGGGGGGGGGGGGGGGGGGCTCCAAGAATATTTTTCTCCCACAAATCAACTAGGCCTACATGTAAATAATTCAGGGTTGTGACTCCCCCTCCTCCTTTTGTCCAGGACAAAAGCAGGGGCTTGAAGTTGATACATGTAGTTCAAGTCTAGGGATTATAGAAGCCTAAGACTTCAGGCAAAGCCCAGGCCAAGTGTTAACCTTTGCGAAAGATCCTGCTAGGATCGAAACGTCACGTCCTCCAAACACTAAGCATTTTAACAACCGAACTTGTAAATTGACAGCGTACTTTCCAGAGAGACAAGAGTTTATCAGGGACATCATTGGTAACCTCCTATCCAGTCAATTTACCTTTTTTCCTGGGGGCGGATTTAGACCGTACAGCAGATCCGTCATCAGCGATCAATGCTGCAAGCTCCGCCTCTAAGGCAGAATCATCCTCATCCATATCAGCTTGTGGAATACCAGCCAGGCCACTCAGTTGAGACAAGTCAAACAGACCTGAATTCTAGGTAAGAATAAAAGTAGGGACGTCAAGTAAACAAATGGTACACAGGTTGTTTAGCTGACTGCTCTACTACAACTTACTTTAGAACAGAATTATCAAATTCCGCTCCAGTCAATTTTTCCCTTTTTCACTTTTCAATGAGATATTTGGATAATAAGGCCAAACCCTAACCCTAACCCTAATCATTTAATTTCATTTCATTTCAATCATTTCATTCATTGACATTTAAATTGTCATGATTGTCAAAATGGAAATTCCAGTACTGAGTACATGACACACGCACAGTACCTATTAAGTGGACATCACTTTGTTAATTGTCAGTTCCTCATTACCGATTTTGGAGTAATTGCAGAAAACTCTGCCACTGAAAAACCCTGTGTGCACTGGTCACAAGAGTGACATTGTACACGGATTCAATGCCAATGACAATCTTGTTAGTCTCGTACCCAGACCTGACAGATGTGAAAGTGGTATTTAGGTGAACTGTAGTGTAGTAAGATGGGTACCAGACTAACCAGGAGGGGCAGGGTAGACTTATCATGCCGGTTCAAACTTCAAATTCAACGTGAATGAGGGAGTGGCAAATGGTGCGCGCGGCGGGGTATTCTGCAAATTTTTGTAACTACATGTAATTGTAAGACTGTAAGAGTAGACTGAGTAACAGCTCGGAGTGACGTCATTCCAACACGCCAACCTTGAAGCCGATGAAAACAAAGCATTAAGTTGTATGGTTTTTAAGACAAAAAGCTGCCAGAATTGTTTAATCTTAGTATACGTAATACGGTACATCAAAGAAGGATTAGGCCTATTGTCTGAGGAAAAACTATGACTTGACGATGAAGGTTGTGTAGACCACGATTTTTTGCTTCTTGACAAAAATATTCAGAAAACAATTCTTGACGACGGGCAGTTTGTGCGTGATTTGTACGTAGCTGGCGCAATCTACACGTTAGTTTTCATCGGTTGTCAAGTTATATGAGAATGAAAAAACCCGGATGTCCGCGCTGATATGCCGGGCTCCAGCTCCACTCCAGTAACTGGATCTGCCTGTGTACATTTCAATGCATTATACAAGCAAGTACAACTTACAAATACAAGTACTGAGTAGGGCCTATAGGGGGGTAGTACTAGGCCTAGTACTAGTACTACTAGACTAGTACTACTAGTAGTACTCATGGTAGTACTAGTAGTAGGCCTACACCAGCAATGCCACACCTTCCGCCTGCACTGCATGCAGTCAGTACACAGTACAACGCGGCAGACGGCCGGTTTGTGAATTGTTTTATAACATGTCAACTTACTGACGGTTTTGCTCCATCTGCTCCAGTTTTCTTCTTCTTATTACCACCAAACATGTTCCTTTCTGTCCTCTTTCAAAAAGCCACCCAAAATATAAGGTAGCAATATCTTATTATTCGATGAGCTGGAATTACAACTAAATAACAAGCAAAATTCAGTCGTTCTGTAGAAATGACTCACAAAATCATGACACTGTTAATTGTAAATAGCGCCACCAAGTGTCAGCCATAGATTAAGAATCCAATGCAAGGGGGAGGGACGTGACACACACCCACCTGTCAACAATGCCAAATCAATCATCATGGAACTAAACTGCTAATTGACCTGGAAAACTGCTCATCGGGGTCAAATTGATTGAAAGTTCAAAGTACTGAGTTGCAGTTGCAGTATTTGGGATAGTCTGGTTGTGCCAGCAGACCAGACAGAAACTCAATCGTCTGAAGGCCGTTGGCGTTGTGCACTACTGCTCCGGCGAAGTACAAGCTGACCAGTGTGAGTCCAAAATACCCCGTAAAACTCACTTTCCAGATGTGCTACCCAGTTTTACACTACTGAGATTGAAGTTGGTCCTAATTAACTTGTATCCAGTAAGTGAACTTTTAGAGGATAACATTTTTGCCGTCGTGGCCGTCAGTGGAATTCTTGCCCACCTGTATAAGTGTAAATATGGGGGTTCCTGAAGTTTAGTACACTCACTCAGCTGATGAGGTTAGGTTTAGTACACTCAGCTCAGGTTAGCTGGTACCCAGCTTCTACTCACCTAGAATTTATTAGGTGAGTAGAAGCTGGGTTCCAGCTAACCTGAGTGTACTAAACATCAGGAACCCCTAAATATGTTGACCAGTTGGCAGTTGTGTTTTGTGATGCCCTCTTCAATATTTAGCAAGGTTAAATTTTTGAAAAAGGGCAGGGCTTTGATTTTTTAGGGAAATTATGAGGGTTTGAAAATCCGGCGATTGTGGGTTGACGGGATCCCAAAACACATTGATTTTTTTGGCTCTGAACTAACTTCTACTCCTCAAAAATGATACTTTTGACTTTCAGCAAATGTTCCTGGGTCCTTAATTAAAAGCCTAGATTGAAGAAATTTGTTAAACATTTCAGGGTTAAAATTCAATTTTCTTACGCGCTTCTTGTAAACTTTAAAACAGGCCGTCTGATCGCGTGAGGCCATTTTGTCTGGTCTGGCTAGTCTAGTGCCCAGACCCAACATATCAAGAGTCCTCAAAATGTCAGAGTGAAAACCAGACTATTCTCGTGTGCGGCCGTCCGTGCAGCGGTGAAATGTTACAATCTTGGTTACCGTTTTTACTCCATAATTTCCCTCAAAAATCAAAGCCCTGCCCTCTTTCCAAAAAATTAACCTTGGTAATATAGAGGAGAAGACCAACAAAGTATATGTAGGTAAGTTACTTTTCAAAAAGAAGTTTCCTTTCCTTTATAGTTTTAGGACCCGTAAAGCTACAATCCCCGAAAATCCTTGTGGACTAGAGCACACTAACCCTGTAATTTGTATGATAAAACGGTAGGCCCTAGTACCCATAAACAGGGCCCAGATACATCGCTACTCTCAGATCCTTGATCTGAGAGTAGCGATCATGTATCTGGGCCCTGTTTTTATTAAGACAGATATGTCACGCTTAAGTAGCAAATTTTTCTGCTAAGCAGCACCGTAAAATTGTCCTCAGTTACTGACATGACTGATGAAGCCCTAATTGATTGATGTGTCCTTTTCTGTTGTTTCTTTTTTAATTTTTGATGGCAGTATTAAACCGATATCAAACATGGTGTATAAAGTGGGTGTGGTTGGTGCTGGAGTGATCGGGCTATCGACTGCCTATAACATCTTGCAACATATCCCGGGTGTTGAAGTGACTGTCGTGGCTGATAAGTTCTCTCCGGATACTGTGGGTGATGGTACAGCTGGACTATGGATGCCATATTTAGCAGGGGACACTCCTATACCAAGCCTGTAGTAAGTATGCTCTATACTAGTTACAAAATCCCTGTTTTATTTTTGATTAAAGGTACTTTTTTTTTTCATAGAATTACGGTACAGATTAAGTTCATGGGCAAAAATATCAAGCAAGATAAAGTAACAGTCATTTGTGAATATTCAGTCCTATACGGTGCCCACTTTTTGAGAAAACAGTAAAAAACATGCACGGTTTATAAAATTCTTTTCACTGTTATTTTGTATCTTTAAAAGTTCCAAATTTTCTGGTTAAATACAGCACTTTAGGCAGAAACTTAACGGTACGTTTCTACCAGTCTTCATACAGTGTACTCTGTAACTTATGCCTAGTTCACACCAACGGCGAATGCCGCGCTATATGCTTAGTTCACACCAACAACGCTTTGATGGCACTTTAAAGTGGCATGCAAAGCGGCACCAAAGCATAACAAAGCTTGATTAAAGGGTCAGGGTGGTAATAGATCGTGGGAAATCTTGGAGTAAAGTGGGATATTCGGCAATAGCGCCAACATATTTTAAACCGTTTAAAAATTTTAAAGTGCCTTTAACATGTATACATGTACATGTTTAAACACATGTACCCTGGCCCCCGGGTTAGCTGGCATTATATGTTTTCACTACTGTTTTCCAACATGGGAAAAAGGTTTTACTGTAATCAAATTTGGGAAAGGGATGAAAGTGCTCTAAATTGCTTAATCCATATATAATTAATGACAATGTCATATTTTTGTATGTACCTGTAAGTACTTGATTTTGACCTAAAAGTTAAAAATCAGTACATGTATGCCCAGCCCCCCAAAAATCCCCCTTGGAACCAATTCACGTAACAATGCGTGTGACGGCAGAACAAAACTTGTACATTAGGCTCGCACCACAGTAAATGTAGCTCTTGCTGTGTCAAGCTCATTGAATGTAGGATTTTGCTCTTCGATTTGAACTAAAATGTCAGGTCGGCAGGTTTGCGACTTATATACTGCATGGCGAAAAGTGGGATGCTAAATTTATTTGTCTAAAATACCTCCTTTTTACATATACAATTATTTTAGCATAATCAGTGATATGATAGATATATTGACTTATATATCGAAACAGATACTGTTTTCAACTTCGTAATATGAGGTTTGATTACAATCAACCTTTAACCCCTTTTGCCTCATTTTTACACGCTTCCTCATTATCAGTCACCGGTCAAATAGAGGCTTTGTGTGCAGAAAGCTCAGTGTAAACAATGCAGGCAGTGGGCAGGCACACAATGGTGACAATGGTTGAATACTGCAGCACAATAGATTTGCATATAATTAAATGCAAATCAAGGGAATTACGTGTAATGTACCACAATGAGCGAGTTTTGGGGACAATATTAATTCATTGAACCTTTTGTTCCAGACAGTACCTACCCCAATTTAATGTATTTCAATGGCAATAACAAAACATGATCATGAATATTCTCTTGCCATGAGTCGAACTGCTATACAGCAACTTCCTGGGTGGAAGGAGTTAAGCATGATGCTCATAGCCAGGGTTACATATCAAGTTGTTAACTGCATCCTCTTTGTGTGATTCACCCATACAGTTTCTTAGGTTGCAGCATTGCTTATGTTGCGTGTATATTAAATGATCCTTGGGATATAGCGGTATTTGAGTGGTTTCATTTCATGGCATCTGACTGCCAAAGGAACACAGATGACTGACTATTAGGGGCACCTCTAACATCTAGGGCTGGATAGCTCAGTTGGTAGAGTGCATGGTATGGTATTCCGAGGGTCGCAGGTTCGATTCCCCGTCCAGTCAAGTTTTCTTTGTTCACTTTTCAATGACAAGAACTGTGGGGTTAGTTTTGTTGTTGATAACCACAACAATAATGGGAAAGATGAAATGTCACATACATGTACTTTGTCCACTTCAACCAGGAGTAAATGGGTACCTGTAAGGGTAGAGATGGCTTTGTGTGCTTGATTAGCCTCTGTGTGCTTAGCAGCCAGGGTATAGCCTACTCCCCAGGGAGTTGAGATGGTTTCATGTATGTTAATATAGCCCAATGACCAGGATTTGACCTTAATTTGAATAGGACTTCCAGTGGTTAACTGTGTGGATTATAAATGCTCTGTTATAATTATTTCTATTCCCCTTTTCCTTTCAGTAAATGGGGCAAAGAAACCTGGGACTATCTTCTGAAGATTCTACGTTCCCCAGAAGCCGATGATGCTGGGGTTTCCCTGCAGCAAGGAACTATACTCTATGAGAAGAAGACAGAGGTACAAGTTCTGGCTTCAGTCTTTGGGCCTGTTTGTTTCAGGATCAGCGATCTGACGCGCAAAAGCTGATTTTAGCATACAGGTAGGCCTACATGTTGCCTGCGACTTGGATTTCCAAGATCAAATATTGCGAGCAAGGTCCGTGGCGAAACAAACAGGCCTGTAATTTCAAAATTCAGTCTGTTCCTTTCATTCTGTTGAAACGTGAGGCCTTTTCACACTAGAGAAAATGTGCATGTACACGGGTCTGACACATACATGTAGAAGTGACTGGCCTGTTAACACTGAAGGATTTTAACACGGGGGTGGACCCAGTGTAAAACACCAGTGTTGAAACTAATAACCCTACATGTACTCTTCAGGTGGGTTAAGAGCGGTTGACTCTTGTTGAAAATATTGACGTGTGTTGAGAGTGGTGGTTGGAATGTCTAAACGTACAATTTGTGTTGAGTAGTATGGAAGCAAAGCATGATTGACCTGGGTTGAAATTTAGAGGAGCTTAGACACTGTGTAACTGTGTAAATTTTGACTTGTGTAAAAGGCACACGCACTAGTGTGAAAAAGGCCTGTGTTTCTTTATGCTGCATTTTATTCCCTGTTTCAAAAATTATTCAAAGGTTTGCGTGGAATATCCAATTCATTCATTTCTGTTCATATTCCAGTTGCCTTTTTGGCACGACTTTGTCTTCAACTTTAAGAAAATGGGTCGGTATGAGCTAGATTCCCTCTTCCCAGGATATGAGTAAGTTGACACTGTTTCTCTTACATACATACACTGTACATCTAACCTTGATTTAAGCACAAAGACAGTGAACAAGTCCAATATTAAACCTTACAAGTAATAAACTGCTGCAAACTGCTCATCAGCCAAAAATTAACCTCAATTGAGTTGGCCTGATGCGTTTCGATTCTTGCAGGATCTTTCTCAATGGCTAAATTACAAGAGGACAAGAACATGCATGCAAGTCATCTGTGAACTTGCATGTTCTTATCCTCATTTAGCCTTTGAGATCCTGCTAGAATGCTTGGAGTTAGGAAGGCCTGGCGTTTCGATCCTTGCAGGATCTTTCTCAAAGGCTAAATCCTTTTGAAAAACTTTATACCTTGATTATTTTCTGTATTAATATTAAGCACAACATTTTCAAGGCCAATGAAAACCTCATCACTAGAAACTCAAGCAGCACAAGATTGACAAGAACGAGAACATTACTTCTCATACTATTGATTATAGAGATCGGCACGTATCCATGCATAATACAGTATAAAATGGAACTTTTCCAAGAAGATTCCTTATGGGAATTAAAAATGCATTTTTTCCTATGTAAACTAGAATGATAAATAAAACAAATAAAACTATTTGGGATGTGTTACTTACATGTATGCACTTGCCTGATGAGCAGAACAACACTTTAGAAGTCCCCTACTTACAAAGTGTGTAGTTCTACAAATTATGCAAATATGTTATGGAAATCTTAATTGATTTTGGTATGGTATTTGAAAACCGACTTTTCATGAATGTGATATCACAAAATGAGGGTAATTTACATATCATTTACAAAGTTCTCTGTTTTGTTTTTCTCCGAAGGGATGGCTTGCAATTATGTGCGCTCTTCTGTATGTGTTTGAAGTACCTGCCATGGCTTATGAAAAGGTAATCCCTTAAAGGAACTATCATACTTTGGTAGTATACCGTAACAGAAATCTTCTCAGATTTACCTATAACTTAATTACATAGTATAAAGATGGTGATGGTAGAAACATACTGTTAAAATGTTGCTGCCTGAAATACTGTTGCTGTATTTATCCAGAAAAGTGTAAAACCAAAGACCCCAAAACAGCTCTTGTGAATATATTTGAAAATACCATGAGCATTTTTCACTGTTTTCTCAAAAAGTGGGCATTGTGTGCGACTGGGAATTTCACAGGTGACTGTTACTGTATCTTTCTTGATATTTGTGCCCACGGAATCTGCATTTCTTTTCAAAGTTTGAAATTACCTAAATTAACTTCTTTTGTACGGGAAACATATAGCAGTTTGCCTCATGGCGTGAGAATATTCATTGCTTTGTTATTCATTGAAATGTATTGAAATTCAATGGGAACTGTCTGGAACAAGAGGTTCAATGAACCTTTATTGTCCACTCAAGTACACTCCTTTTGGTATATTTCAGGGATGTGAGACTTCAGACTTGTTTGTTTAGATTTCAACTCAAAATTTGTGTACACCTGCTCTGTACAAATATATACAAAGTTTGAAATTTCAGGGGATTTTTTCAAGCAGACCCTGCACTCGTGGCTTAAACAGATAAACTCAATTTTTAATCAATTTTTTCACATCTCATCTTTTTATTTGCCATAGATATGAAGCAGCTGGAGGGAAATGTATGAAACAAAAACTCAATTCACTGAGTGAGGTAAATATTCTGTCTTTAATATGATTTCTGATTAGAAAATGTAACCTACCTGTTATTAAAAGGTAACGTACAGGATTGGTAGCATACCCAAACATAAATGTTCACAGATTTACGTAAAACTTTCTGGGTATGAAGATGTTGCTGGTAGAAACATACTGTTAAAACATTTCCACCTAAAATGTTGTATTTATCCAGAAGTCAGTAAACAAAGACCGAATACATTTTTAATTTTGGCAAGATCAAAAATCGTTCTTTATGTTTTGTAAGAAAAATGGAGTGGGGTTTTCGCTATTTTCTCGGGACTCATATTTACGATAGAGCCGAAATTTTCACAGGCTTAATTATTATTTCATGTACATGCTGGATTAGACAAAGTAAGAGTGCTGTTCTGTCACCTTTACCAACGCTTTACATTACCTTTAATATACAAATAATAAATGTTTATGAGTGCAATTGTAAGAATATTTGAAAGATGAAATGTTCCATTTAATGGGTCACATTTCCTCCCATTGCGCAAATGAAAAACATTCATCATTTGTTTTATATAACACCGCCAGGTTAATTTGGTATTGTCCTCGTCATTCAGCAATGAACCTGCTGCTTTTTTCACTATCGAATCATGGGCAATTAACACATGCCCCCTCTGTTGACCATTTACGTATTGAAACCCTATGCGTGCAGTAGAACAAACTGAATTGAAGCAAAATGCACGGTGAATGGAACAAATTTCAACGTTTGTGATGTAACCCATGAATGGTCTATTTATTTAATATCATGTGACATACAATCCTCCAATCAAATGACAAGGATCTACTATTGGGTGTTACGTACATGTAAAATCTAAACAGCCTAGTAAAATCCGCCCATCGGCCAATTTCATGGAGCTGTAAGCACACACATTTTCTCAGCACAAAACCACCATTAAAGGTTCCATTTGATATTCATAGTCAGTGAAAAAGAGCCAAAAAACAATAACAAGTAATACACAACACATGGACATTTGGTTGTTAACTATCCTGTTTTTGTTAATAAGACAGATATTTCATGGTTGTGTCGTTTACTTTTGTTTTATTTGTGAAATAACCACAAGGGAAACTGACTGAGTTTTAAGTCATTGAAAAGTGAACAAAGAAAAATTGACTGAAGCGGGATTCGAACCGGTGACCTCCTGAACACCATACAGGCGCTCTTCCAACTGAGCCATCTAGCCTTACGTTGGTGGTGACCCAAATAGTCAACTTGTTCGTTTTACACAGATTTCCGATCTGTACGATGTCCTCGTTGTGTGCCCAGGAGTGTATGCTCGACATTTGGTCAACGATGATCAAGTCTTTCCAGTGCGAGGTCAGCTAGTCACAGTTAGTCATCTTTGATTCATATTTCCATATGTCTGTACAGTAGAACACCTATATAACAAACATGGCGGGATGCACTGAAATTGTCCGTTACAGTAATTGTTCGTTATACACCAATCCAACAGCGCGAACATGGAGGTAAAAAACTCCCGCCATTACTGGAGTGTTCCCGCCCGGCAACAGAAGGATCCCTAATCATGGGACGTACACCCTGCAATTATAGAGTGCGGCGGAGCGTAAATTCTCTTGTTTCCGGACAAAAGGAAGCCGGGTAGCGGGGACATACCAGTAATGGCAGACAGTATTTCGTGCCGTCGGATCGGTCTATGACTCAAACATGTCACAGAACCATATTGCGTATGTTATGCTAGGAGTCCACTGGGCCGGTGCCAGTTCGCGCCAAAGATTATGTGATTGGCGCATAGTGGCGCAACTTGGCGCGCACCATTACATTAAAGTGGGTTCCAGTAGGCGGATTGTTTGCGCCATTTGGTGCCACTTGGTGGATACTTCGCGCTGGTTGCTCAATGCAAGTGGCGGGACGAAAATTTCAAACATTTTGAAATTTCTTTAACCAAATTCAATTTTTTTGCCGTTACGGGCCACCACGAGCCAGTTGGGAGGCAGTTTGAGCCACTGCACGCCACTAGGCACCTTATATTATTGGTGACACTAGGCGCCACAGCAAATTGCATTGGCGCGAACTGGCACCAACTGGCGCTGGCCCAGTGGACTCCTAGCATAATGTATTGTACACACAAATTTGGAGTCCCAAAATGGATTGGACTTATTACCTTGCTGACGCCAGCTACAGTAAGCTCGGTGGCCTAGCAGAATGGCATGTGCACTATAGTAAGCATGAAATCCCACCCAAGCTTGCAGAATCTTGCATGATAAAGTCAACTTTAACACAGACTAACAAACATGACAAACTGAAAATCCACATCCCCTGCCAAATTCTCAGTAGGCAAGGTCATTTAATGGGAGGCTTTTGAGAACTTCTTTAAGTCAACAGCGCACACGCACCCAATTATGAGCATGCGCGCGTTGTTTGCGCCTGCGCTGTTGTGTGTGTGCGTGCGCTGTTGACTTGAAGACCGGTTCTCAAAAGTCTCCCATTGTAGTTGTACCACTACTACAAATTTGAGAAGACATTAGGCATGATGTAGCCAATGCCTGCTTGGTCACCATGAACACATCCCCTCCAGGCCACTCTATCCAGCATGACAGTCCTTAGATCCTACTACTACTACTACTATGTCAAGAAGACATTGGGCATGATTTAGCCAATGCCTGCTTGGTCACCATGAACATATCCCCTCCAGGCCACTCTATCCAACATGGCAGTCCTTAGCTCCTACTACTACTACTATGTCAAGAAGACATTAGGCATGATTTAGCCAATGCCTGCTTGGTCACCATGAACATATCCCCTCCAGGCCACTCTATCCAGCATGACAGTCCTTAGCTCCTACTACTACTACTACTACATGTATGTCAAGAAGACATTAGGCATGATTTAACCAATGCCTGCTCGGTCACCATGAACATATCCCCTCCATCAGGCCACTCTATCCAGCATGACAGTCCTTAGCTCCCCGGTGTTGTCTAGGCCAGTGTCCCTCTTCATCGTGCTACTGCACATGTGTAGTTACTTTGTTTTTCTACCACGTCGCAGTTATAAAAAGCCTGCTTTTTATCGTTCAGGTAAAATCTCTCTGGATGAATTTTGTTATTGTTTTGAAAGACACTTCTGCAACTAGCTACGTTTTACCTGGGTAAGTTATACAAAAGAAAATGAAATACTGAACACATCAATCAAAAGAATGGATTCAAAATGTTCATGTGTGACTCTTAATTTCAATGGTAGTGATCCAATGGCCAGCAAGATGGCTCCTGAAGAATGTTTGGAAATGGCTGTGATATTTACAGTCAATCTAAGAAAGTAGATGGACACAAAAACATGATGATGATTTGGGAACCAAGGTGAATAGAGTAAACTAATACCCTCAAATTGGTTTAGGCTAATAATAAATTTATAAAGGCTTTATTAACGTGGTATTGAGATGTTGAGTGGATTATATTTCCAATCCACTTGAATGGACATTGAGCAGACATTTAGTTGACTTTATGCAGACACGACACCAAGTGAACATTGAAAGGACATAAAGTGAGCATTGAGTGGACATCACACAGACATTGAGTGGACACCAAGTGAGCTTTGAGTGGACACCAATTGAGCATTGAGTGGACATATCAAGCGGACATTCCGTGGACATGCACACATTGATTGGACATCATGCACATTGAGTGGACACCAAATGAGCATTGAGTGGACATCATGCTGGCATTGAGTGGACACCAAGTGAGCATTAAGTGGACATCATGCTGGCATTGAGTGGACACCAAGTGAGCATGAGTGGACATCATGTACATGTAGGTTGTAGGCATTGAGTGGACACCAAGTGAGCATTAAGTGGACATTACATCATTCAGACATTGAGTGGACACCAAGTGAGCATTGAGTGGACAGCAAGCAGTTATTCAATGGACATAATCATGCAAACATTTATGGACCCCAAGTGAGCATTAAGTGGACATCCTGCATACATTGAATGGACACCAATTGAGCATAGAGTGGACATCAAGCGGACATTCCGTGGACATCATGCACCCATTGACTGGACATCATGCGGACATTGAGTGGACACCAAGTGAGCATTGAGTGGACATCATGCGGACATTGAGTGGACACCAAGTGAGCATTGAGTGGACATCATTCAGACATTGAGTGGACACCAAGTGAGAATTGAGTGGACATCATGCTGGCATTGAGTGGACACCAAGTGAGCATTGAGTGGACATCATGCACACCTGAGGGGAAAACAGTTGGACATTTACTGGACATTCAGTGGACATCAACTGACATCAATTATACAAAACTTGGTACTGATGAGGCATGAAGTGGACATTGAGTGGATACTAAAAGTGGACATGGGTTTTTGTTCTCCATTTCTTTTGATTCCTGCAGATGACAAATCCAGGTAAAGCAATAAAATACACAGACACAGAGAAGCCTGATGGTTCTACAGACACCTATATATTACCATCTTTCTCGTAAGTTGTCTCTATAACTGCTTCGTGATTTGCCCAAGATACCCACTTCAAATGCCACAATTGCAGTGTTACTCTGGAAAAATCTCCAAAATTTGGGGCTGAAAATTCAGATTCTCTGAATTTCGTCAATGGGAGCAGCAGATAAATCTGCATGATTTTGTGACATCAGATATGGGAGCTTTTCTTGGGAGCTTGCGGGCTGAGAGAAAAATCATCAAAAAAGTTAATAGTTCTAACAAATAAAGCGAGGTTTGTTGAGTGTTGAACATCCGCTTTAACATCACTCTCCTGAGGACGAACAGAGCACACTGTTCGGAACGTCGAGATAACACCAACGGTGTTCTTCTCAGAACCACACACTCTCACAGAAGAGATTTCATGGTGTCACCGCAAACTTACTTCTTCCATCCTCTTAAACATTAAATACTGAAAATGTGTAACTGTGGTGTTTGGTGTGAAAGGGCTAGATATTGAAGAGTAGAGACTGAAAGTTATGTGCAATGTACATGTATGTGTGTGTGTGTGTGTGGATTGATTTGCTATGCTCTGAAACACAGTAAATGGCAACCTCATGTAGGCCCTGTCTATTTCTCCAATACTTCACCAAACTAACACTTTGACAAAAAAAAAACAGTATTGAATGTTCACCAGAATGATTCCATGCTTAATACTTCCATTTTATCATTGAGTGTTTTTGTGTCCTTCTATTTGTAAACTAACACTGATCACCAAAGTACACACTAAAGGCATGAAGATTTTGAGTTCCATTTCAGTCAAATAATTCATTTGGATTTCATTCCTGTTGTTCTAATCAAGTACATTTGAGTGTTTATACACATTTTATAAAAGAAAATGTTGTGCCAACTTGTCCACTTTCAAGTTTCACTCATATATTCTTTACTAACAATTGAACAAATGCATGTTAAAAGATCTCACCACTAGATTGTTAATTTCTAAATAACATAGAATCACTCATTCATTGCTTGAGATGTCCAAGTACATGTATATGGCTAGAAGGTGAGGCTAATTTGCCAAACTTTTTGGGTTGAGTCTTTTTAAAGGTAGTTGGTAAGAAACCCAAACAGAAATCTTCAAAGATTTACTTTTAACTTACTGGGTATGAAGATGGTGGTGGTAGAAACATACCGTTAAAATTGTGTCCGTCTGAAATGGTGTATTTATCCAGAAATTGTAGTCAAACAACTGCTGGAAATCTTTGCGATCTTTTAAAAGTCAGTTGTAGAGCTGCTTTATTTAGTCTCTTGCGTTGTACTGTCAGTTGACCATTGTTTAAAATCGTACAGAAGTAAGTTTTGCTAATATTATTTGTGGATTGATTTTCCTTTTAGCACTGAATATTTACACTGTGGAGGCACGGCACAGGTCGGTAATTGGAACGAAGAGTCAGACCCTGAGGATGTGAAAGGAATCATTGAGAGATGTACAAAACTTGTACCCAGTCTCAAGGTGTGTGGTCCTTCGATACACTCTTACATGTATCCTTCCCTGATTGTACTCATTTTCACCATCTGACTACTGAAGGGACTGGAACAGTCTCTAGAGTCCCATCAAAATAATCATATCTTTCCTTCAGAATAAAACTGCTCTCAAAATATTACCTTCATCCTCTTTGAGTGATCCCCCATATATTGTTTAGGATGTTGCATAATTGCTGATGCTGCGCATATCTTAAATAATCCTTGGGATATAGCGATGCTTGAGTTGTTTAATGGCTTCTGACTGCCAAACAAACAAACTGGACGTATGGATTATAGCGGCTGCAGATGAGACAACACATGGCTCCTCCAGCCATCACTCTCCTTCATCAGTGACACCAGGGGCCAATTTTGCAGAGCTGCTTAGCACAAAAATTTGCTAAGCATGACATTTCTGTCTTAATAAAAATGTATGAATAAATACAGGATTAACAACCAAATGTCCATGTGTTGTGTATCTCTTGCAATAATGTTCTTTGCCTGTTGTTCGCTGACCATGAATATCAAATCAAATTTTCAATGGTGGTTTGTTTGATTGGACAAAACCATTTTTGTGCTTAGCAATTTTTTTGTGCTAAGCAGCTCTATGAAATTGGCCCCTGCTCTCTGATATCAGCTGCACCTGTGTTTCTCTTCAAAGAAACTATGTAGCTGGTTCTTGGCCGACCTCTCGCACAGTGTCTGTGGTTTGGCTTCCATAGTACTAGGCTAATTGATAATTTACAATGTGAGACAACCAACATAGGGCTGGATAACTGAAAATTACTCTTCCTTGTTTCTGACAGAGTGCAAAGGTTATCAGCACATGGGCTGGATTGCGTCCAGGCCGTACCCGTATCCGCTTGGAGAAAGAGGACTTGATGATAGGATCCAAAATGAAGAAGGTAGGTAATAATATACCATGCGAACACAACCCTGCTAGGATGATGGCTGCCTTTATGGAAATGATTTAGGTACCGTAAATTTTCGCGGATACGGCGCACTTTTTTCACCTCGGCAAAAATCAAAAGTTTGGGGTGCGCCGTGTGCGTGGGTACAGCCCGCTGGCAGTCTGGCCAAGTGGAGGTTGCGACGATCGTTAGAAAAGCTTCTGAGGCACTATGAAGTGGTGACACTGACCGACCATACTTGTAAATGAAAGTATGCCGACGCCTAAAAAATGAGCAAATAATTCATAGTGTCATTAATAATCAACAGAGAGATTAATTTGTTGTAACACACTTAAAACAATAGATAATGTTTTCCTTTTTTTTGGGGGGGGGCTTTGCTTCAACCCACCTCATTGTCAGTCACCGGTCAAATAGAGGTCATCAGGCCAGGCTATTGTGCAGGGAGCTCGATGTAAACAATGCAGGCATACAGTGGTTGAATACTGCCACACAATATTCCAAATTCTAGGCGGTCTGTACTCTATGAACGCAGCTGTGTTTGGAACTCACAGATTGCGGTCTCCCTGAAAATGTCGATCTATTCAAATGCATGCAAATCAAGGGGTTACATGTACCACAATGAGTGATTTTTGAAGACAATAAAGGTACATTGAACCTCTTGTTCCAGACAGTTCCCAATGGAAATTACAAAGCAATTATGAATATTCTAATGGCATGATGCGAACTGCTATAGATGCTTCCTGGACGTAAGGGGTTTATTCTATATACATCCCAAAATAGAATTTATCAAATTATTCAAATATCATGAATTTGTTTGGTTGTTTACAGGTTGTTTACAATTACGGCCACGGTGGTTCAGGTGTGACCCTACATTGGGGCTGTGCATTAGAGGCAACAGAGCTGGTACAACAGTCCCTGAATGAACTGAGGCAACCCTCCAAGCTGTAAACTCTCGTACATGATCGTGAGTAAAGCCCATGAAAACTGCATTAACCAAAACCCATTGAAATATGCCGGGTACATGTAGCTGTGTAGTTCACCAATTGGAAAAGGCCACAGTAAGATGTATATAATACTTATGATAATGTCCACATTTACCGTGGCAAAGACGAATAATATTCAAATAATGTCACTGAAATTATGCATCGTTTTAAGGATTTTTTTTGGTAATTCTCTATGCATATTATATACAGGGTGTCCCAGAAAAAAACCACAACACTGTGTCGGGACCCATTATGTTAAAATGTTTATCACTTCAAGATTCAGATATGTAATACAGCCATGTCTTGGCTATCACCATGTAGAATTTAAGCATATTGGGGCTGAAATTGGCAAAAATATGACCAATTGAAAGAGTACTCCTTCAAAACAAATTTGCAAGGATAACACGTATAGTCAATACACACATAATGTGTATGAAAGAAAGATGAAAATCGGGTTTTGAGGTTGGGTAATTCAGTCTTAGTTTTTTCTCTCAATTTCAGTAAAATTTTGCTCAAATTGTACATGAAGATAGCCAAGACATAGCTGTATCACATATCTGAATCTTGAAGTGATAAACAGTTTAATTTTTATATAATAGTTCTCACACAAGTGTTGCAGGTTTTTGGGGACACCCTGTATGTTATATTATGTTAAGGTGTTTTCAGTTTTCAGTCAAATTCCACTTCCGTTTGCGTTTTACTTTGTGTTGGTTTCAAACTTTTTCTTTTCTTGTTTTATATCTGGTTGATTTTTATTTAATTGGGTTGATTTAATGGCAATACAAATTAGAAATTTGTTCACTTATTTGGGTGCAAGGTATTTTGGAAGTTGTTTTTTGTTCAGGTAATGTTTCTTAGACTGCATGATGGTATTCATGATTTATAATCTTGTCAAGTTTGCATTAAAGTTTGAAAATCTCAACCCGGTTCCAAACTGCATTTTTCGCCGTGATCCATGTTGTATGAACCGGTTAACCAAAAAACCTAGCTTGAACGTTGCATCTCTTCTATCTGGTTCAAAAACTTGCCGGTCTGAACCGGGGCAGATCCAGGTTGGTTTCAACATGGATCGAAAAGGAGATAGTGTGAAAAGGCCTAAAATGTGTTATAATGGTCCTCCGTGGATCATTGTGAAACCTTGCCACACAGAATCTAACATCTTGGTGTTCAGATGACGTCAAAGTATACATTGTATTCAGCAAATGTTTTAAACATTAGTATGTGGTGCTATAATAATAATAATGATAATAATAATACTTGAGATTTATATAGCGCATAATAATCAGTTACATGTAAGACTCTATGCGCTTGTACACATTTATGACTAGATTCATTTAAAATGACCTGGAGCCAGTTTCATAGAAATGCTTAAGCACTAAAATTTTGCTTAAGCACCAAAAACCTGAGTAAATAAATTCAGTATGGCAGCCAACATTTCTTGCGAATATTATACTCTACAAACAATGGCCGAATACAAGTCAAAAGCATGAACATCACATGAACATTTGGTTGATAATCCTGTTTGATCAAGAAAGACTTTTCATGCTTAAACAAGTTTTGTGCTTAAACAGCTCTTTGAAATTGGGCCATAATATCACCTCAGGCAAAGGTTTTCTTTTTTAAAGTAAATTGTATTTGCCATGTTATCTGTGTTCATTGTGTTATTCGGTTGAGTTGCAATAATTAACTTTGGTACAAATGAAATGTTGTTGTTGTTGTTGTTGTTTTGGGTTTTTGCAAGTTGCAAGGACATTTGCTTTGTTTGCCATTGTGCAGTTTGCAAGTACGAACTGGGACTTAGTGACCCTGAAGTTCGTTTAAAAGTTTGGGGAATTTGAATTGATGATAAGTTTTTATAGAAATAAAAAAGAAAACAACAAATCAACTTAACAACAGCTTAGTGCGAGGTGACAGGGCTGTTTAATTACCTGTATCTATATCCATGGAGGTAGAAATATCAGTTATAACTGAAATAAAATGCAATCATATATTGATTATATGTAGATGACCATACGCAGTGCATTCTTTTGTTTCATTCTACCCTAGCCCAGTGAATTCCATGCGCCATAATGCAATAATCAAAGTGTAATATACACTTTAAATATACCGTCATAATTTGGTAGGAAAACAAAAGAGAAATGTATTTACAGATTTACACTGTACCTATAACTTATAGGATATAAAGATGGTGATGATGCAAACATACCGTTAACATTTTCCACCTGAAATGCTGTATTTTATCCAGTAAAACCGAAAACAGTTTCTATCTGCACCGATCAAAACTTCACGATTGCAATTACCTCACAATTTCGCGTTACAATTGCTTCGGTTTTCGGTTGTTTTCTACTGTTTCCAATATTCAACTGAGATGAACATTTTACCTGTTTGTTTTTATTCCATGCCAAATCAAATTATGATCAGAGTATGATACTACCTTTTATCACCAGGGGGTAATGTTTCTGTTTTGATAGGCCTAATGATAATTTATCAATCAATTTATATCAACATGGGTGTCGATCCTGGGTTGAGAGATATATCCCCCCCCCCCCAATATTTGAGATGGGGGTTGGTGTGTATTATCCATAGAGCTATATTAAAATTAATATAGCTCTATGGTATTATCACACCCCCCCCCCCCCCAAAAAAAATATTTAGATATTGAATGTTATTTAATACCAACAAAATAATAAATAAATAGCATGCTTGGAATTCTACTTGTTCGCACTTCTCGTTTTAATTGTTATACATTGATTATCTTGATGTGTTTAGGGTAGTTTGTGAGGCGTGAGAGAGAAATATGCGAGTCATGCGAGAAAGCGAAGACATGTGCCACATTTTTAATAAGCAGGAGTGAATTTATACCAGGCCTATGTTAAATTCTTCTGAACATCGTTTTTAAATGCTCTAAAATGCAACTTTTCAACTCTGTTTTTTTTTAAAACACTTCCCCGCTCCGTCGCTTCGCTCCCTCGCATAGGACACAAAATCACCAATCATCCCCTCCCAAAAACATGAAAATAATCGACACCTAGGCCTATGTCAATCTCTATGACAATGACCTCGGAGATCAATGGCTAAATTTAAATGAGATCCAACAACAAAGTTGGCTGTTTTCATAGCAATAGACGGATTGGTAATGATGTCAACAATCGCAAATGGCCCGTCTTTGTAGCGCAAACAAAGTTGTCCAAGTGCAACTTTTGTATGTGTAACGCGACATGACATGCGGCTCACAGGAAAAAAATAACCTTTAGGAAAGCGCCTGCGTATCATACGCACGCGTTTGAATTTCGAATTTGGAACGATGAGCACCGCGCTGATGACCCTATGGAGATCAATGAACAGACCCTGCGCGTGATCATGACGCACACGCGCAATACCTCTTTTCCATTGTTCCATTGGGACAACACTCGAAAATACAAACGCGGGCGTTGCATAGCAGAAATCATCATCTGTTTTTGTTTTGGAAGTTGAGTTCGGCGAAAGTAGTGGGACTGAGAGTCCGGTCCTGTCATAGGACTTCCAAAACAAAACCACTCTTTGTTTCTTTTCCTGGGAAGAATGTTTGGCTCAATTCCTTTTCCAAAAGTCGGCCTTCTGTAGGGTGCAGATAAGACGTGCTTCATCGGGGCTGCAGTTTGCAGTCTCTTCTTCTTTCTTCGATAATGAGGCATCTCTTGTTGGCAGTCATTCTGGTTGCCGGTGTTTGGGTCTCACACGGTACGGAGTTTAAGGTCGCTCTGATTGTACCATTCACTGATCCGCAGAATGGGAATCTTCAAGCCGTCGGAGATCCAATCGCAGGAGCCTTTCCATTAGCCATCGACACTATCAACAGTAACAACATCTTGCCAGGTAAAGTTAAAATAACCTGACTGTGTAAAGAGGCTATAGTATAACGTTAGGACTTAGGAAATTTTTGTGTAGGCCCTAGTAAAGATTTAAATGATTTCGTTACATTTCTTTATGATTTTTATCCCTAGGTAAGATCACACTGTAGGCTAGGGCCTATATAGGAGTAGGTATTATGTCATATCGCCAAAGGCCAGCTGCTATATATAAACGTTAGGCTTACTCCTATCTCGTTTCTAGTTCTCGTTTGCGGCTTAGCCTTATACTAGTCCCGGCTTTAGTTTAATTTAACTTATTGATTTCTTTTAAAGCCATTTTTCCCTGCATTAACCTACTTTTTATTGTTACAAATTTTCGGGCGTCTCCCGCCCCTCGTCAGGTGTGTTTGTTCAGCAAACACACCTGACGAGGGGCGGGAGACGCCCGAAAATTTGTTTGAAAAATGGCTTTAAAAGAAATCAATAAGTTATCAGGAGAAACCCTGTACAAGGTCAACAGTATCATTAAGTGTATCGATAGTTTAATTTAGTTAGGCTTAAATCCAATGGGCCTGCAGGCCTAACGTTAGGCCTCCCTAGGCCTACTTGGCATATAGGCCTAGGCCTATTATGTTTCTCATCATGCAAATAGGCCTTAATGTTGAGTTTATCTGACGCTTTGTGCACGGACCAAAATAATGTTGAAAGGTCCTGAAGTCCTTTGCATGAGAGAGATCTGCTATCGTTGCTCTCACTTTGAGTTAGACTTATAATTTCCTAGTGACAACAGTGGTTTGAATACCAATAATTTACCATATGGAAAGTTGACGCATGTGTAGTACGTATACAGACTGTCATTCTTGGTATTTTGATCATGATCTTGTGTCAATTTCAGGTCACACCCTAACCTGGGAATGGACAGACTCCCAGTGTGACATCAATATAGGATTGGAGGCAATTTCGGACTATTGGAAGCGTGGTTTTGTGGGTGTCATCGGGCCTGGTTGCTCCTGCGACTACGAGGCCCGCCTTGCTGGATCCATCAACTTTCCACTGTTCGATTATGTGAGTTATTCATTCTATTCCTCCAAAATGTGGGGCAATTGCTTTGTAAAATGTCATCCATTGGAAAGAATCAACTTTCTTCGCAACGACACAAAGTCCAGAAAGGATACGATTTACAGTAAACAGGTATTTTTTATGAAGAACCGGTTATCTTTGTCTTTATTTTTGTTCTGTAAGTTTACCTTTTCCCTCATCATAATGATAATTCTAATACTCTGTCTTCGAGAATGATTGAATGTATATTACATGATTGGCAAAGGTCTCAGAACAGCACCCACACTTTATTTGATCAGACATATTATGTAAATAAATGAAATAATAAACCTGTGAAAATTTAAGCTCAATTTGACGTCTCAGCTACGAGCAAATATCGAAAAACTGACTAGTTTTTCTGGTAATACAATCAATAAATAATGGTTTTGACCTTACCCCGAGATCAAAACTGTTTTCGGTCTTTGTTTTACTAATTTCTGGATAAATACTACCATATCAGGTTTACGATATGTTTCTACTAGCACCATCTTCATATCATGACAGTTATACGTTAATATGTTAACATTATTTTCCGCATGTTACCAATCCTGTACTTACCTTTAATTACTGTCTATATGTGTCGTCTTCTATAATCCAGGGATGTGACGAAGCCGCAGTATCTAACAAACAACTCTATCCAACCTACGTCCGGACCTTACCACCAAGTAGACGTATTGCAGATGCTTTGGTCATAACTATGCAGATGTTTGAATGGGATCAGGTATGCACAAGTTCTTATGTTGGTCATAAGGTCGGCTGCATTGCCAATCAATTCTGGACAAATCCTAACATGAAAATACAACGACTTTATGACGAGTAACGTTGTCCAGTCGAAACTTGAAATGGCCTCCAGCCATTTCCTGTAATTCTTTAATTTAATTTTGATTAAGGTAATACCATACTTTGGTTTTTGTCAAAGAAAAACAGATTCATGGGCAATTATATCAAGACAGATACAGTAAAAGTCATCTGTGAACATTTCAGTCCCATACGGTGCCCACTTTTTGAGAAAACAGTGAAAAACAGTGCCCCCCAAAAAAAATCAAAAATAATTGTTGTCAGTGGTTTTACTCTTTTTGGATAAATACAGCATTTAAGGCAGAACAATTTTAACGGTATGTTTCTACCATCACCATGCATGTGTATACCCTGTAAGTTTAAGGTAAATCTGTGAACATTTCTTTTACGGTATGCCACCAAAGTATGATACTACCTTTAAATGCCACTAGACGCTAGGCTTTAGTTCAAGCTTGGTCCAGGCGTGTCAATTTGCAAAATCGGGGAAACATAGGCCCTATACAGATATCAGACTTGATGACGAGTCTGTAATGTGCTTTCGCATTTAATATATTAACAACAGTGGTCCACGATTGATGAAAACAATTGATGATATGTTTTTGTCTTCAATTTTTGAAAGGTCACCGTGGTACTTCGCAATCACTCTGTCTGGCGGCAGGTCTACAGCACAGTGGTGGATCTGTTCAAGGAAAATGACATCACTATCCAACACGAGGAGATTTTCGAGACTGGCTTCATCCCATACAACGCCAGTACATCGAACCCGTTTCCAGATATCATCAAACGCACCAAGGAAACCACCAGAAGTAATGACGTCATCATTTCATAAATCCTTACTTTTACATTTAACTGACGTATAACAAATCACACTCACAAAATTGTTTAAACGCTCCTGAAGCACGTAGATATACCACGACAAACATATTTTTGGACCTCTTGGCCAATATCGCCACGCTCAGGCTTCGGTTCCGTCATCCATATGCTGAAAATAAAGGTTGTGATTTTTCATTGAAGCTGAAGCTCTGTTTTCCTTTTCAAACCAGAGAATCTACTTCCGAGACGCATCCAAAAGCCTCTATTTTGGTACCCGTTATTTGAGAATGGATTCACGAAATGGTATGGTGCCGGAGCCTGAGCCTAAGCCTCCGTTTCGAAAAGGCCCGAAGGCGATTCGTAATAGTGCGTCTCCAAGAGTTTGGAACACGGTGGCCAATCACATTGTATGGAATTTGTCGATCCAATGCGTTACAAACTCTTGGTAGCGCGGCACTGAAACTTGAAAACATCTGTCCAAAAAATATAGGCCTACATTGGTCACAAAATTATTGAAAAGTTTGATTTTTTTCTGGACCGTGAATTAATATCGACACCCTTTAATCGATAATATTCTTAATTGTTTAACTTCCAATAAGACCTATGCTAAGACATAATGAGCCAGGAATACTTATCGCATTTGTTCTCGATCTTTTCACAGTCTACATATTTTTGGGTGAGGTGTATGAGTTGCGAACCTTCGCCATTGATGCTTTCGACCAAGGATTGAACAACGGAGATTACGCCATCATTGGTACGGCCATTGATCACAAGATGCGCACCACTCAGAACTGGCACAGCATGAACTGTAAGTCATCCTTTACGCAGCCTGTATTTCCTCTTTGAACCATAATCGGGCAACGGCTTCCCATAGACGGATGGGTGTATAATATCAAGCCATAGCCATCGAATCCGGAACCGGCTTTCATTCATTGATATCCACTGTACGGCTTGATGCCACCAAGAGTTTGGCTTTGCATTGTCATTGTACACACAGGGCGTTTACGAAACGGAGGCTCAGGCTCTGGCATCCATAAGCTGAAATTATATGTTGTAGTATTACGTTGAAGCTGGAGCTCTGTTTTCCTTTTCAAACCAGAGAATCTACTTCAGAACCGCAGCCAAAAGCCTCTTTTTTGATACCGTTATTTCAGAATGGCCGAAGCCAGGACGGAGCCTAAGCCGCCGTTTCGTAAATGCCCATAAAAATGGTTTCAAATCTCCACGTGGCGCCATTGACAAAATGGCGAAACGTTTGTAATATTATTTCAAGAAGTTTTACACATGAATGCGTTGCTTTAAAAATGAGCCAATACTGGCATGGTTGACAAGCTTGTTTGGAAATGCCGATAGATGAGCATTGGAATTGTAGTTTTTATATCATTCTCCTTGTTTCTGCCATCTCCTAGATATCGGCTGGGGTACGTACGAAGACGAAAAGGCGGCAAAGGCTTTCGAGTCGGTGCTGATTGTAACGCCCAAAGGAGTAAAGAGTAGCATCATCTACAGACGATGGATGTGGGACGTTAAACGGGCGGTGCAAGTCACTCCATTCTTCGGCACCGGCCGATACGTAAGCCTTTCACAATCTTCTTCTATTTAGACAACAAATTTTCCTTTTAGTACCCAGCCTAGAAGAGTGAGGCTAATTATTTACCTGTGGACATATTGCCTTCATTGATGTCTCTACATAAAATGTTGAACGTGTACATTATATCCACGACCATCTCAGTTGCAATATCAGTACAGTGTAGTTCTGTTGGCAAACCAGTTCTCTGTGTTACCTATTTGCAGTTCCATTCCTTCGCTGCCTTCCTGTACGACGCTACCATACTCTTCGCCAAAGCTCTGAAGGCAACTCTAGACGAAGGTGGAGACCCGTACGACGGCGTGTCAATTGTTGACAATGTCAGGAACATGGAGTACCAGAGTAAGTATCCATGAGGCAAGGCATCCAGCAGGCTACCATGACAATGACCACAAAGACCGCAAGACGTTAAAATACGTCAACCGGCCGGAACAAAATCAAACCAAACCTCAACCGGAATTCATGCCAAATTTCGCAGAGCTCTCTCAAGCCTGCACACACAAATTTGATTTTAGAATAAGATGAGGTTGTCACCATACGAATGAAAAAAGAAGGCGGCATTTTCCCGCCATCTTGGGTGTCACCTCGAAATTTGCACTTGACCGAAACTGACCGTAACACAACAGGGTCCAATTTCATAGAGATGCTTAGCACACAAAAAAAAATGCTTAGCACAGAAATGGCTTGCCCAATATAACAAACCACCATTGAAAATTCGATTTGATATTCATGGTCAGCGAAAGAACAATTGCAAGTGATACACAACACATTGAAATTTGGTTGTTAATCCTGTTTTTATTAAGACAGAAATGTCATGCTTAGCGATTTTTGTGTGCTAAGCAGCTCTATGAAATTGACCCCAGGAATCTTACACTTTATTTTACTGTGTGCGCCTTCTAGGTGTGTCAATGCTGAACAACCAGATAGATGAGAACTTGGACGGTGTATCTCGCTTCGTCATGCTGGACATGAATGAACTAGTCAAGGCTGACAGCGGCTTGCTCCCTGGGTATCCGGCTATGATCGGTGTGGGCGAATTCATTCGCACTATGAACGGCTCATGGGTGAGAGATATTAAGACGTTATTTATGTCCAATATGGTTAACGAGGCTTTATGGTCTGAAGTACCAATGAGGTTCAGTAGACCAAGATATACCAAGGAGGTTCAGTAGACCAAGATAGCAATGAGGTAATAGTCTGAGATATCAATGAAGTAAAGACCAGAATACCTATGAGGCTCAATAGTCTTGGGTATCCATGAGGTTCAATAGCTTGAGATACCGACAAGGTTCAATAGCTTGATATATCAATGAGGTTCAATAGTGTGAAAAAAACAATGAGGTTCAATAGTCTGATATAATCGATGAGGCTCAATAGTCCCAGATACCAATGAGGCTCAATAATGTGACATATCAATGAGGTTCAATAGTGTGACATATCAATGAGGTTCAATAGTCTGATATATAAATGAGGTTCAAAAGTCCCAAATACCAATGCGGTTCAATGAGGTTTATCATAAAAATATCCCAATGATATCTCTAGTGATGGGAAATGAGAGATTAAACCCAGGAGTCGATTTCAGTTTGAAAGCTTTCCTCGCAGTTACTTTTGGTGGTTTCGATCGCTTCCTTTTGTTTTTACTTGCCACTTTCAATATGAGCCTCAGTAGAATCTATACTTTCTAGAATTGTGTTAGGACATAATGAACAAGATTTTGCGAATCTTAAGAATTGTTTTCCCCCTTTTACAGACTTTCAACAAGACCGAAGACTACAATGTTGATATCCACTGGCCGAATGATAAGGGGCCTCCACTCGACATGCCCGTGTGTGGATACTTTGGTGAACTCTGTCCGAGTAAGTTACCGAGCCGATCCCCGGTGGTCAGGCCAAGCTGTCCAGCTCAGATGTTGCTAATGTGACTAGTCGGTCGATCTCACAAGAACTAAATCAAGAACTATCTTAAATGAAAAATCAATTCTTATTGGTGAGATCTATTACCTGCACTATGATACTTCAAATCAAACTTCAAATGAGATTCAGCCTAATCATGATTTGTATATTGGCCTAATGCATGTTGTCGATTTTCTTCGTTAAGCCTTATTCCTTTCAAGCAGTTCGTTAACCTGAAGTGGCACTCAGCCATGTTAGTATTGGACAAACATAAACGTGTGTTTAAACTTTGGCTGTGGCTGCGAGCGATGTACAAGTCTATGGAAACGGCTACACCAGACACTGGCTAGTGGCTGTCATTAAGTGCGCGTGTTATTCACAGTCACAGCCAAATGTTTGGACAAAGCCTTTGACTAGGCTTGTCATATTACAGAATTTAACCCCTACCATGTCTGCCGTTGTTTCCACAGAATACGGTTTGTACTTTGGCGTTGGCGTGCCGCTAGTCGTGTTGGTTCTATTCCTCTCTATCGGATATTACTTCTACCGGTTCGTTTGTTTTTCATTTCATAACTCCATAGTATTCCTATTTGAATGTCACTTTTAATTAGCAAGGTATTTTCACATTTTTGTCAGCATTCCATGCCACGAGAAACGTTTTCCTCGTGTGTTTTCAAACAGGAATTGATCATTCCGACAAGTACCCTAATAATCTCAAGCCACTGAGATATCGTTATAATAATATTATGTTCCCCATTATGTAGATTGAACAAAGTTTGCTATTACAAAGCCCTATCCTCTTTGAGTAATCCCCCATGTATTGTTTCTCAGGTTGCAGCATTGCCAACGCTGCCCATATCATGAATGATCCTTGGGATATAGCTGTATGCGAGTGGTCTCGTGGCTTCTGACTGCCAAACGAACAAAGATAATTGACTTTTAGTGACACCATCAACATAGGGCTGGATAGCTCAGTTGGTAAAAGCTCCGGTATACAGTATTCCGAAGGTCGCTGGTTCGAATCCTGCTCCAGTCATTTTAAGTTCTTTGTTCACTCATTGACATAAAACAAATAATTATTGTTTAAATAGCATTCATATGGCAAATAATACAAACGAAGGCGTACCTTTAGGTTTTTTGGAATTAGAAACTAAGGCAAATAGTGTTCGCTTGTTTGTTGGTTTGTTTGCTATATTTTGTTGGTTTGTTGGTTTGTTTGTTTGTTTAATTTTCTTTCTAACATTGGACTATCATCTTTTTTGTGCAGTAAGCGAAAGTACGAGGGTGAGTTGGACAGCTTGGTGTGGAAGATTGACTTTGATGACGTTCAGGCTAAAGGTGGAGAAACTAACAAGTCCGGAATCTCAATGAAAAGCATGGTAAAATAACGAACACTTCCCTTGCTGTGGCTGGGGTTCGACTCCCACTCACGCCTAAATACATATACGATCATTGTATTGTTGATTGTTCTTTTCTTAGTCCTAATCTCAATTCTATACACACTCCAGAAAGGCTAATGGAAGCCATTTTTGATTCAACTATTTTGTTCTGTACTTCGTTGTTTCATTCAGAACATCTTCATCTTCACCCTGAAGATGTTAATAAAGAACGAAAACAATCAAAAAATGGTCTCCATTGGCCTTTTTGGAGTGTGTATAGTATTGAGTCAATATTATCAGTGGATCATCAACTGGGTTTTGCATTATCTCAAATTATTCTGGGATTTTACCCTACAGAATCTTTTAAATATCCCAAATCGTCCTCTTTTCATAGGATGCATTGATTTTGAGATTTCGTTGTTTCTTTACCTCTCTAAATGCCTTTGTGTGGGATCGATAAAAAATAGATTCGCTTATCCAATCCTTAAACAGGATGAAAAAATACTGGTTGTAATAGCTAATTAGCCATTACACTATATAATCACATTACTACATTTTCTTTGTTTTGTTCTGTCTTCATTCAGGTTATGAGTACTATATCTGTCATTACCAACCAAGAGACGCAGCAAATCTTCACCAGGATTGGAACCTACCGCGTAAGTATTGATCATAAGGGACAAGGATATCATTATCCAGTGTACTCGTTACACTAATATAGTCATGATAATAATTATAAACATTATGTAGAATTATAGTCTTTTTGACCAGCCCCAATTCGTCGCTGTGTCGCCTATTTCTGACACTCTCATCCATTTATGTGTATCTTTATTTACTTCGTGTCCTCTAATTGTCATTTAGCCTTCGATAAAAATCCTGCTGGGATCGAAACGCCTTACTCTCCTAACTCCAATCATTAAAAGAAATATTCAAAAGGAAAGGTACATGTAACTATGCGTGTCAACTTAAAGTGTAACACGATTTATTCTTTATCTCTGTAGGGGAACGTTTGTGCCATCAAAGCAGTCAACAAGAATCATATCGACATAACTCGGGACGTCCGTAAGGAATTGAAAGCGGTGAGCATCAAATGAGATCTTGTGAGATTAAAATGATATTCGAGGAATCATTGTTATAAAAAAAATCACATGGGACTTAACTAATCAATCCAGTTAGTGGTTATTTTGATATTATTTTGATTAAAACGCCGCATCCTCTTTGAATTACCCCCCATGTACTGTTTCTCAGGTTGCAGCATTGGTAATGTTGCGCGTACATCTTAATGATCCTTGTGATATTGCGGTATGTGAGTGGTTTCATGGTTTCTGACGGCCAAACAAACAAAGATAATTCACTATAAGGGACACCGTCATCGTAGGGCTGGATAGCTCAGTTGGTAAAGCGCCGTTGGTCGCTGGTTCGAATCCCGCTTCAGCAAATTCTTATTGTACATTGTGCATCTTTCAATCTTTTAATTTATAGTGAAACGTGTTAATGACGTTATGATGTTTAAATCTGTGTTTCAATTCCATGTGCCCCAAGTGTAGTTTAGAGCTAATGAATATTCAATGTTGCGTATGCAAATTTTAACAAAATAATCGTTTCTGATTGGACAGATGCGCGATGTTCGCCATGACAACGTGTGCCAGTTCATTGGTGCTTGCATTGATCGACCTCATATCTGCATCTTGATGACGTATTGCCCCAAGGGGAGCTTGCAGGTAAGAACACATTTTGAAAAATTACTATACCTACATCGAAAAAAAAAACTTGTCTGATCAAAGCTCAAGTCACACGTGGTCAGTTCGTTGTCATTGCTCGGTGTTTGTAAGCATTAGTTTTTTTGTTGTGAAACTGTAGGCCTATACGTATGTACATTATGTTTGTAAACTCTGAACTTTACTCTTATATGTTTTGAGGAAAAATATTGAAAAAAAAATCGTCCTTGTATGAAAAATAATCCTCAGGGCATACCAGAAAACTGTGGATGCGACCTCTGGTTATCTATTAATTATAAATATTATTTGTGGGATGCCTAGTGGTCTGGTGTTTCGCACTCAAGGTCTATCTATAGATTGTGGGTTCGAATCCAACCATGGGCTAGTGTTGCATGCGTCTTTGGGCAAAACGCTTTGTCACATATTGCTCCTCTTCATCCAGGTGTAAATGGGTACATGTGAGGGTAGAGATTGCTGTGTGCTTGATTAGCCTTTGTGCGTTTTACACCAGCCAGGGCAGCTAGGGCTGTATACTTCCCAGGGAGTTGAGATGGTTTCAGGAATGTAAAATGTAGCCCAGTGACCAGGGATATTATTTTAATCACATGTTATAACTTTAAATTCAGTCAGTTTTCCTTATGGTTATTTGATGATTATAATTATTATTTTCTTCTATAGGATATCTTGGAGAATGATGACATCAAACTGGACAACATGTTCCTGGCGTCCTTGATCGCCGATCTGGTCAAGGGTATGATCTATCTGCACACCTCGGAGATCGAGTCACACGGTAACCTGAAGTCTTCCAACTGCGTAGTGGACAACCGCTGGGTGCTGCAGATCACAGACTACGGCCTGGAACAGTTCAAGAAGGGACAGGGCGAGCCCCCAGACATGGACGAACACTTGCGATGCAGGAGTGAGTTTCAGCGATCATTTTTTATAGTTCGTTGCTATTTTCTTCATTTCATCCAGTCGTAAAGAAATGCCGTTATTCCCAGAGGGACTGCGACCCAGCCCTAAGTTTGTGAAGTCCCAAATTGTAAAATATCTGTTCTTTTGGCAGTCAGAATCCATGAAACTACTAATATACCGCTATAGCCCATATGCAAGGATCATTTGTTAAGATACACGCAGCATTAGCAATGCTGCAACCTGAGGAATTGTATATCGGTATATCACACAAAGAGGATGCGACGTCAAGTTAATCATCAAGTAAGCTCAAAGGAAAGTGACTGGATTAATTCCACTGAGTCAAAAGACTATTAGAATGAGAAAATGAGATAGTTGGGAATAGAAATGTCCATTGTCAGGGTCCAATTTCATAGAGGTGCTTAGCACAACAAAATTGCTTAGCACAAAAATAGCTTGCCCAATAAAACAAACTACCATTAAAAATTCGATTTGATATTCATGGTCAGCGAACAACAGCCAAAGAACAATTGCAAGTGATACACAACACAAGGAAATCTGGTTGTTAATCCTTATTTTACTAAGACAGAAATGTCATGCTTAGCGAATTTGTGTGCTAAGCAGCTCTATGAAATTGGCCCCATGGTTTTTGTCCGAACCACAGATTTGCTGTGGAGAGCTCCCGAGCTCCTTCGCATGGGTAAGAACTCACCGGCACGCGGTACCAGGAAGGGCGACGTGTACTCCTTTGCTGTTATCCTGACTGAGATGTACTCACGCTCTCAGCCGTACAGCTTCAACGAGCAAGAACCAGAAGGTATTGTTCATTAACCACGTAAGCCCACAAACTAGGAAAAGTCTGCTTGGTGTCAGTGGCCCATTTAGGACCACGATATGATCCGTGGTGAATTTAATATTAGCTCTATGTCAGATTATGGAAGTTTGTTTAGCTAGAGTTAGAAGGGGTTGATGTTTTGATCCCAGCAAGATTTTTCTCATAGGCTAAAAGATCTTGTTGGACCGAAACTCTTTAATCATTTTTTTTTTTTAATTTTAGGTCATAATTTTGGTTGATGAGCAATTTGCAACAGTTAATTACTTGTACTGATAAGTATCATCTAAACAGAAATAGATATTGGATACTTTTGAAACTATATAAAATGTCTATGATAAAGACAATAATTTGCTTTCGTTACATTTAAAAACTTTTACCTTTTTAAATTGGTCGTCTTTGTAAATGTTCCACTTATTCTTGTATTAAGTATAAAAATGTCACTCTCCTGAGGACGAACAGAGCCCACTGTTCGGAACGTCTAGATAATACCAACGGTTCGTCTCGATCTCAGAACCACACACTCTCACCGAAGAGATTATATGGTGTCACCGCAAACCGACCTTTCTTTTAGTACTTGCATCATGCATAGCTTCAAGTCTTATTGATAAATTGTTTTATCGCAGAAATTATCGATAGGGTAAAAGCTGGCTCTATTCCACCATTCCGGCCGCTACTGAATGAAGTGAACGAGAATGCTCCGGAGTGTGTACTGAAGACCATCCGTGAATGCTGGCACGAGGAACCAGAAGATCGCCCGGACTTCTTCGGGGCTCGCACCCTGCTGGCCCCGCTCCAGAAAGGACTGTGAGTCCCACATCGTTGTCCCAGTATATCTTAGCAAATTACGTTCACATATGCTAAGGGTTCTAGTTAGGATGGCCTGATGTTTCGAACCTTGCAGAATCTTTCTACTAGTGGCCTTAACGGAAGATCCTGCTACGATTGAAACTCTTGAAACCCCAGGGGCCAATTTCACGAAGAACTAAGATTGATCTTAAGTGTGAATCCATCTTAATTGCTAAGCAACATTGTGATGTCACAATGCAAATCACTATGGTGATACTAAACAACTCACCTTAAGATCAATCTTAGTGCTTTGTGAAATCCAGCCCAGGCCTTTCTATAACTCTAAGCCTTATTTCATGTCATTGTTTTGGTTTATGAGCCCTCTGTAGTATTTTATTACTTGCTCTCTTACTTGTAAAAGACTTTGTATTTTCCTCCAAAATTAATGTCAACCGCATTGTGCCATAGAGGTACTGAACAAAAATGCACCAGTGAAATTGCATCAGCAATGTCTTTGATTTGTTTCTCAACGAAGGAAGCCCAACATTATGGATAACATGATTGCCATCATGGAGCGCTACACCAACAATCTGGAGGAGCTTGTGGACGAACGTACGGAGGAGCTTCGTCGGGAGAAGACCAAGACCGAACAACTGCTGCATCGCATGCTACCACCGTGAGTTTCATATTAAATGAATTCATTGACAAATTCAAAGACAAAGCTATTTTCAAGTGCCTTGTTCTTCTAGAACGTTGGCGGCCATGGATCTCCATAATCTTCTATCCTTTGCAATAGTTCTTATTATTTCAATTTCACTGATCTTCATGAAGCGGCTAAGTGACTTGAGATGAAAGTGAGTACCTGCCTTCCTCTTGCTCGATGTTTGTTATCAAATCATTCAAAGAAAAGTACCTAAGCCGTCCCGATATGTACTCAGGAGTCGATTTCGCCAAACTCTTCGTAACTTACTATCAATCGTATATGACCTTTGATGCATTGAAGCCCTACGGTGGGATATGCCTCCTACGATGGGTTATCCTTCGTAAATCGTTAAGATCGATCGCAGGGCTTGATGATCGTGAAATCGACCTTAAGTACAGGAATTAAGTGTACCATAATTTAGCTACTCTTCCGATTTTGGAGTTCGAATAAATAATTGGAAATTATAATCTTATTTTTGCTCGTTCTATACAATTTCATAGAGCTGCTTAGCACAAAAATTCGCTAAGCATGACATATCTGTTTTAGTAAAAACAGGATTAACAACAAAATTTCCGTGTGTTGTGTATCACTTGCAATTCTTCTTTGGCTGTTGTTCGCTGACCATGAATATCAAATGGAATTTTCAATGGTGGTTTGTTTTATTGGGCAAGCTATTTTTGTGCTAAGCAATTTTTTGTTCTAAGCAGCTCTATGAATTTGGCCACTGGTATATGAATCTAACTGTTTCTGGATATTCTGGAAATTATTCATCGTTCTTGAGCTAGTTGCTGT
Source organism: Astropecten irregularis (assembly GCA_963971285.1). Taxonomy (NCBI): domain Eukaryota; kingdom Metazoa; phylum Echinodermata; class Asteroidea; order Paxillosida; family Astropectinidae; genus Astropecten; species Astropecten irregularis. The sequence continues at coordinate 4,352,673 of OZ020258.1, read as the reverse complement.
CTTCGAATGCATTGTAGGCCTACGTACATGTACCGTCTGGTATCTATTTTGTCTCTGTGTTGTGGGACTCATTAGTTAAATAATTGTTTTAGGATCATCTTTCCAATAATTTCCAATGGTAACTTTGGAATGTTTCTTGCGTTTTCTAGTTCCATTGCATCGCAGCTGATGAAGGGTATCTCCGTGTCTCCCGAGGCCTTCGATATGGTGTCTATCTTCTTCTCTGATATTGTGGGTTTCACTGCTCTATCCGCTGCCAGTACACCTATTCAGGTACAGTTCCCCTGATACGAAGCAGACTTGATCCTCTTTATGGGTTAGGGTATCAAAGCTTTGCTTTTCCCTTTACCTAGATATTGTCCTGTATTGATACGTTTTACTAATTGGAATGCAATTTGTTTTTGATATAAATTATTGTGAATGTTATACTTACATGTAATTAGCTACCGACAATGTGTATTGTAGGAGCACAATTTAAATGTCTCGAATACAGAAAGAACACAGTTAAAACAGACAGGGCAGTTTCTTTGAGCTTGTGATTTTGTCTTCAACGATCGATTTTCAGATCAAAGAACCGCTTACAGACAGTGTTAGCTAAACTCACCACCACTTATTATGATGCAACAATGCCTTCGAATAATTCTGCTTTAGCAATGTTTTTCTGCTACTGTATAGTAAGCATAAATATCGCTTAGCGAAGATGCAATATGAAAGTGGGCCACGGGGGTCGATTTAACGAAGCCCTACGATCGATCGTAACTCGAGTTACGAAGGATAACCCATTGTATCCTACGTAGGGCTGCAATGCATCATAGGTCCTACGATTGATAGTAAGTTATGATGACTTTGGTAATATCGGGTTGATACACAACTCCCCCACTGCTAAGCTTATATACCTCATAAATCTATGGCCGATGTCTTTGAAACTTGTCAAATATTCATTTTACCACGTGAACACCTCGTGTACATTTGTAATTTCAGTGATTCGTCAATTGTTTGTAGCAACCTAATCAATATGTTACTGTCTTTGTAACAGGTGGTCAACTTGCTAAATGCACTGTACACGCTCTTCGATGCCATTATTTCCAACTATGACGTCTACAAGGTAATATTAGTCGAACAATCAAGAAAATTCCACTTTTGAAAAAAATAAATGCATTTTACATGTTAAGTGCTATACTTGTATCTTGTGTTAATGTTCATGGGCACCACCAAGGCCTGGGTAGCTCGATTGGTAAAAAGTGCCGGTATGGTATTCCGGAGGTTCCAATCCCGCTACATTCAATGTTTCTTTCAATGGCTTAAAATTCAGTCAGTTTGCCTTGTGGTTATTTGATGATTATAATTATTTCTTACCTATTCTTGCTATAGGCGTAGATCAGGAAGTGAGGCCTACAAATTAATAACCCTTTTTTCAATTTTGAATAAATATTAATGCTCAGAGTAAGTATGCCAACAAAAACTCCTGTGAATGTTATACTCAGCACACAATGGCCGAATACATGTCCCAAACACCATTTTTTGTGCTTAAGCAGCTCTATGAAATTGACCCTGGAAGTTCTCGAACTGAGCACAGTTCTAAAAATGAAAGCAGGAGTTTTGACCAGTGGTCAGTTTTGATATCATGATTAGCAGTTGTTGGCACAAGCTGAGCAAGAATCCCTTTCCACAGGTTGAGACCATTGGAGATGCTTACATGCTGGTGTCTGGACTGCCTATCCGTAACGGCAACCGTCACGCTGGTATGATAGCCTCGGCTGCTTTTCATCTCCTGGAGGGTGTGTCTACCTTCATTGTGCCTCACAAACAGGACGAGAAACTCAAGCTCCGAATCGGCATCCACTCTGGTAAGACATCTGCACTAGAGTGTGTGAGGTCGCAGGTTTGAATCCTGGATATGGCAAGCTTTATAGACCGAAAGTTTTGGCGTCATTGCTTTTTCATGTTAGAGTCTAAGCGTTGTTTAAAGCAATGAAGATATTGGTGTGATCGGTGTAGCATTGATGTATATAGACAAGGAGCATGGGCCATGAAAAAATTAGTGATCTCAACCCCGACTACATCTAAGGTCTGACTTAAGAAATTGATGGAATAGACCTCAGGGAACATTTCGAGGTACTATGTGGCCTCAAATTGTGGTAGCACTTTTGTGTAATATCCCAAAAATAATTTTTATTGTAATATTTCCAAACAAAATTTAGAAAAACAAAAGAAAATTCAACAAATGGGTTTAAGCTATTGCTTCTGACTTTTTTTTTAAATGTTATTTCTCTGTGAATGGATTATGAATTATACAATCACATAATCATTCACCAAAATACATATCAAGGACTTTGCCGGGGGGGGGGGGGGGGGGGGCGGGGCAGAAAATACGACCACGCCCTTTTTTTCAGTTGCATTGTGGGAAAGTGAATCTTGTTTTTTGTTGCTCCTCAAAACACCACATTATTTCTCAAAGGTGATACCAACATTTGAAGCAACATACTACCTAGCAAAGCTGTAAATGGTATAAACTTCCATTTGTCCATTTTATGAAGTCAAACCTTAGATGTAGTGGGTGTTGAGCTAATACCTTAATAAGAGGGTTTTCAGAACTTTTCTCCTTGACTGATACTTTTATCTCTGCAATGCAGGACCGTGTGTTGCAGGCGTTGTGGGCCTGACAATGCCTCGCTACTGTCTCTTCGGTGACACGGTCAACACTGCTTCACGTATGGAATCCAACGGACTCCGTGAGTACCGCATTAAGACCTACATTTAGTGCCGATCTCACGAAGCCCTACGATCGATCGTAACTTGAGTGGGCCACGTGACGAAGCCGAAGAAAGGGTCCAGTGGCCAATTTCATAGAGCATGCTTAGCACACTCTTGCCCAATAAAACAAACCAACATTGACAAATTCCATTTGATATTGATGGTCAGTGAAAAATAGCCAAAGAACAATCGCAAGTGATACACAACACACGGACATTTTGTTGTTAATATTGTTTTTACTATTAAGACAGAAATGGCATGCTTAGCGAGTTTTTGTGCTGAGCAGCTCTATGAAATTGGCACCACCTTCGTCATGTATCTCAAACCCTTCGTTGTTTTTATAACACAAAATGTCGGTAGCAAAATAAATGACAAGCCTAGCTTCAAGCCGCATTTCATAAAGGATTTGAAAACGCACAACTCGAATCGCACTCTTAAGGTAGTATCATACTTTGGTAACATACCAAAACAGAATTGTTTACAGATTTACCTCTTACATGTTATGAAGATGGTGATGGTAGAAACGTACCGTTCAAATTTGTCTGCCTGAAATGCTGTATTTATCGAGAAAAGAGTATAACCAGTGACCAAAGTTATTTTTGACCTTTTAAAGATGAAAAATAAAAGAGAAAAGACTTAAGGAACACTAAGGCCGTTTTTCACTGTTTTCTCATACATTGGGCACGGGACTTACATTTTCACAGATGGCTGTTACTGTATCTTCCTTGATATTTTTGCCCATGAATCTGCATTTCTTTGACAAAACCAAAGTATGATATTACATTTAACGTTGCCATGAGACCAATATTCGTCCACCTTAGATTATTATGGTTTAAGCAGTCAGATTTCATCGAATTTATGTCCACTTGTTTTTTTCATGAATAGCACTGAAGATTCACGTGAGTCCAGAATGCCACCAAGTATTGCAGGAGCTTGGTGGTTATGAGCTTTCGGAGAGAGGTCTAGTCGCCATGAAGGTAAACATTATTTCGAAGTCCACTTATTTTCCCTAAAACTGGCTGAAAAACCTCAATATGTGCTGTACTTGATATTTTGTTTATGGACGAGTAATTAAAAATATGCTTAGCGTTTGGAGGCAGAATGTTTAGATCTTAGCAGGATCTTTGTCAGAGGCTAATCTACTTAAGGATCCAAAAGTCAGACCTGACTCTGATCATTAGATATTTTCTGGTCTTTCCTTTATTGAATACACAATTTGCAGCTGTTTATTTCCAGTATTGATTCCATTCAACTGTTCATATTTTTACCTGGGTCTCATAAAGGCCCTTTTCCAAATCTCAGATCCGGCTCAGGCTCCGGTTCCAGTTCCATTTCGTGTATCCATTTAAAATTAAGTATCAAAATAGAGGCTTTTGACCGCGGTTCGAAAGCAGATTCTCTGGTTTGAAAAGGAAATAGAGTTTCGGCTTCAATGAAAAGCACAACCAATAGTTTCAGCATATGGATCGCAGAGCTGGAGTCAGGAGCCGGAGCCAGAGCCGAGGTTTGGAAAAGGGCCTATGTTTTACTTAAATCCTTTAAAGCCCTCAACGGTACTATTTTTCTTATTCTCTTTCTGCAGGGCAAGGGAGAGATACTCACATACTGGATGGTAGGACAGGATCCCAGTTACAAAATAGACAGAATCAAACCGCCTAAGCAGAATTTGTAAACAATAAATGGAAAGTTTCAACAAGTCACAATGTCATTGCATTCTAAGAAATCAAAAAGGGGATACAACAAGCTTGGACATACTAGTTCGTCTTATTTATAATTTATCTACATCAAAGATAATTTCACTTTTTTTCAAAGATTTTATACACTCAAGTCGTAGTAGGATGAGAATTTCTGGGAAGAGAAATTCTGAACCAACCTTAGAAATGTCAACTCTATTTTCAAATTGCCTTGCTACTGGTGCATATACCATAATATACCATTACTATAACCAACGTACCTAAACGAATGGAAAATAACGGAACTGACATAGAGATCTTCCAGCAAGAAGTTAACATTTGATAAACCACACATTAGAATTACAAAACCAGTAACCATTTTACCATTTCTGCTTATGAACAAATCAATTCGTTTTACAATTGTTTATATCAAGTTAAAAACATTGAAACGTACTCGGTACTCTTAATAACGATCTTAAACACCAGCTTAGCGGACTGACATAAATCTATGACAAGTTTTTTAACAAACAGTTTGCGAGAATAAACGATACGATTAGCTAAAGAAAAACAATTGAAATATCTTACATGAAAAGGAAAACAGAATTACTAAACTTGATGCTTGTATAAATGACCAGATATAACAGCATGATTGACCAGCATATAGGCTAACCTTTGACCTTTTATTCAAATGAGCTGATCTAGCATTTCTTATTCTATGATTCGATCACAATGTTTATACTGAGATAACAATGATGAGATTATTACACCTTTCTTGACTGTCAATAAAAACCGAGTTGTACATTCACTACACATTTAGTATGTTGTGTCACTTTCATTATTCATGAAATTTATGACATTGATTCTATAAAATTGGTGTGACGAAGGTAGGCCCAAATATGCTTAAACATCCTGCAATTGAACCTACTATGGTGGAAATAGAATAATATAATTTTATCCTGTCAACTTCATTTTTAAATTGGAGACTGATTCTATAAAAATGCAGTTTGTTTTGACAAACATTTTGTCAGCTTCACAAATAGTTCAAAATCTCAATGCTCAATAGGTTCATCTTTAATGTGTTAATGAATATAACTACAAATTTGGTGTGTTTTTACTACATTTCTTTCACGAGGGAAAAAAACAAGGCCCATAATTTACAGACAATCAGTTCTAGGCAATCTCCAAGAAAAAATATTAAACAACATTCATCTTTTAATTTCCATGTCATTTTCTAGGGGATAGTCAGATAGTGAGACAACTACCAGAAATAAATGACTTTTTTACTAGCAAGATTTTTTGCTTACTTACGGTGTAGTTGGTTGCGCCTCCAATTTTGCCTCTAAAAGTCGCCTTGTGTGGCATACTCCTTTAACATAACAAGAACCACGATATTTAAATTCAGACAAATATATCGAGCTGTATACGTGCCTTTAGTCTCAGACCGACCATTTTGCCATTGTATAGACTAGGTCCCTGTTCACACTCCCGTTGTTTGACTGCTCGCCCTGGGCCTTCGATGAATGTTCTTCACTACATTTTCCTCCTCTTCGATGTACCAGTTCCCTTTGACAAACACACGGTGAGTCGTCTTTACCTGCATCGATGAAAATTCGAAAAACACCGTCGATTTTAACCCAAATTTCAACCATTCATTGCTCCAACCTGCAAACTCTGCTCAGCACAAGTCAAATTTTACAGAGCAACCGCATAAAAATTCTTCCAGTTTACATCAATTTAAAATATTCTATTCCAACCATTTTCTCAATCAACACGAGTGATTTAAGAGCACAAATGTCCGCAAAATTCAACAAACAAAGACGCTCCAAAATAAAGGTAGCGTACAGGATTTGCAAGGTCGATCTCCAAAACAAATTTATTCAGTTTGAGACAGAAAATGGACTCAACAGTTCGTAAACAGTGCAAACAGTCACCATGGGAAATCTTGGTTCATCGGATGCTGGGTTTTTCAAGGAAATCAAGATTTAGTGTCTTTTAAAAAGATCGTTCGTCCGAACGATTTAGTAGCATTTCGAAAGTGTGGTGTAACCGTGAAGGAATCAGGGAAGGGGGGGGGGGGGGTCAGGAATATTTCAGCCGTATTTCTGCTATCCATATGAACAAAGCGTATAGAGGTACATGAAACAACGTCTGTATGGAAGTTTAAGACCTTCACTTCTGTTTAAGTACCAAATTCAGCCCAAACGCATATCTTTGCAAATCCTATGCTTCCTTTAATGTTGGATGGCGGAGTAATATCAATTATGCTAGAGTGGTCTGGTTCAAGTCTCACAGTCCTGCAATGTTGTGTCCGTCCGCCTATATAACAAAACTCACCTCTTGTACGAAATTTGATTCGTCCGACACCAGACCGGGGAGAATTTGAAGATCCAACTCTGAATTGATGACGGGCTTCTGTGACAGAAAACATTTGACTGTGTAGAGGTACTTTTCATTTTTGACATTATTGTAATGATTTTCAACAGGTATGGGCTTATACCGAGTCCGGTGCTTACAAAATCTGATTAACCAAATGTATTCAAAAGTCATGTAATACCTTTGGAAGGGTCTTGTGCTATTTACTACTGTTTCTTCTTCATCGAAATAAAATGTTGACTGGCCTTTTGATATTTGGCAAACAATTTCTTATATTGAAAATAAATCAAATTTATCAATCTGAATTATTTTTCTACCAATTTGTATGTAAGATTAATTGTTAAACTAGAAATAGAAATTATCACGATAACCGATTTATTAGGAAATAGAACTGGTACACCAGCGTTTTCTCTAGTGATTCATTCATTAGCCGTTGATCAAATTTTTCATAAATCTCGATCTTTTTGACTATTATTTTTTTTCATAGTACAGTAATTGATATGGATCAGTGGAATCAGTTAAATGAACTTACGCGGCGAAATGTTGACGGTGATGGCAATGCTAGTGCTTGGGAATCCAGCGGGACCAGATTAACCTCTGGGAAATCTGAAAGATCATAAACAAAACCTCAACATTTAAACGAAAGGAAACTCATTGTAGGTCTCCACTGCAGTATATATAATGTTTGCCCATAGACGAGGAAGTCAGCGTGGAAAGCTAACCTTCAAACGCCTGATTCTGTGAGCTGTGAGCCCGTGGACCGGATCCTGCCTGCTCGGTCATCAGAGACGCAGGACCTGGAACGACTGGTGTGAATTCCACGTGAATGTACGATTCTGCACGGCTCATGGGCGTTCCTGCACTAGATGATTCTGGCTTCTGTGAAAAGAGGGAAATATGTTCCAGATGCTTGTATACACGAGGGTGAAGTCAGTGACGTGGGGTGGGGGAGAAGCCAATTGCAGTGGGGGAACAGGAGTAAAGGTTAAAGGTAATAACTAATATCATACTTTGGTTTTTGTCAAAGAAATATAGACCCATGGGCAAACATATCAAGACAGATACAGCAACAGTCATCCGTGAAGTTTCCAGTCCCATAATATGGTGCCCACTTTTTGAGAAAATAGTGAAAAACGTCCACAGTATTTCGTCAGTCTTTTCTGTTTTATTGTTGATCTTTAAAAGATCAACAATAATTGTGGTCACTGGTTTTACTCTTTTCTGGATAAATACAGCATTTCAGACAGAAAAGAGTTAACGTTATGTTTCTACCATCACGAGTCTTTATACCCTGTAAGTTATAGGTAAATCTGTGAAGATTTCTGTTTCGGTTTGCTACCAAAGTATGATACTACCTTTAAGGAAAGGACAACAAAATTTGATTTGAGAATAATGAGGTTACCTGATCAGATGCCTCTTTTGTTTCCACAGCTGTCTTGTTGATATTATACCGAACGATCAAGGCTTCACGAACCTTAATTTAATTACAAAGACAATAATTCTTAATTGATTACAGTGGGAAATTATATTGATTCAGAACAATGATTACCCATTGAAAACAAGTGGTCCTTTATAACGAGTTGATTACATTAAAAATTGTTCCAAGGTGAGTCATCAAAAGATGAACATACAGAATAGACTGGAGTGGAATTGGAACCTGCGACCATCGGAATAATCGTATCGGGCCTCTTCCAACTGAGCTTTCCAGCCCTATGTTGGTTGTGTCCCAAATTGTCTCTGCTCGTTTGGCAGCCAGAAGCCATGAAACACATCCCAAGGATCATTTAAGATACGCGCAGCATTACTAATGCTGCATTCTGAGAAATGGTATATTGGAGATAACTTAAAGAAGATGCGGCTTTTAAAAAATAATTTCTAACAAATTTGATGGCATTGAAGAACGAAGCTAAATAGTTTTGTGAAACGAAGTCGAGTTGTAAAGGTCCATCGAATCACTGACAATGATGCAGAGTTATAGCCAATATCCCTCAAAAGACTGGGTTCTACTATTTGCAAATTTTGGTATAAAAGCAAAAAATAATTTTGAAAGGAGTTTACTTAGACATGCGCACCTTTATGTCCAAATAGCAACAGACCGATAACATGCATGGACCAAGAAGCGAGTTGACAATCACGAACAGCCATTGGAGGGCTGTTACTTCACCGTCGGGGGAGGCTAAGGCAGGTGGCAGCAGAAACAACCCCACCGCTGTAAGAACAGCCACAAATGCGTATTTCTGGGCTTCATGTCTAAAATAACACACAAGAAGAAAATTAGAAATCGTTCTGTTGTTTCGGTTATTCAGTTTAGAAGTTGAATTGTGTATTAATATGTATAAATAAATGTAAAACGCATTGGTTTCTATATAGGCTGACCTTAGTTCTTTGGCATCCGCCGCGTTTTTGCCGGTGATGAGAAATTTGGCAGCAGCAACAATCACACCAAGAATGAACTACAAGGAAAATCATGAAATAATAATAATTTAAGATACAATGTGCAATCTTTGTTCGATTAAGACTAGACCACACTCCTAATGTTGCTCCCCGCTATACGGTATCCTTATCATGAAATTGTTCTTCCTGTCAGTCAACAGTGCGATAACTTAGAATGTGCTAACTGTAAAAATGCCTTCTAACCAAACTAATAACAGATAAAGAAACAAATCCATTACGAACGAACGGACTAGGGAGCTAACACACTATACCGGTATACACATGTAGTTGTAAGCTCTGGATTTCACAAAAATACTAAGATTAATATTAAGAGTTATCAGTATCACCATAGTAATTTGTATTGTGACATAGTACATTCTGCTCAGCAATTAAGATTGGTCTTACACATAAGATCAGTCTTAGTGAATCGTGAAATCGGCCCCGGCACATTGAAATGAGCTGCTATATTTTCATGCAAGAATGAGACGTGATTATCTAAGTATTATACGAGTAGCTTGGGGTGGGGACCTGTAAAATTTAGTCCGCGATCTCATGGAACTTATAGAATTAATAATTCCCAATGTTTAACTACGCCGTGTGTGCGTAGGACAACTAGAGTTTGGACTAGAAGCTCGATTTCACGAAAGGTTAGGACAGATCGTAACGTGCATATCAATCTTAATTGGTAAGCAAAGTGTGATATCAGGCTATAGAAACAGGAACAACTCATGTAAAAGATGAATCGTAAATCTTTGTGAAATCTATGGGTCGACAAATGCCGTGAATTGTGATCACTGATTTTTCTTTATAATAATTGTGATCAATATTATTGTGATTGCCCAACGCATGACAAATTCTTGGTGGCGCACCCGTATTGGTCTGGTGTTCGCCGCGCTCTTGATACCAAACGGTAATGGAGTTGTTGTGTGACCGGTGAGCAAGCTAATGTTATTAGTAATAAGGGTGCTGTGCAAACTTTTCTACATGACCAACGAGTTACAACCAGCGCGCCATACTTTTTTTAACACCTTGGAGTGGACTATAACTGAATAGTATAGCCACGCCTACTCCGGAAAAAGTTTCTTTTGATATGCAAATATGTCGTGTCAAAGGTGTCTGTAGTCTGGCGGGCTTACTGCTGAAATGACTGGGCATATACTGTACAACGAAACCATGCATTATACGTGTCCTATTTTACTCCTGTCCAGCACTTAGTATCGACTCGATTCAGCAGCACTGCAGTCCTGTTTCTTTCCTCCATGGTACGAGCTGCAACCAGGAGCTTAAAGCACCAAAAACTTGGTAAAATGAAACCAGTATGCCAGCCGAGAATCCTTGTGAATGTTATGCTCAGCAAAGTGAGCAAACAATGGCCGAACACAAGTCAAAAGCAATATGCATCCCATGGACATTTTGCTGGTTGGTAATCCTGTTTGATCACGGAAGACTGTGTTCATGCTTAAGCAATATTTGTGCTTAGCAGGTCTATATGAAATTGGACCCTGGTTAAGGTAAGCAACTATAATGACATGTGTGATAGCATGTACAACATGTTTTGAAAAACTTTTTTGGAGAGTTTTTGGAGAGTTCCAGTAGCCTACGCCGTGTGAGCAGTATGCGGCTGGAATGGACCGTTCACCCGTTGGACCACGGCCGGCTGTTCGGCTAGACCACTCCGAGATCACTGTGTGCAAACTGTGCGTATCCGGAAAGGAAACAGTGCAATGTGAACTGTGTAGGCCCATTTGGCCATGAGGATTCCGCCTCGACTCTTTATATGACTTCAATATTGATCTTACCGTCGTCAGTAGAATAGCTGGAGCTAAAAACAACCACATCAAGGGTGACTGGAAATTGGCCATACACCTGAGTCAAAAACAAGGTACGTGATGAAGCAATTAAATATCATAATTGGTGTTTGTGAAAAAGTGGTTCCTATTAAAACTGTAAAGGAAAGGAAAGCAACTTTTTATAGCTTCTGCTGCTCCAAGAGAACAAAACGGAAAAGTGAACTATGGACGGAAAAGTGATAACTGAAAACGGAAAAATTAAAACGGAAATGGACACGAAAATGAGATTTAACACGAAACCGAATGCGCAAGGGATTATGAATCCGAAAGGGAAAACACAAAACGAAAATACGAAAACGGGAAAGCGAACTGTCCGGAAAATGGAAAACGAAACCAAAAGCAATAGCAAAAATGAATAATGTCTATGATTTGTGTGTTATTGAAATATGAATTTACAAAATGAAATGTGTAAAATTACCCAATGGCCGCGTTTGACGCGTAGTGGGCCATTGACGTCCCAGCAGTAATAGATACCACAACTAACGGTATGCCTAGACCAATCACAAAGTAGATACGTCGTCTGACTGGAAGTGGCCCCATGGCAATTTGTAACGGCTTATGTGATTGGTAGAGTAACTGAACAGCGCTTGCAAACATCCAAGACCAGACCGATGTGTAGGCCATGTGCATGGCAACGGCGTTGACGTCACAGTAAATCTAAGCAAAATAAATTGGCCAATAGAAAAAAGAATAATAATATCAAGTTTACTAAAATTGTGAAGCCTTTCATGAGAATTCACTAAATTGTATGTAATATTATGCTTCACCCCGCTGCCCCAGCTAGCTTGGTGGCCTAGCGGTATGGCATCTGCACTAGTAAGCAGGAGGTCGTGGTTTCGAATCCCACCTGAGCCAGCATTTGATTTTTTCACGTGCACTCACAAGCACTGAGTACACAGTGCTCATCCACGTCGGTGAAGGGCAAGCCTAGTTTGCATATTAATATTTTGCTTTAATAAGCTCATGCAAAACATCTTTTTGTGAAGCGGCAACGATGATTTTGGTTAAAGTCTTGAAGCTTACCTTGCTTGTAATTTCTTGCACTGACAAGAGCAGACAACATTCAATCATCTCCATGGAAACGATAAGACTTGTGCGGATGATGTTGACATCTGAAACCCAAAGACACCTTTGAAACAAAGGTTATTAATCTCATTAAAGGTAATATCATACTTTGGTTTTTATCAAAGAAATACAGATTCATGGGCAAAAATATCAAGACAGATACAGTAACTGTCATCTGTGAAAATTTCAGTCCCATACGGTGCCAACTTTTTGAGAAAACAGTGAAAAACAGCCACAGTGTTTCTTAAATACTTTCTCTTTTATTTTTGATCTTTTAAAAGATCAAAAAATTTTGCGGTCGTTGTTTTACTAATTTCTGGATACATACACCATTTCAGGCGGAAAGATTTTAACGGTATGTTTCCACCACCACCATCTTCATACCCTGTAAGTTATACGTAAATCTGTGAACATTTCTGTTTTGGTTTCTTACCAAGGTATGATACAACCTTGAAGTGTGTGCACAAAGGTTGGTTAATTGAAAGCGATGTTGCCCACTTTTATAAACAAGGCAGTCAGCTCTGAATTAGAAAACAAGTACACAAGTATTATAGAACTATAATTCTAGACTTCACTCCAGCCTTGGTAAAGACTACTACATGTATTTGCTCCCTTATGAAACTAAACCTTTACCTGGCATAACCGAGGATAATCATTGCAATTGCTATGGCAACCAGGGAAACAGAGCAGCTGACAGACACTGCCCGTCTGAACGAAGTGGCGATACGGATATCTTTAACCTATTGGGAAAATGCACATAAACGAAATTTTATTATAAAAATATTTCCATCTCAATAGTAGAGAAATCCATGTTGGCATAAAAATCAGAAGACTCAAAATACTTGATCAGATGAGGAAATTTTTTTCAAACTTGGAATTATTCGAAAATGATGATTATATCAGAAGATCCTATGAAACATACTGAATATTGATATTGAAGGAATGGTGATAATTATGTAATATGTGAAAAATACTATAAAACAAGTTGATTAAATACTTTCCTTGATGGAGACGGTTATATCTGCCGATCGATCGCACTCGCATGGCCTCAATACGCCACCGTAACTTTCAACCTGGCAATCAGTTGGTGCGCCACCAACGGAACTGCCAAGGAATCAAAGCAACCAAAGTCAGGAAATAAACCTTGACAAAACCAGTCTTTAGTGAGGCTAGGCCTTAGGACTTATTCCACTACCGACATTTCAGGCCCCAATTCAAGCCCTTCATTTTATTGATGACACAGAATGGCCGTAGCCTCAAGCCTCATTTCAAGTGCAAAGAGGCTCTCAAAAACACCGGCTATGGATTCTGTTCAGTCTAAAGCTATAGCATGAACGGGCGTATGTTATACGTCATTTTCTTTGTATATGCATGCACATCTACTTTGAATTAAATCATAGCCAAAAGTTCCCATTATTTTGTATAATATGTATATAAAGCCGAGGCAGGAGCCAGGGTCTATGATTTAAAGGGATTGCATACGTTTGGTAATTTGAGCCTACTGTTTGTTTCAAACCAATATAATTGAATATATATACCATAAAACTAACCTGTGAAAGTTTCAATTCAAAAGGTGGTAGCGTTTTTGAGATTTTGGCGACAAACTAGAGCGGTTATTTCACGCCAGAGAACAGTTAGTCAATAGCTGAGAAGCGTTACGGCCATAACGCTTCTCAGATTCATAATTTTTGGAGATAAAAAGTGACATATTTTTCCATAACCGCGGTACTTCGAATGGAACGTTTCTCAATATGCATTATACTACCGGTATCCAAAGCAGCTGTACTTCTCACCAAGTAAGTTTTTATTGCCATAAATTTTCAGAGTCATTACCAAACGTATGCAATGCCTTTAAAGTACATGTACATGTGCATCAAATTGACCAGATCGAGCAAGACGTGTTTGGCGGATAAAATACTTGTTAAAAAAATAAATTGTGACGTTGCAGGAGGCTTATTTTACGTATATGTATTCTTGTCTTGGTGTAGAGGTGGTTTGCCTGTTGTACTCGCGCAAAGCATTGATTTTCGGCCTATTTTTTACTAGGTCATCTTTCGTCCCACCCCTTTATATGAAGGTGAATCAGTAAATCAATGCTGTGTCTCCACGGCTGATTAAGTACTAACCTTCTTTCATTGTCGTGTATCTTACATGTCGCTGTTGATGATATGGACACGATTTTATAATCAGGGTCCTCTTGGATCAATATTTCCTGCGTGGAGTCAAAACAGAATTGACATTTCAAAATTCAGAGTGTAAAATTAACAATGATACCATAATATGATGTAGTCAAAGTGGGCATATGCACAGATTTCTTGGCAGATTTTGAACTTTTCTGCATGACTCGGGATTTAACATGATTGACCCCTGACATGCTAGTGGCTTCGTGTAAATCCTCATTTATTATAATCTAGGTCTTGTTAGCATACAGGGTGGCAAGTGGAAAAAAGATTGTTACAATTCAATACTCGATATGAGGCCTGGGGCCTGAGAGCTTGCCGTGTTGAGCTCAATTTGCCGAGCCAAATTGACGCTAAATGCCGTGCTACTGCCTGATATTATGCCACCCATAAGAGCAAGTAATAATGGTGTTTATAGTCAGTAGATTGCACCACTATTGTTTGCCATTAAACACCTTACCTCTCGACGTGATAAGATGATCGAAGATGGTGCATCAGACACCTTCAGTGGAATTCGATACTTGAAGATGGAATCTTGTTCTGTTTCTCCGTTTACCTGGAAAAGACTGATTATATCAATGAATAAGAAATTCAAGTTAAAACATCTGGGCATTATTGTGAAGGGTAAAACCACGAGAAATGATATTGCAGAGGTACTCCACTCTTAACAATATTCCTACCTTGTTGCATTGATATTCATAACCATTTCATTATCCAGATCCTGGTATCCCATTTGATCTGAAGACTCAAATTCTAAAAAGAAAAGAAAACATTGGTGTTTGAAATTATATTCATTTTGGAATGCTAAGAGAAATTCCTATATTTTGAAAAGTTGGTCTTACTTTGTCATGCACATCATTTTTCGAATAATAATTATGAGTATAGCTTCAAAACTTTATAGGAAGAACTTAATGTCAAAGTTCACTGCACCTGCGCTGTAGCCTAATAAAGCATCTATTTGCTTCTCGACGAATGCAGTGGGCGGGGTCATGACCTCTTGAAGAATTGGTGGGAGGGTCTCGCCAATAGTTGGATGATTCAGGTCGGCCAATGCCTCAAAATTCCCATGCCCCATAACCACATCTGGTGATAAAACAACAACAACAACAACAACAACAACAATAACAACATCTGTTCAACAATAATAGAAACCATTTTTTTTTCTAAAATGAACAACAAAAATACATTTCTCCAAATCTATGAACTCTCCGAATTTGCTCTGCTTTTTTAAAATTAATTTGTCGGTCTTTGTTTTTACCTCTGTCATTTTGGAGCATGCGCAATGACGATCCAATTGGCAGGGCCCTCGCGATAGACTTGGCAATTTGCATAATCGTTGCCATGCCATCAATGGAAATTTCCTGTCATTTAACAGTGTGAAGACAACAAAACATGATTTACTTAGATTTGAGGAATTTGTTAATTTCTGTTAACATTTTTTTTCACAAGTTCAGTTTGTTGGAGTCTTGCAACAACCCAACAAACCTTTTGTAAATTCCTATTTTGCTTCTGTACAATTTTGAAAAAAGAGTGAAGATTAGTCCTACTCATTTACCAATTCTAACGCAGCAAAATAACCGGAGGATATCTTCTGAAATACATCCACAAGGAGCTGTATCAAAACAACAGAATAGAAAGTTGTCAATTATTCATTTTAGAATTGGAGTGATATATTGGGTGCATTCGTTTAGCTTACACGGGTCGGCCCTTACTGGGAATGGTCGTGTTTTACTGCACAAAACAAGCGAGAGAATGGGGACGAGGTTGACTGTTGTCGACCCGGGGGAGCTAAATGCACCCACTCTATCAGGGATCAAATTATTAAAGGTTCACTGTAATAAAAACACATCTGAAGTTTAATACATCTGTACTGTTATAAAACTCAACCTGTCTATCTTTGTTTATGCTAAAAAATATTGTATATAGAAAAAGGAGGTATTTTATACCCATAATTGAGCACCCCACTTTTCGAGACGAAAAACCTTGCTTACGTCACATGCAGAACGCCACACAGTATACTGCGGTGCGAGCCTATACTAGTTCTGTAGGTGACGTCACAAGCTATTGTTGCGTGGGTCGGTTCCAAGAGGGACTTTTTTGAGGGGCGGGGCATACATATATCGATTTTGTAACTGTTTCGCCAAAAAGAAGCACTTACATACAAATATAAATTTATATTTTCATTAATTATGTATTAAGAAATAATTTTTAAGCACTTTCATCCCTTTCCCACATTTTATTACAGTGAACCTTTAAGTGGCATTGGTCAGCAGTTGCTTTATCACGATTTGCACAAAATAGAGCGCCCTCTGTCAACTCACTGTTGCGTAATCTGAGAGGAGATTTACGTCTGCTCTTTTGAAGTCAAACTCCAAAACGTTGCTAAGGGAGATGAGAGCGTTTTCCGCGGCATCCCCCTGGGTTGAGCCCGCCCTCAGCGTCAACAGGATCGATGACATGATCACATCTGGGTCTGAGGGGTCATCGGAGTGTGAGGAAGCGAGCGCGGTCGGGACAATTAGGATGAGAAGAATTGCAAACAACGATGCATGCATGAGCTGGAAAATAATCATTGTATTTTTCATGTTGGCATTATATTAAAAAAAAAAGCTTCATAAATTGTGCCACATTTGATTATGGGATTATCATGAGCATACGAATTATAAAAATGCTATTTTATCAATTTGATCAGTTTGTAAACAAAAAAGATTGCCGGAAAAATTGATATCCCTCAATGCGGCACATTCACACTCATTTATTCTTCATTGGTTTATTTCCATCATATCATTCCATCATCCATCTTTTTTTTTTGTAATTTCAGAAAGAAAACTTCTAATTTAAATTGTAAAAGAGCAATTAAAATTCCTAAGATGAAATTTAACTTTAAGACGGATGTGTATTGCCAGTGGTTGTTTTTCCTTGCTACTGTTATTTTTTGCATTTGACGCCCATTTTTCCTTGCAAGAGATGAAAACATCTGCAATGAGCAGTTGGCGAATGCGTAGGGCGCTCCGCCAGGGTTCGATCCAAGCTTGGGTCATTTGTACAGTTGGTTCTTTCCTGTAAGATGGGGGGGGGGGTATCTCCTGCTTCGCCTGTTTTCCACCCTCCAGAAAAGAAATACTTTTGATCTCAAGCTGTGCTCCGTGATCATAATGGGTTGACATAACAGTGGCTTGCTGGCAGCCAAGGCCTTGGGCCCGGGCGCCCACGAATGCCAGCAACTCGATCATTGTTGTTGCCGCATCCTTTGCAAATTCAGCACCCCAGTTGCGAGCAAGGATGACTAGTCTCCTAAATAACTATGATTATGGAAATAATTCCTCAGGGAATACCTCATAACAAAATAAAGAGGGACTTACCATTTTGGGGACCATAATGCTACTCGTACGCAGACACCATAAGACACCCTAAGCACTATGATAGCAGTACCGCCATGTCCCAGTCAAAATGAACAGATAACCGCATCCTCCTTCCTTTTATCCTGACTACACCCCTGCCAGACCGGACACAGTTTCTAGTTCAAATCAAATGATCCCTGAAACTCCTCTTGTTTTGACTCCGGTGCGGAAATCGGAACTAGTGCGAATATTGAGCTGCAAGGATTGTGCGCAGACGGAATCGGGGCAATTCAGAGCGGTCAACATGGGTGTCGATCCGGGGGGGGGGATATATCCTCCAATATTTGAGGTGGGGATGGCGTGTATTATCACCCCCTCCCCCGCAATATGTTGAGGTTGAATGTTATTCAAGTTTATTGTATAGAAATATTACATGATCCTTATTGTTCTGTTAGTCTTCGCATTGAATTTACAATGTTAAATTCTTCTGAATATCGTTTTTAAATGCTATAAAATGCGACTTTTCGACTCTGTTTTTGTTAAAAAGTCCCTGGTTTGGGAGGGGGTATCCCACCTCCCACAGCCTCCCCCGGTTCCGTCGCTTCGCTCCCTATAATAGGACACCAAATCATCTCCCCGATCATGAAAAGAAATCGACACCAGTGGCGGTCAAGTTAGTTTGACAGAAAGCAAGGATCTTGCGTCATTATAATAAGAGCCGCTCATATACCTTTAAGGTGACCTCGTACTTTGGTTTTTTGCCAAAGAAACTCGGATTAATGAACATAAATATCAAAAAGATATAATTACAGTCATCTGTGAAAACCTAACTCAATTTTTCTTAAAAAACATAAAGATAGGTTTTGATTTATACCCAGAGATCAATACTGTTTTTGGTCTTTGTTTTACTGATTTCTGGATAAGTACAGCATTTCAGGCGAAAATGTTTTAACGGTATGTTTCTTAGTGCACTTAGTGCACTCGCATTGAGTTAAAGTACGCAAGACCCATGTGTAGTAACGGGTCCCGGTATCAGGGTCAACGTGAAGCTGCTGAACAATGTAACACACCTTAGCCAAAGCATCTGCATCAAAAAAATCCAACAAATTCAAATAAATTAAGATAAATTCAAATTATATATACATTTTTCTACCGATTCAATTGATTTTATGAAACCAGACAAAAGCAAAAACAAGTATTTATTATGTTTATCAACGAAATCAATCCTGAAAATGAGATTTAAAAAACAAAATCGTTGCAAAAGAAATGAACCTCACCGAAAATGATTGAGGCTGCTAAAAGTAGCACAAGCACGGCCGAAAGATTACCCATTGCAGTGTAGAGATGTGTAGATACTGAAGTGAATACTGTACACACGGCACTGTTTCCCCCATGTTATTAAGGTATGCCAATTATATTAGGCCAAGTGGTTGATTAATTAATGTTTACCTTGAACTTAATCACGATCCTGTTTTTTTTTTATTTTGTGTTCGGTTTTTGTTCGATATTATTAAAAGCCTATAACCTTTAACTCGGGCATGATTATAAACAACAATAGGGGTAATTTTAAAACGTTTGCAGAAGTTTAGAAAGCAATCCACCGTAAAGGAAATCTAGACTACTAAATTTGCTTGCTTGATTTTTATTTTTTATTTGTTAAGTGTCGTTAGACTATTTGTTTTTTATTTAAAAAGGAACAAAGACAAATTGGCCGGGGTGGGATTCAAACAGCGACCCCCAGAATAAAGTACCGGCGCTTTTACCAACTGAGCTATCCATTCCTATGTTGGTGGTGTCCCTAATAGTCAATTATCTTTGTTTGTTTGGCAGTCAGAACTTCAGAGGCAATGAAAACACTCACATACTGCTATATCCCAAGGATCATTTAAGAAACCGTGCATACTTGATCATATATCTCAGAGAATGTGTATGCATAAATTATGCTAAATGGTCGAGGTCGTGACGTGTAGGTCAACAGAACCACGGGGACCCAAAGGTCATGAATATTCATCAAATTCCATTTTCGCAGTTGTTTTTTATTAAAGTGTTGTTAACGTGATATTTCGACATCACAATTATTTTGTTATATCTTTGTCGCACATACTTGTGAACATTCGAAATTCGTTCTCGAGAATTTTTCATTTCACTTCTTTCCCTCAAACACGGGAATTCCAGTTTTATTTTAATTGATGATAAAATACCGTGAAACGTGAAACTTTGTTGAAATCACATACAATGCAGATATTCCACTGAAAAAGGGGCTTAAATATGCATAAATAATGTACATGACGACACGTGGAATAAGAGAAGCATACTCAATCGCATTGACGTTTACCAACATATATATTTAACAATCGAAGGAACAATGTTACAGAATAATAACAAATATTGAATTTGCTGAAGTAGGCATTGAATTACTTAAAGAAGCGAGATGAATCTTAAAAGAAACGAAGAAAACAATGCAATTTTATCAGATAAGATTCAAGGTGTATAATACTTATAACTCTAAATCTTTAAGTTAAAAAATAACTAACCATGATTTGGGATTTTCAAATTTGTAAATTATACTATTAGTGAATTTCCAATCTTCCTTTGTTCTGATACTCTCATCCATTATCTGTATCTTTGCCTGCATGTTCTTGTCCTCTTGTCATTTAGCCTTCGAAAAAGATTTTGCTATGATCGAAAAGCGTCAGGCCCTCCTAACTCCATGCAACCAATTTATTTATAATTTGTAAATAATTATTGAGTTTTCAAATTATCATTTTACTTTCTGTAAGATTTCTATCTTTACAATAATCCATAAGCATTAATATTTACAATAAAAGCGATATTTGATTAATTATACAATTGTCAGAAGTCGGTTTACTCAAAATCACGGCGATCTAAAGAGTAAACAAAGTCATACAATGATAGTAATCTTAGTAATTCCGCTAAGGCGAATGTGAGACTGGTGTTACACACCTTAAGTCCTTTTCACACGATGCTAAAAAATGCACTCAACCATTAAGAAATTCTCTCATGGTTGCGAAATCTTACAAAAGTGTCACCGTGTAAAAGAACACCAATGCTTGAGAGTGACCGACATCCCTGGTGAATCTTTGATAGATTTTGACCGAGGTCCAGACCCATGAGAGAATTTCTCAATGGTTGAGAGGTTGTTTTTTTTAGCGTAGTGTGAAAGGACTTATGCGGAGCGATCTACACGAAGATAATCCAGATACATTTACCGCAATGTATTTCAAAGTAATTTAATACCAATTACATAATAAAACTATAAAATGTAAAGAGAACCATACATTGAAAAAAAAATATTGAAAAAGGGAAACAATTTTTATCGTTTCTGTTAATTTGCTGAAATTCAGCCCCGCCCTAGAAAAAATACAAAGGGTTTCAGCCAAAATAGCCAAAGCTGCTACAAATAGCACGTGCATAGTCTAAAGGTGAAGCATTTATTGCATTGCGGGGGGGGGGGGGGGGGCAAGCATTTACTGAGTAAATCGCTTATCGACGCATGTCAACCAAATGCCCTTGAACCAAGCGTTTTAAAAATACATAACACATTATAACAAGTTGCTAGCGCAATACCCTTCTATAAATCGGTTGGTCTCTTATTTTTGTTCAATCTTTCTATGCATGGCTTATTTTCGGAACAGTCGATTTTACAAAATGGGGGTGATGTTGATCATGCTGGCGGTGGCATCATTTTCATCTTTTTTAACCAATGTCGAAATTTTGACAAAGCCTGACTGAGATAATTATTAACCAATTATGTTTCATTTTTTATAAATAGTAGACTTGTATAGTCCTTACTACGTTAGGAATAAAATGACCCTGCAGTGACTCCTTGAACGACAAAATGTAATATGTAATATCGATTTAGTCATTGTGTGAGAGGCATAATGAAATCCAACAAAAGACGCGTTGCCTAACAGAATTCCCATTTTACAAAATTGACAGATCACAATCAATAAATTGCAATGATTTTTTTTAAATCATGGATACAAATTTTGATTACAATTAAATAATATTATGATCTACATGGCCAGCTAAATGGGGCTATTCAATTGTACAGTGACTTATTAATGAGGACTTCGTGATGAAATTAATGAACAATAGTATAAAAGTATCACATACGAATGATTCATTGTTTCTGCTTCTAATGCTGTTGCTGCTAATAATGGTGGTTGTTCGGGTTATACCTTTAAATGGCGCGTAAAGGTGACAGAGAAAGGTGACAGAGCTCAATTGGACACCTATGTCCTGAGAAAATAGCGAAAACTTGCCTCGATTTTTACTTTTAAAACGAAGCTTTTTTATCTTGCCAAGAAAAAAATTTTTTTTGGGCGTTTGGTTTTACCTTTTCTAGAGAAATAACAACATTTTAGGCGGAATTTTTTTAACGGTATGTTTCTGCCAGCACCATCTTCAAACCATGAAATCCTTGAACATATACAAATGTTGTACATGCGCTTTAAGCTGCTGAGCAGTTCATGGTATCAATACTTTCATATTCAAATGGAACATTTATTTTGTCAACCTTTGTTTTGCGGGCAAAATCTGAAAGCTATAGGGAAGTATTATTTACATAGTTATTAGTAGTCAACCAATCATCCGATATCTGAGCAGATTCGCATTGCTAATCTAGCACATAATGAGCGTGTTTTAATGAATCTAATTAATTAATTAATTTCTAATCCGATGTTGTGTCAGTTCCAGACCGTATTCTTTAAAGGTAAGTACGGGATTGGTAAAATACCCAAACAGAAATGTTCACAGATTTACATATAACTTTCAGGATATGAAGATGGTGCTGGTAGAAACATATCGTTCAAATATTTCCGCAGGAAATGGTGTTTTTTTTTTATCCAGAATTTTGTCAAACAAAAACCGAAAACAGTTTTGATCTTGGGGTAAGATCAAAACCATCCTTGATGTTTAATGAGAAAAATGAGTCAGTATTTCGCAATCTTTTTGGGTGTTATTTTATGTAAACATGCAGGATCAGACAATGTGTGAGTGCTGTTCTGTGACCGTTTACCAATCGTGTATTATACCTTTAAATGCATTTACTCACTTCGTTATCACATGGTATAATTCTGGTTTGTGCCTTACGGACGGTCGTGCCAACTGCAAGGGATATTTTTGAATTTCCATTCAACATCTGTACCCGAGTCAGAGTGAAACCTCACAGAGCCTACCACTGTTAAGTCAATATTATCCCGAATGCTATCGGCAAGAATAATATACGGCACTACTTGCCCGTCGATGGTCATTTGATGGCTGCCAATGGTCAAGATGTGGTCCTCACCGGCCAAACTGGGCAGATTGTCCTTGCGTGCTATCTGTACTCCACTCCCTGATTGAAGCCCTACTGATGTAGATTGGATACCTATAAAATAAAGTTTCAAAATCAAAAGCCTAACATTAATAAATTGATCGATTAATGTTCGTTTCTGTTGTGATTGAGATGGACGAAAATACTGGAAAATACTTACGGATATTATACCCATCAATAGGTTCAGGAAAAACCAACAGTTGAATGACTTGAGTACTGATGTCCCTGCTAGCATATGTTGCTGCAACGTTGAATTCTAGCTGCCAATCACCATTGTCGTTGAGGACAAATGGCAAAGTTTGTGAAGTCTGATGAGATTGAAGGATGAAGCCAGTATCGCAAGTTGTCCTAGCAGTAACACTCGCTGAAAAAAACATCAATTTTAAAAATGGGGAATGAGCGAATATCCTGGATTTAGTGTAATGTTCTGTTAATTTGCCTGTTAATTAGAGAGAGTCACCTGTGGGGTTTGATGATTAGAAAAAGAGGCCACTGGTGTATAAATCCAGAAATGTTCACAGATTTACGTATAACTATGAAGATGGTGGTGGTAGTAACCTATGCACAGTACACCTTTACAACTGTTCCGCCTAAAATGGTGTATTTATCAAGAAATTAGTAAAACAACGACCGGAAATCTTTTTGATCTTTTTAAAAATAAAAGAGAAAAGACTTAAGAAGAACTGCGGCAGTTTTGCACTGTTTTTCTCAAAAAGTGGGCACCGTATAGGACTGAAATTTTCACACATGACTGTTACTGTATCTGTCTTGATATTTTTGCCCATGAATCTATATTTCTTTGATGAAAACCAAAGAATGACCACTTTTAATCAAGACCGTACATCTTGTATACTCAGGTTCCCTTAAATTTGAATCCACTAAAACAAACAATCATTGTTTCTTCTTACTTGACTCAGAAGTGTTGCACATTTGTTCCAGGTGATCATATACCGCCTTCAGATCCTGACCGAAGTCGAAGCCTTCAGCACGCCGTGATTTGGTGTTGATTCCCCCGATGCGTATCTTCGTGCACTCGCATGGAGTTAAAGTACGCAAGACCCACGTGTAGTAACGGGTCCCGGTATCAGGGTCAACGTGAAGCTGCTGACCAATGTAACACACCTTAGCCAAAGCATCTGGAGAAATAAATCAAATAAATTCAAATATATCAACACTACATCTCAAACTGTTTCAAAATGATTTAGTACATTTTTTATCTATTCACCGATTAAAACAAAAATCCCAAACAAACAAACAAACATATTATATGTCTCAGACTGGAATTTACTCAGAACAAAGAAGAAATCTGTGCAAAAAATCGAATCCTCACCGAAACATGTTGAGGCTGCTAACAGTAGCACAAGCACAGCCGAAAGATGACCCATTGCTGCATGTGTGTAGAGAGCTGGTACTGAAGTGAGTACTGTTACCACATACGGCACCCTTACCTTCGTGCCGTAAAATGCAAGCTACTTATAATAAGCCAACTGTTCTATGGATGTGGACAATACCTTGATATTAATTCGTTGACATTTCTCTTCAAATTTGTGATCAGATCGTGCTCCATATAAATATAAATTAATTATATAACCATTCACTTGGCACGTCCATTTACAAAGATAGGGGTGATCTGAAACTTGTTTTAAAGAGTTTACAACACAATTAGGCATCTTCGAATGTGTGTAGCTGAAATCGTTATATTTTGGTTTTATTTTTGGATTTCTTACCTGCCTTATGCTTTATCTGCCCTCCCCCTATTTACACCACATGTATCATTCTGTGTATTGCATTGTGAACAATTTTTTATTTCATACTTGCAGGGATATTCATTTTGTGGGAAATAATTTCTCTGATACGGATAATTTAAATGAAGATCGAGAAAGTGATTTCAGTTTGAAATAATTAACTCCCTCAATAATCAAGGATCATAATAATTGCTGTGAAAGATATGACTTCAGGTCAACTAACAAAAAAAAACACCCACATTTTTAGCAAATTAAGAAATTGTTCAAGATGAATTGTTGACGAATTCGCGGTATACCAATCCATTGCATATTGTCAAGATAAGGCTCTGTGTGTCATCACTTGACTTCTTAATAAATATTCGTTCCAGGTGAAAAAAAACAACCACAAGTTTTTCCCAAAATACAAAAAAAGAAAATTATAGAAGTTGGAGAAGTAGGTAAACAATGATGCAGGACAGCAGTGATAGAATATAGGCATGCTTAGAGTTGGGAGGGCCTGACGCGTTTCGATCCTAGCAGGATTTTTATCGAAGGATTTAAGACCGAAGATATAAGGATAATAGAAAATGTAATCTATTACTAAATAAATTAAATAAAATATATAATGGAACCTTAGAAGATAAACAACTTAGGGCGTTTACAAAATGGAGGCTTATAGGCTCAGGCTCAGGCTCCAGCTCTGACATCCATATGCTAAAAATATAGGTTGTGGTGTTTCATTGAAGCTGAAGCTCTGTCTTCCTTTTCAAACTAAAGAATCTACTTCAGAACCGAAGCCAAAAGCCCCTATTTTGATACCCGTTATTTCAGAATGGATTCACGAAATGGAGCCGGAGCCTGAGACGGAGCCTGAGCCTCCGTTTCGTAAATGCCCTGAGTAAACCTGAGTGCGATGGATCATTCATTACCAAGTGTTCGTCTTGTTTGGAACCAGTGAAGGATATTATTATGAACGCTGCAGCGTTCATAATAATATCCTTCACTGGTTCCAAGGTTTTACTGGACAGAACATGGCGACTGAATCTATTTATGATCCTGCATCATATTGATTGATGAATGCGTTCCTGTAATGTACACTGAGTTCAGGTAGAGTTGAAGCGGGGAGTTTTTTGTTAAAGGGTAGCTGAAGTGCTTTTTTCAGTCAGGTTATTTTATTGCCTTCAGACAGAGAATATACTGACAAATAAAGAATTGCAAGTCTTATTTTGGTTTCAAACCAACATTTGGTTTCCCTTTGAATGGCTTTGTAAAACGAGAGATTTTCAGCAGCAGCAAAAATATAATGAAAAAACATAAAAAATTAAGAGGCAAACTTGACCAACAGAAATGGTTTGGTTAAAAAATTACACCACCAGTTGAGTGAAAGGAACATATTTGGCAAAATAAAACCCATTGAAGAGGAAAAGGTCTGTCAGAAAACCTATAAAACAACTGCAACTTTTTGTGCACAAATTAATTGGGTTACTGCTCTCAGTTCCCCAGATGACATCACAGTTTTGCTCATGAATATTGAAATGCTAATTAGCATACAAAAAAAAACCTGTTTTTAACCCTGAATCAGTGTGAGGAAGTGGGTAAAATCACAGTCCCCATGTACAGTTTTTTTTTATTGGCACGTGTTCAAGCCATAATATTCCCATTGCAGAGACCCTTTAAGGTGGTGGGCGTGGAGACCGGTATAAAAAGGGGCGGGATATATTTTCATCAGCCGATTTCAGTAAACTCAAGACTCCATTAAGAAAATATGACCACAAACTCATTTCCATTATTTCTTCTGTCTGTATAATTTAATGTCTCCTCAGAAGTGATTTTTTCACAAAGCATACATGTTATTTACATAATAATACATAAAGCCAAAAGGTTAAAACTCTAAAGGTAGTATCATACTTTGGTTTTTGTCAAAGAAATGCAGATTCATGGGCTAAAAAAAAAGAAAAAAAAGATAGTAAGTCATGAGTGAAATGTTCAGTCCCACACGGTGCTCATTTTTTATATGACAGTGAAAAATGCCCACGGTATCTTTTTAAAAAATCTTGCCACACAGGATTTTGCATCTCTACAAGATCGAAAAAAAAAATGTCATTGGTTTGACTCTTTTCTTGATAAAAACAACATTTCAGGCAGAACAATATTAACGGTGTGTTTGTACCATCACCATCTGTGACGATTTCTGTTTCGATATGCATGCCACCAAAGTATGATAGTACCTTTAATTCTAAATGCTCACATTTTGATAATTTATTATACTTGCATTTTACAGGATAATTATAAACAATGAAACTAATTCAATTCAGTCTTATACTAGTTGTTTCACTAGACAAATTGACAAAATCATTAAGAATTGAGTGTAATCAGGCGCGGTTCTACGGGGGAGACAATATTAAGACAATATATTTTTTTTTTACAATATATATATTTCTTTTCATTTACCCCCCCCCCCCAACAAAAAGTGCAATTGAAAGAAACAATTCTAGAAAATACTGGATATTTTCAGTTATTAAGCGCCAATTACAATACAAACGCGTTGTGTAGGCTATAGGCGCATGTTTTCTACTCCTAATAAGAAAAAATGGCCCTTCGAGCCTCAAGAACCGCACCTAAGTGTAACTAAGAAAAACGAGAATTAAAATTGATAAAAAAAGAGAAAAATAATTAATTTTAAAAATAACTGTACATTTTCAAGGAAAAGTATGGTGCATAATATTGATAATCGGGGTCATTTCCGAATCTAAAAACTGTAAATTTTTGGGGAATTTTCTGATACAAAAATACTTGATATTAATTAGAGTAAATTTGGATTTATTGGGAAAATATGCCTTTTTTCTGTACCGTATAGCATCAGCCATTGACTAGCCCAGCCCATGTAAATGACACGGGTCCGATTTCACAAAGCCCTAATCATTGCTTAGCAATTTCCCCTTACTTTAATACACAAACGCACACACTGAGAGCCAGTGCAATGCATGTGTGTGCTGTATATACTGTGTGCCAAACGTTGACGTTTCCATGCCGACAAACAACAAAAGATGCGTTGCCTGCGACGCGGTTGCCTAGCAACATTATTTTCATGAAAATAATGCCACAGTAAGGCTATATATTATGCTCGTGGTTCTCTAAAATTTCATAAAATGATGTGCGATAATTTTGCAACTTGATATATATATGAAATGATGATAAAATAGCATTTCAGTTACACAAATAATGATAACCATTTTGACTACACAAATTATGATAAAATGAAGAGTTCATTTGCAAAAACAGATAACTCCTTTGTTGAAAAATTTACATTATCATCACGGATGCTTCTATTTTTTTTATTGAAGGATCCACCAAATACATTTATTTTTCATTTTCTGTATTTTGTTAAATTTGCAATAAATTATTAAGTTTGATATGTCCAAATTTATGCTGTTTCAGTGAATAATCAAATGTAAAGTATGATTGAGTTAATTTTGCATAAATGGAGTCATCTGTTTTTGCAAATGAAGTCTTCGAATATAGAATTATAATTATTCAAAATTCATGCATGCAAGTGTCTTTCAACCACTGCATTTAGTGCTGATATGTACACATATAATTAGGAGAAAATTGATTGTTAGGCTACATCCAAAATATTGGTTGCTGCTTTAAAGCTGCTGTTAGTGTAGACATGGTAATGCATTTGCAGCAATATACGTGACAGAGTGGTTTGGATTGTACCATAACTGTTGTTGGGTGGAATTTAGATCATAACAATTCTGTAGGGTAATGTCATCACTTCTTTTTCTTAAACAGGAAATGGTCTATGAAGTGCTAATCAATTCAACACGACTTGGACCCAATAATCTAAATATAATTTAGCTATAATCAGATCATGCTTGTTCTAATAATCATAGACCTCTGTGTGGCTAAGAAATGCAGGATGCTGATAACAAGTACAAGATATGAAGTGGCAATTACCACAATTAATAAAGTGCAATGTTTTTAATTTTGTGATTATATTCTGAAAACAAAATCATATATTAGGCCAATAAAACAAGGAAACATGTTTAGCGTCCCCGTTAGCTTCCTTTCTGCAGGCTGCCTGTTTTTCCCTTTTTTTTTTTTTTACATAAACCAGAACAAATTATATATTTCATGATTTTATTGGGGAAAATGTTTATTTTAACACTGTTCCGATAACATTTTTAAGCCCTCCCTTTTTTCCAAAAATGCTTTTTCAAAACATGTTTTTCTTTTTACATGGCCTTATCTAACATGGCCAGCTATTAGTGTTGAATTGAAACTTATTTTGTTTTACATGCAAAATCTGCAAGCAACGCATGCAAATATATTTTATTAGTCATTCATCTGATACTTTCGCAGAGTCACAGGTTGCGCTATATCTAACAAATAAAGCACATTGATTTTAGTGTTTTATATTAAAGGCAGCCGCGTACAGGATTTGCAAGGCTTCCATGCAAAAAATGTATTGAGTTTGAAACAGAAAATGGACTCAATAGTTCGTAAACAGTGCAAACAGCCACCATGGGAAATCTTGGTTCATCAGATGCTGGGTTTTTCAAGCAAATCAACATTTAGTGTCTTTTCCAAACGATTTTTGGAGCAAACATAAAGTAAACAATTCTTCATGTTTTATAAGAAAAATCGAGTCGGGTTTACGCTATTTTCTCGTGAATCAGTTGTCCGTTCGAGCTCAACTATTCACAGGTTCATTATTTCATGTACATGTTTGATCAGACAAAGGATGGTGACCTGTGCCCTTTACCAATCATATATTGTACCTTTAATTTCTTATCTGATGTCCTATCAGTTTCTGGTGGCATTCTTTAAAGGCATTGGCTTACAGACTGCACCACTCCCTCTAGTATATAAATGCAACCTGTCAATTTATTTTCGAATCGCGGCTCGTGTCAACCAACTGCAAGGGACGTTTTTGAATGTCCATTTAACATCTGCACCCGAGTCAGAGTCAAACTTCACAAAGCCTACCGCTGTTAGGTCAACAATCAGACCGTTAATATATTGCACTACTTGCCTGTCGATGGTCATTTGATTGCTGCCAATGATCAAGAGGTGGTCCACACCGGCCATACTGGGCAGACTGTCCTGGTAGGCTATCCGTCCTTTATTCCCTGATTGAAGCTCTACTGATGTAGATTGGATACCTATAAAATCAAGTTTCAAAATCAAAAGCCTAACATCAGTACATCAATCAAGTTTCATTCATCACATTGGTCGAATAATGTCTGTTTCTATTGTGGTGGCAATGGAATAATGAGAAAGATACGGCATTGGAAAATACTTACGGATATTATAGGCAGTATTCGCACCACCAAAAAGAAGTTGGATGACTTGAACACTGAAGTCGCTACCAGCAGTCGTTGCCGCAACGTTGAATTCAAGCTGCCAGTCACCATCGCCATTAAGAGAAACTGGCATCTCGTCTGAAATGTCGTGATTTGGAAGGCTTAAGACAGCGTCGCAAGTTGTCATAGCAGTAACACTCGCTAAAACAAAGAGAGACAAGAAAGAAAAATTCGATTTATGTCGACGAGTCATTAGGCAAAAATGTGAACTCCTTAATTCGACCGATTCGAGTATAGAGTTTTCTCGGCCACGGAATTTGTAATGGATCATTTGAAGTTTGGAATTCAATTTCCTTTCAAATGAACTGCGGCCGATTTCCTCTCACGAATCAAAACTTTCAGCAGAATGTTTTAGTCCTATATGTATTTGATGTGTATGAGTGTTCACCTGTTTCACATGTTGACCCTGTGTAACCAGGAGTGCAATCACAGCTGATAGTACCATCGTCTTCTACTTCACAAGCTCCTCCATTCTGACAAATGTTACTATCACAATCATCTGTAAAGAAATCAGAGGGGTGAAAAAGATGATGAAATCGGCAAATCTTTCTCAACTCCCTCGAAACAGAGTCACGAGTGATACCCCCCTCCCAAACCAGGGACTTTTTAACAAAAACGTAGTCGAAAAGTCGCATTTTAGAGCATTAAAAAAAAAAATATTCAGAAGAATTTAACATTATGTGTAGTATAAATTCAACGCGAAGACACATGAAACAACAAGGATCATGTAATATTTCTATACAATAAACTTGAATGACATTCAACCTCAAAATATGGGGGGGGGGGGGATTGATAATACACGCCATCCCCCCACCTCAAATATTGGGGGGGGGGGGGGTATACCCCCCCCCCCCCCCACCCCGTGAAAAGTATAGAAAACATGCAGTGAAAAACGCTCACGGTATTTTCAAATACATATATACAGGAGTTTTGATCTCGGGGAGTTTAAAACTGTTTTTGGTTGTTCTTTTATAACTAATTCCAGGATAAATAAAGCATTTCAGCCGGAAATGTTTTAACGGTGTGTTTCTACCAGATAAAACATTTCAGCCTGACATGTTTTAACGGTGTGTTTCTACCAGCACCATCTTCATACCCTGTAATTTATACGTAAAGCTGTGAACATTTCTGTTTGGGGATATTACCAATCCTGTACCGTACTTTGAATTTGAATCTATTTAAAAAAAAACAATCATTGTTTCTTCTTACTTGACTCCGAATCCGAAGTGCGGCACTCGTGTTCCAGGTAGTCATATATCGCCTGGAGATCCTGACCGAAGTCGAAGCTATCGGCAAACCGTGGCTCGCTGTTAATTCCCCCGATGCGTATGTCACTGCACTCGCATGGATCTGAAGCCGGCAACACCCATGTGTAGTAACGGGCCCCGGTAGAGTCAACGTGAAGCTGCTGACCAATGTAACACACCCTTGACCACGCCCCTTACACATTCACACATAAAGAATAATTATAAAAATTGATACAAGTAATAAACTACATTCTGCAAACTGCTCATAAATCCCAAATGACCTTAAAGGGTCTAAGCAATAGGAATATTATGGCTTGAACATGTGCCAAAAATAAATTCTTACATGGGCCTTTGATTTTACCCACTTCCTCACACTGTTTCAGGGTTAACAACAGGTTTTTTGGTTTGTATGCTAATTAGAATTTCCATATTCATAAGCAAAACTGTGATGTCATCCGAGTAACTAAGAGAAGTAATCAAATTGCTTTGTGAACAAAAAGTTGAGGTTGTTTTATAGGTTTAATTCTGACAAACCTTTTCCCCTCAATGGGTTTTATTGTGCAGAATATGTTCCTTTCACTCAACTGGTGGTATAATTTTTTTTTGACCAACCATTTCTGTGGGTCATGTTTGCCTCTTCATTTGTTTATGTTTTTTTCATTATACATGTATTTTGGCTGTTGGTTCCCTACATGAGTATGCATGAAAATCTCCCATTTTAGATGGTTCGAATCCCGCTCCAGTCAATTTTTCTTTGTCCACTTTTCAATGACTTTAAATTCAGTCAGTTTCCCTTGTGGTTATTTGATAATTATAGTAATAAAGCAAATGCAAATCAAAATGGCCTGTGACGCGCAAGCCGACTCAGTCGATATGCAGGGCTACCGTTATGCACGCTATATTCCGGGGGTCGCAGGTTCGAACCCCACTGGAGTCAATTCGTCTTCGTTCACCTTTCACTGACTTAGCAAGAAATGAATAAACAAAAAAGAGACATCTACATTTCCGCCTGGAAGTTGACTGTTTATAATGCCGATATGAATGATTATCTTTACTCTGAACTGTTTCCATCTGAAGTGCTATCCGTGACCAAGAACAAATTAATTTGACCTACAAAAAGCATGGGATTTTTACAATAGGAATTCAAACACGAAATGAAAATGCTTGAATTTCATGAAGTCACTATACAATAAAAATTGCAAATTAGGCTTGCCCTTCACCGACGTGGATGAGCACTGTATACTCAGTGCTTGTGAGAGCACGTGAAAAAGAAAATCACATGCTTGCTCAGGTGGGATTCGAACCCACGACCTCCTGCAATAAAAATTGTTTCTCCAATGGATATTTTTTTATCAATATACAAGTGAATATTTAATAATTTAGGCCGGGAGAATGATAATATGCAATTAAATTAGGCTTGCCTTTTAAGTCGGTGAAGGACAGAGCCTAATTTGCACAACATACAAGTGAAAAACTGCTGCAAACTGCTCAGTGCTCAAATGTAATCCTTGGCATTAATTAAGAGTGCCTGACGTAGAAAAACATGCCCCTATAGTCTACAAAACGCGGTTTTTATGTAATTGGCGCTTAATAACTGAAAACATCCAGTATTTTCAAGATTTTCATTTTCCAATTATATTTTTTTGGGGGGCTAGACAAAGAAATTGGCGGTGGGGGGCTCAAGCCCCCCTGGCCCCACCCATATGAACACTGGTGTCGATTTCTGTTCATGATTGGGGGGATTATTGGTGATTTGGTGTCCTATGCGAGGGAGCGAAGCGACCAAGCCGGTGGAGGCTGTGGGAGGTGGAATACCCCCCTCTCAAACCAGATACTTTTTTTTCATAAAAACAGAGTCGAAAAATCGCATTTTAGAGCATTTAAAAACGATATTCAGAAGAATTAAACAGTATATAAATTCACTGCGAAGACAAACAAAACAACAAGGATCATGTAATATTTCTATACAATAAAGTTGAATGACATTCAACCTCAAAATATTGGTGGGGGGGGGGGGATGATAATACACGCCATCCCCCCACCTCAAATATTGGGGGATATATCCCCCATCCCCCCCCCCCCCGGGATCGACACTCATGCATATGAAGCGTTTTGATCCTAGCAGAATGATCTTTCCCAAAGGCTGTGTATATATATAGGCAGCAAATCCTACTAGGATACACAAAAAAATGTCAGGTCCTTCTCACTCCAAGCACCTTGATAAAATCATTTCATGTCGATGTTTTGAGTTGATGAGCAATTTGCAGCAGTTTGTTTCTTGAATTTTAACCATTTTATTTTATCATCAAATAACCAAAATTTTTAATTTTTTCTCTGTTCACTTTTCAATCATTTTATATTATATTTCGATTTAATCAATCATAACTTTCGATACAAACAAATTAATTATTGTCTCACAGGAATCTGATAAAACCTGTTTTAAAAAAATTGTGCATTAAAAAAAAATGAATGAAATGGACGTTATTCCGTTATTGAAAAAAATTGTACTTACCGATAAACACACTTGTCGCGATAACGAACGCAAGCCACACCGCCTTCTGCCACGCCATCTTCACAATGATTGCATGCAAGTATGCATGGGAATGATACAGCGCTCATCACGCTTCAATGATCATGACAGGTCCATTCGTCCGTGGAATTCCATCATTTAAATTACTTGACTGACATAAAATTATAATTATTATCATAAATTATCACCAAATAAGGCACTCAAATTTTCACTTATAAATGATTAAAATAATGAAAAAGAAGAAGAAAAAGAACATCGAATTCTGTTACTTTTTCAAGGAAAAACTTTGTTTCAAATCCTTGAAAAAAAAATCAAGAATTTCTGCAAATGTACACAAAAACATTATATGCATCAGAAGAATAATTAAACAAATAGATAATGTAAAACAAATTAATGAATTATGGCAACGCCAATACGTAAAAAATTGAAAATTGTATTAAAGGTTTTTGTGAAAATGGTCTGCGTTAGCTTGGGAAAGTATAAATCATATAAAAATCTTAATACCTTCAATGTTTTTTGTTGAAAGTCGAAGAAGGAGAATAAACTTCCCACAGTCATCAATAGACGATTTTATCTCTGGAAAATTAACTCTTACATTAATTACGTGAATTAATTTGGTACAGACAATGAGAACATTAAACAACTTAACTTACTCTTTTAATTGCTTTTTAAGAGAAAGGACAAAATGATGATGGTGAAATAATTTCATAGGCCTACTGAAATGTGATTCACTCAATCTATAAAAAGTTTTCGAGTTTTTCTCTTGTAAAACTTTGCAATAAAATCTTCAAGTCTTCGAAAGACAATTTCGAGTTAGGAAGACTTTAGTTTAGCCTCGCCTATTGTGAGAGTAAGTTTGCTATATGTTTAAGATCACTACTGTACAACCTATGAGATCAAGTCTACTGAATTATACATTCGGCCTGGCCCGATATAGCAAACTCAATACTGAAAAAGAACATTTTGGGGGACATCGGGAATGGGATCGACTTTGGAGAACCGGTCTTCAAGTCAACAGCGCACGCGCACGCACGCGCAAAACAACGCGCGCATGCTCACAATTGCGCGCGCATGCTCAGAGATAGCAAAAAGGACTTCAGTCGACGTCTAAAAAGACTTCAATTAGGGAGACATTTTGACGGATGTCTCCCTATAAGTTATCGCATACATTTTAAATACATTTTTGCTGCCCATTATTGTATCAAAAGACAGATAATTCCCTCAATATGATCATTTTTGTCAATTTCAAGTTCATTGGTTTGGAGGATGTTAAGAAAAGGTTAGAAACGTTTTTTTGGGAACGTCTCCCTATGTACCCATCCTTGGTTATATTATTAATATCATTATCGTTTTTGGTAGTGAAACAAAGGATTTCTCAAAAGCGTTCAAGGCTCAGCTTGACAATCTCTATGAAATTTTTATGGAAAGATGATAAGAAGAAGATACAGTTTTTAATGTTTGGCGGAGGCAGGCGGCCAGTAAAATTTTTTATTCATAATTCTTTGCTCGTATCTCTATCAAAACAGCCTTATTGTATGCACCGTTCAATTTGGTTGTTTTAATTGTATATAGTGAATAATGTTTGTGCATATATATTGTCTTTTGTTTGTGTACTGCTAGTGTGATTTATAAAGTCTTGTTTGAATAAACGGAGCCTTAGAGCTCACTCAGATACAACAAAGAAGAAGGGACTGTGTTTAATGTGGGAGGGAAACATTTTAGGAAAATTCCACGTAATCAGGTATAGGGACTTAAGACCCAAATCCACCTGTGGATCGAGCTGGATTCGAACCCTGGTCACCAGAGGTGAAAGACGAGTAAAGAACCACTCGGCCAATCTGGCTTCCATACATCAAGTATATATAGGCCTTATTCATGGCGCATCCATCTTGTCACCTCCTATTTTAATATACCTTTCGAAAAAAATAACACAAATTCTTAAAAGAAAACGGGTACCAGATTACTTCGAATCCAAGCATCTGTTTGATTGCACTGCTTCGAATGTAGGATGGATGCGCTGTGAATAAGGCCTGTATAATATTTGGGGCCTCTTCGCTTCAAAGCAACAACGTGCTTTATTGCATTGTAACCCCCGCCCTTCCTCTCCCCTTACCCCGCGGCCTCGGCTCATGCCCTTGGTCGTCAAATGAAATTTTCCACTTGATTGGGTAGAAAAGTGATGGCTATAATAACAAAACCGGCCATCCACAACAATGGTTACCAACCATCCAATTTCCCTCCAGGAAAGGCGAGGCAGGGAATTTTCTTGGCGCGAGGGCAACCTAACCAAACAAATTTTTTTGCCAATGGAAAAAAAATGATAAAATTTCCAAGTACTGAATTAACATCACTTTCCGATAATACATGTCATTTCGTGTGAACAAATGGCAATATTCAAGGTAGTAATATTCCGAAACAAAAATCGTTACAGATGTACCTGTAACTTATAGGGTATAAAGGTGGTGATGGTAGAAACATACCGTTACAATATGTCTGCCTGAAATGCTATATTTATTCAGAAAAGAGTAAAACTAGTGACCAAAATTATTTTTGATCTTTTAAAGGTATAGTAGTATCATACTTTGGTAGCACACCGAAACAGACATCTTCACAGATTTACCTATAACTTGCAGGGTATAAAGATGATGATGGTAAAAACATACCTTAATATTGTTTTGCCTGAAATACCGCATTTATCCAGAAAAGAGTAAAACCAGTGACCGACAATATTTTTGATCTTTTAAAGATCGAAAATAAAAGAGAAAAGACTTAAGAAATACTGTGGCCGTTTTCGCTGTTTTCTCAAAAAGTGGGCACTGTATGGGACTGAAACTGTTCACAGATGACTGTTACTACTGTATCTTCCTTGATATTTATTTCCGTTTATTTCTTTGACAAAAGCCAAAGTATGATATTACCTCTATAAACATAAGGGGTCTTCCGGTAAACAAGGTTTGGTTTATATATATTTTTTTTTTTCGTTTTTTTTTTCGTTTTTTCTTTTTTTGTTAGATGTTGATTTTGAAGCTCTATATTAACAAGAGCAAAGCGTACATCATCATCAAGATATATTAATCGTCCCAGGTTTCAATAACCAGGACGATTCGGTGCTAAAAGTGACTTGATCTCTTATCTAGGATCGATGGCCATAGAAGTACTCGTGTGGCAGGAATGTTCCCCAGAGTGCCTTTCGAATGTGCAGGGGGCTTGATAAAGATAGTGCTCAGAATGTAGGAAAGAAGGCCGCCATCTTGCCACATGTATAAATTACATACAGTGCGACGTGGCAAGATATATTAATCGTCCCAGGTTTCAATAACCCGGACGATTCGGTGCTAAAAGTGACTTGAAAAATGTTCCCCAAAGTGCCTTCCGAATGTGCAGGGGGGTGATAAAGATAGAGCTCAGAATGTAGGCTATAAGGAAGGCCGGCATATTGCCACATGTATAAATTACACACTACATGTTGCATCTTTTTTTAGCAGTAGGTCATTGTATAATGAGTTTGACTGCACGCCTTCGACATGCACACTGCATGGAGGCTATTATTATTTGCTTGCGTGTAATAAGGGATGGTAGCTCTATTCCATCGCATTTGTTGTTCTTGCCGTGCAGACATACAAACACTAATGACAGGCTGTCTCTTCGACACAATAGCATCGGCAAGGATACCCTTCATGGTTATGGTTATGACAGCATATTTTGTTGAAGGTACTGTCATACTTCGGTACCATACCAAAACAGAGAAACCTTCACATATTTACTTATAACTTCGAGGGTATAAAGATGTTGATGGCAGAAACATACCTTCTTTTCTTTTTCTGCCTGACTGCTGTATTTATCCAGATTTAAAAAGAGTAACACCAGTGACCAAAATTAGTTTTGATCTTGTAAATAAAAAGAGAAAAGACTTAAGAAATACTGTGGCCGTTTTTTACTGTTTCTTCACAAAGTGGGCATTGTATTGATTGACATTTTCACAGATAACTGTTAGTATATCGTCCTTGATATTTTTCCCCATGAATTTGCATTTCTTTGATAAAAACCAAAGTATGATATTCTCTTTAAGGATTCACATTGAATATAATATATATAATATATAATCAGAACCCGATTAAAAAACGTGCACTATACGTGTAATACGTACGTGAAACATAGGCCTACTTGGTTTTAAGGTTTACTGAAATCACAACTCATATGAAGTTAAATACACCTGTGATGTTATAAAACTCAACATGTCTATCCTTGTTTGTGCTGAAATTTTACTTAGAAAAAGGAGGTTCTTTAGACCCATTTCGAGCACTCAACTTGTCACGACGAAAAACCTTGCTTACGTCACATATACTCAGAATGCCACGCAGTATATACTGTGGTGCGAGCCTATATAATTATAAGGGAATGACTATATTTTTCAGACTTGGAATTACCCAAATATAGCAATTTCATATCAACACGTTGTCATGCAGATACAAAATATGATTTCACTATATATTTTGTACATACATGTACATGTACATGTTTTGTTTTGTGTCCATATACATTCACCATCCATGCATGCACACTGAAGACCATGTGTAAGTCCATACACCACAGTACTGTATACGCAACGTGCGTAACAACGCACAATAAATATTAACGCAAGCAAAACTTCACGATTCGTTAATCACCATTATATTCACTGTCAAAAATAGCATATAATGCGGCGAAAAGCGTAATTAAGGATATGATAATTTGCCGTTCCCATGGCAAATTTCCAAGCTTGTTGTCTTTATACCGTACTGGACCTGTAGCAGAAAATGGTCCAAAAAAAACTGCACGCGCAATTTAATTTCAAATCAAGCATGAAAAACGGTTTCAATTGTTCTAGGCTAATGCGTGACTTATAATGAGTGGTATCTTTTTCTACCTATTTGAAATCGAAGCAACTTTTATGAGCTCATGAATTATTTAAGTCGGCAGAATTGTGCATTTGTACAGCTATATACACTGGCTGATGACTATCCTCTGTAATGTTTGTTGCCAAAGTTCTGCTGCAATATACAATAATTGTCCGAAAATTGCAGCATATTACTGTACTGCAAAGACGTATCCCCCCCCCCCACCCCTTCACAAAAACAAGAAATGAAAACGGCTTTAACTGCGTCCATAATTTCATATTTTGTTTCCAAGGGCGACACAGTGGTAGCCTTTGTAATTAATTTTGTTGCTTCATTGGCATCGTGCCAATTAGCAGTTGTGACTAGCCACTCCGTATCGGCTACGGTACCTTCTGTCGGCCATATTGTGTATTTCTCATAATGCAGTATTTTGGGGTTTTAAACATTATTTTGAATGTGAAAGAAAACAAGTATCGTGTGGAGTGATGAAAAAACTAAAGAAATAAAATGCACTCCGTCATAAATGATACATTATTAATCAGTTGATATCTCAGATGAAGTTGCTGGTTCCTGTGTTGGTTCAGGCTGTGGCGTGTCATTCACCGGCGAACCGGGAGACTCCGCCCTGTATTCAGTCCTTGTTCCCCCGGAGCAGCCCGCCGAGTCGCCCGGTACCGCACGGTAGACGACTCGGTCAATACTGATTCTCGTGTCCGATGCATACTCCTCATTCTCATCGACATCTCGGAGTAGAACCAGCCGATCATTTGCCTTCCTATCTGCCCATTTCTCTTGCAATTTGCGACCACAGTTTACAAAGGGTCTGGGGAGAAAAATCAATTCATAGTTTACTAGAGTATTTCTCATTTTGCTGTTGCTTTAGTTTCCTGGTCTGTGCCTTTGGATTTTCTGTTTTGTTTGTTTGTTTGTTTGTTCTTTGTTCTTTCTTTCGATGAATGAATCAACGATTGATTGTTCAAATCAATAACATATTTAAGGCCATGTCAGAAGAGGAGATTTCAGGGAAATTGTCGGAGGAAACGAACTACACTGCATGCGTATAGAAACATAGATTACATTGCATGATGTTCTAAGGCTAATGTTTCATGCCCTAGAAAAAGTATATGCGAAAATTGAAAGGTGAATGTTCAATCTTGATTCTCTGTAAATTGCCTCTTGTGACATGGAGCCAATTTCACGACGTTGCTTAGCACAGACATTTGCTAAGCATGACATTTCTGTCTTAAAATAAAAACGGGGTTAAAAACCAATTTTTCATTTGTTGTGCATCGCTTGTGATTGTTCTTTGGTTTACTGACAACGAATATGAAATGAAATTTTAAACGGTGGTTTGTTTTATTGGGCAAGACATAATGTGCTAAGCAAATTTGTTTGCTCAACAGCTCCATGAAATTGTGCCATGGACCTTACTAAAAGCTGTTTGTTTCACACAAAACAAAGAAATTCTGTAATTGTAGGGGTGTACATTTCTGACTCCCCAGGAATGGTTTGCTGGAGTTTTGGGGATCATATTTCGGTTCTTAACGAGTTATTTTCACATGAATAGTTAGTAATATGATAAACCTTTACAATCATTTTAAAACTGTATCCAACATATGTTTCATACTGGTATTTTATATTGCAAAATGAGCTCTGATGGGCCTAGGCTATATAACGCAGTGCTACTGCCATGCCGAACTCAAATAATTGTCAAGTTTGGTTTGGCAATAGCACGGCATTTAGCGTGAATTTGGCTCGGCAAATTGAGTTCGGCACGGCAAGCTCTTTGGCTCGATCGATCACGACAGGGTCTGCCGTGCTATCGGTATTCGGAACGGCAGTGGCACGACACTTGTTATTAAGTGCGGCGTTTAGGGCAACTGCCTCGCTTTTTCGTTGCTATTGCTGCGCTGATTTGATTTAAAGGTAGTATCATACTTTGGTTTTTGTCAAAGAAGTACCGATTCATGGGCAACAATATCAAGGAAGATACAGTCACAGTCATCTGTGAAAATTTCAGTCCCATACGGTGCCCACTTTTTGAGAAAACAGTGAAAAACGGCCACAGTATTTCTTAAGTCTTTTCTCTTTTATTTTTGATCTTTTAAAAGATCAAAAAGATTTTCGGTCGCTGTTTTATTAATTTCTGGATAAATACACCATTTCAGGCGGAAATATTTTAACGGTAGGTTTCTACCAGCACCATCTTCGTACCTAATGTATACAAATCTGTGAACATTTTTTTGTTTGTTTTATTTACCAAAGTATGATACAACCTTTAAGTTAGGCAAGGCAGTTGCTGCACGGCGTTTAGCCTTGGCCTTAGATTTCCAATTACTTACTGCTTGATTTTCTTTCGGCAGAAGAACACAATGGTTGCCGCGAGAAGGAGTACAAAAGATCCGAAAATGCCGAAAAGCCATTTCATCAGCATGGTCCGTAGCTCAGCTTTTTGGAACAGAACAACAGAAAATGGCATAAAAAGATATCGATCAATGACGAAAATGGCAGAGCAAAATTAGTATGACCAGAAGTTCCATGTCAAGTGAAGACGTCAATATAAGGTCAGTCATGACTTTGTGTCAAGAATTGTCGCCGTCGTGTCGTGTCTTGGCGTTTTGTGACGCGTCATGTAGTCTTGGGTCAAGACGGTGTTGATGTGGATACTCGAACCGCACTGACCATACGTATGTCCGTTCAGGTAATCCGCACACACGTACGCACGGAGCTATCACTGTTATAGATAGGCCTTTACGAATACGTGTATGCGTGTGTGCGGGTCAGTGCGGGTAATCGGTTCGTACTTTCGAGTACGGTAATAACATAGTCGTGGACCAAGACTACCATCATGTCCTTTCGTGTTGCGTCTTGTGTCGCATTGTGACATGTTATATATTTTATCATAATGTCGTCTAATGTCTTGTCCTGTCGTTTCTTGTCATGTCGATCTAGTCGTGTCTTATTGTGTTGTGTCATATCTTGTCGTGCCAGACTGTGTGTAGTCGTTTTGTGTCATGTACCTTGCTGTCAAGTGTCGCATCACGTCATGTTCTATTCCATTTAGTCCTTTATATTTCTAGACAAGTCATAGAGAATATAGCTACATTTTAATTGAAGCGTCACGTTCCAGGGGCGGATCTAGCAGAAACAGGGGGAGGGGGCTTCGATGAAATCAAACTCTCAGCTGGTCGCAATCAAGAAGATGGTGGACTGAAAAAAACTGTCGAGGGACGTGTATTGTCTAGTATATGAATTTGGGCATGGTCCCCAATTCTTCGTTTACAAAACAGAAGATTTTGTGTTGAGATTTCCCTCAAATTATTGGGCATGAAAATAATTATGGCAAATAATCAAATCACAGGTGTATGAAAAGTTTTTAAAAATGACAGGAATTGGCGATTTGGTTTATAGGGCTGCCGTTTTTTCTTTCTTTTCTCCATCTTATTGATGTAAATGATAACATCAGTCTTCAGCTGAACGGGGATATGCAACCCCCCCCCCTAGATCCACTAGTACATTGGGATGATGCCTCATTATCTCAGAGCAGATCAAAGTCACCGGGTTGTCGTATTTTTAAAGGTAGCATCATACTTTGGTTTTTGTCAAAGAAGTACAGATTCGTGGGCGACAATATGAAGGAAGATACAGTTACAGTCATCTGTGAAAATTTCAGTTCCATA
Source organism: Astropecten irregularis (assembly GCA_963971285.1). Classification (NCBI taxonomy): domain Eukaryota; kingdom Metazoa; phylum Echinodermata; class Asteroidea; order Paxillosida; family Astropectinidae; genus Astropecten; species Astropecten irregularis. The sequence goes on along the minus strand of OZ020258.1, from coordinate 4,310,239 downwards.
CAGTGCCCACTTTTTGAGAAAATCGTGAAAAACGGCCACAGTATTTCTTAAGTATTTTCTCTTTTATTTTTGATCTTTTAAATAATCAAAAAGATTTTTGGTCGTTGTTTTACTAATTTCTGGATAAATACACCATTTCAGGCGGAAAGATTTTAACGGTAGGTTTCTACCAACACCATCTTCATACCCTGAAAGTTATATGTAAATCTCAGTGAACATTTCTGTTTTGGTTTCTTACCAAAGTATGATACTTCTTTTAACAATTTATTGTTGCATATTGTCGGTGTTGCTATCATTATTATCACTACCAGTACCGGTGAACTTCGGTCCACCACCGGGGAGGGTTAGACCTGCATGACGTCCAAATAGCCCTAGTCCTTGCAAACGATCGGGCAGCTGGAGAGGACTGTTTGACTCACTGTAGTCCAGATACAGGTCATCTGAAATCAGAGGAACAGAAATCTATGAAGAAACATAAAATGCATAATTAAAATCCCTAAAACAAAAACGAATCATAAACCGATCGTATTATGCAGAGATCATAGGCCGATTTCATAAAGCTCTGCGACGCGTCGCAACTCGATTTGCGACCGGTTGTAGCTGCGACGCGTCGCATCTAAACGGTGAGTCAATAGAGAGAGAATGCGTCTTAACTCTGCGACGCGTCGTAAGTTTTATGAAATCGGCCCCCGCCACACGAGAAATGTCCGCTCTTTGTAGGGTAAAGATATTATTTCTGAAAAGTAGAGACTCTGTTTTGGGTGTTGACGCGTTTTGTTTGTTAAATGAAAGAGCTTTATCTATAGTACGCTAAGTACAGTAAGTTCCATTCTTATTGAAGCTTTGCTGCTTCCAATGTGGTATTTCAAAAATGGTGACAGAACGCGAAATGTTCGTTTGCCAAAGTTGTCCTCTGCGATGTTCACCGATTTAAAAAACGGTACCGATTATTTCAGTAACCGGTTATTTCAGTAACCGCCTGTTGTACTTTAACGGTTAGTCCCAGCACTAGGATAATCATCGCCAACATTGTGACACAATTAAAAACAAGGAAACAAGGGAATCTACATCTTAAATCTTGTGCAAGTAAACACATGGATTGTCACTCTTTATATCAGTAGGTCTTTTCCTGTAGGTCCCCGATGTATGCGTTATCAAAACTAATGACGACAATGAAAGTGAGGTTCAGGTATCACATCAGTCAGTCTATTGTAGAACGAAACTCTGCAGTACTGATGCGGACTGGGGATTTGTAACAATTGAATTTACATCAGGAATTAGGGCCTTGATAGAAAAGAAATAGTATCTGGTGTTGATATTGCTTTGAGTGAGGAGGGCCTGATGTTTCGATCCTATAGCAGGATCTTTGAAAAACGGCTAAAATGCATGCCGGCAACACAACGGTTATTTCAGGATGAATTCACACATTTTGGGTTTGCATATGCAAATTACACGTTTCATATTCATGATCAAAACTGTGACGTCAATCAAGGTGACAGCCATTTGTAACCCCACTGATCTGTGCACGGAAGATAAGATATTCTTATGGTTCGTCTGAAAGCCCCTTTTCTGGTAGAACTTTTTTATGCTGAATGTGTTAAGTTTCCAACTAACAGAGCACTAATTATCCGCTAGAATATTGTGTTTGTCCAGTTTTCTTTTTCAATTGTAATATCAATGTTTTGTAGCATTTTTGGTTTGTTTCTTGATTTTTATAAACATACACGAAAAACACTCTTTGTTGAAAATTCTTTAAAAAAGACTTTATACCGAATGTTGCTTTGGATACAAAGTAAGACTCCTTCTGTGAGTTTATGAATTATCCATGTAAAGATTTGAAACATTCACTTGACTCAACACTGCGGGAACCCTTTAAGAATTTCACTATTCTTCATGATGGTTGCGGTAGCGTCCTGTTTCAATAATGTACTTCATACACGAAGCATTCCGTGCAATTGCCATTGTGTAGCACGTTTATTTCCGGATCCAAATGACAGCACTTTCAAACTTTTGTATAAGGTTAAAGGTAATATCATACTTTGGTTTTTGTCAAAGAAATACAGATTCATGGGCAAAAATATCAAGGAAGATACAGTAACAGTCATCTGTGAAAATTTCAGTCCCATACGGTGCCCACTTTTTGAGAAAACAGTGAAAACGGCCACAGTATTTCTTAAGTCTTTTCTCTTTTATTTTTGATCTTTTAAAAGATCAAAAAGATTTTCGGTCGTTGTTTTACTAATTTCTGGATAAATACAACATCTCAGGCGGAAAATTTTTAACAGTATGCTTCTACCACCACCATCTTCATACCCTGTAAATTATACGCAAATCTGTGAACATTTCTGTTTGGGTGTCTTACCAAAGTATGATACTACCTTTAAAGAGGATGTTCAACACTTAACAAACCTCGCTTTATTTATTAGAACTATAATTCCGAAATAAGAAATGTCATAGAGCGTCTGTAAAATCATTTTCATAATAACAAGAGACAGTAAAGTTCTAAATTTGTTTCTAAAAGAATGAGCATAACAGTTGAGAAATTTGATACGTTAGATTGGAATTTGACCGATTTCTTCACCTTAAAGGTAGTATCATGGGCGAAAATATCAAGGAAGATACAGTAAAAGTAATCTGTGAAAATGTCAGTCCCTTACGGTGCCAACTTTTTGGGAAAACAGTGCAAAACGGCCACAGTATTTCTTAAGTCTTTTCTCTTTTATTTTTTATCTTTTAAAAGATCAAAAAGATTTTCGGTCGCTGTTTTATTAATTTCTGGATAAATACACCATTTCAGGCGAAAATATTTTAACGGTAGGTTTCTACCAGCATCATCTTCATACCCTGTAAGTTATATGTAAATCTGTGAACATTTCTTTTTTGGTCTCTTACCAAAGTATGATACAACCTTTAATAATCACAGAACAACTTGAAAATATGCAAATGATTTCAATACAACTTTCCCTGGTCGGTTTTAAAGTATATGGGCTCACTTTTAACTGTCAACCACTTTTGAAATTAAGAAATGAATATAAAGACCTACCTTTGTATTGTGCAATCGCGTCTGCATCGGCTTGTAGCAATGCCAACAGAAAGAGGCACAAAGTGACAGGGACGACATGAGCTAGTAAGCCCGTCATATTTGGCGTGTCTTGCCCGGCTATTCCACCCGTACCCAGTTCCAAAACTTCGGCCTAGGTTCCTAGTTTATGGAGATACTCAGAACAATGAACAATCACAGTGCACAATTATGATTCGATCAACTCCCTTTCACCGTTCACTAATTAACGCAGCGCGAACTCTCTATCTATGCAAATGATAAAGTATACAACAAACAGTGATTTTTGTCACTTTCATCAAATTTCTTCCCGAACAAAGACTCCGCTGTTGAAGCAAATAGTAATCACGCCATACATATTCCGTCTATTTTATTATAATTTTTTTTTTTACATCCTCAATGCGGACGAAAGCAAAATTAAACATGACTATCATTTCAGACAAAGAATTAATGAATGATTGTTCTGTGACGCAAGCATATACGTTTATGAAACTGAAAATAGTCAACTCAACCGTATAAGTTACACACGCATGTATATTACTTTCTAAATAAATACATGTCTTGGAATAAATTAATTCTTCTAGACAGAAACCCACAGAACAATGAATAATATTTCCTGCATGAATACATTTTTAAATTTTGTTCACCAGGAGTGAGTCACAAAATCAAATTGGTACAACGTAGAACGAGTATACTTGATAATAACGTTCCATCGTATACCAAACTATTAAACGGAAAATCTGTGAGCAGTGTTTGAGATTCGTGAAGTATTGGGTGCATTCGTTTTATAGCTCCCCCGGGTCGACACCAGTCAACCTCGTCCCCATTCTCTCGCTTGTTTTATGACAGTAAAACGCGACCATTCCCAGAAAGGGCTGACCCGGGAGAGCTAAACGAATGCACCCATCATTTCGTGTCCTTGGACCTTGACGAAACCTCAATTTCATAGAGCTGCGTAAGCACAAAATTTACTTAAGCATGAAACATCTTCCTTGATCAAACAGGATTGCCAACCAAATGTCCATGTGATGTTTACTGCTTTTGACTTGTATTCGGTCATTGTTTGCTGTGCATAATATTCACAAGGTGTTTTGGCCGGTATACTGATGTTAATTTCCAAGGTTTTCGGTGCTTAAGCAGCTCTATGAAATTGGCCCTAGATTAGGCAACCAAACTTCAACAACAAATGTGAGTACGGTACCTGAGCGTGAGGCTTGGGACTTATTTCATAACTGCATTTTGAGGCTCAAGAACGATTGGGATTGGGCCACATGACAAAGTTATGTATCTCAAGCCCCTCGATTCATTTAGGACACAAAATGGCGGTAGCAAAATGAAAACCCAAGCCTAGCCTCAAGAGTAATTTCGGAAAAGACAAACAGAATATTCGTGTCACTGGGTTATTTCTGAAGTCTTATAAAGTCATTGAAAAGTGAATAAAGAATTATTACTGGAGAGCGATATTCGAACCAGCGACCCTCCTAATGCCGTATAGGCCCTCTTACCAACTGAGCTATCCAGCCCTATGTTGGTGGTGTCCCAAAATAGCCAATTATCTTTGTTCAATTATATTTGTTTGGTGTAAAGTCGATACTATGAAAATAAAGTGTTTAAATCCCACAAGCTGAAACGTGCTTTCAACGGATCAGAAGTCCCTACAAAACAGACATACCGCCCTCTATAATAACTCAGAGTTATAGAGGGCGCCCTTTATATTTGCAATAAATATTCCAAGTTATTGTAGCGTGAAACAAAAAGCTTGTTAATAATTTCTTTGTTGTATACGGTTTGTTCCGGAAACATAAAGATCCTTGCATCAAATTGATATCCTGTAATTTATATAAACGTACTCGGTTAATTTAATTTTCGTTACGTCTTGACTATCGGTGATTGGTGGTATGAATAATTGCTGTCCCACAATTTATTTTGTCTGAACAAATTGTGAATTCTTTGCAAACAAAATATTGCGTAAGGATAAAACTCGTAACTGGTATCGGTTTGCATAATGCTGCGAATTAGATATGCACTAAATAATGTTAATCCACGTCTAGTGGTGAAATTAAAAACCATTGACTTCATTTGTCAAGTCATTAAATTGGCAAGCTCTGTGTGTTTTTCATATAAACTGAAGGAGGCTTATTCAAGACAATGAGGAAAGCTTTGATATCCACCACACAACGTCTCGATGACCATCTTCATTACTCACAAAAGGAGACCAATCAATAAGATAGGGGATATCTTGTATCACGGGCAAGGGAGAGAACCTCTTGGGATAGACCGGTAGATCTCTTCCGGATTAGAGCTCGTTAGGCCCCCTTTCATTGTGCTCATCTGCCGGCGATGCAGCAGCGTGCAAAGGCTGGTGATGAGATACCGGACGTTGCAGCTGTGACACCCTTGTGAAACACCGTCATGAGCACGGTGGAGGTATTCTCACACAGGCCTTTGTTTGCACCCTTATGTGAAACACCACTCTCTCTTGCTCAGGGGATTTTAGCCAATTCATGCTAGATGACACGGTAGACATATTGTAGCACAAGATGGTGTGTTTTTTAATTACAATGCAAATAGGGAAATATTTTAGCTTCAGTGAAATGTGATGCTCATTTGGTCTTCTGCTATACTCAATACGATCACTCTGCTTATTAAGCACCTATTTGAAAAAAGAAGAAGAAGACAGGTATTCGGTATCAATAATTATCAGACGCACTAAGATGAGATTTGCCACCTCTATGATTGGAATTGCCCCGATACCTTATGGGAAATCAAACGATTTATTGTGAAAATGTTAAAACCCTTCCAAAAAGAAAAAAAATAACAACTTTTATTTCAAAGTAGCAATTGAATTTAATGTTCATTGAATCAAAGAATAACAGGTAGAATTTCACCAAAAGATATGTCCCCTTATTTTAAGATCCGTCCATCCCCAATACGACATACTTAAATTCGTTACAACGGAGCACTCAACACAGACTATTGAGAAGTGATGGGAGCAAACAAGACGGATGGGATGAGTGTTTAAATAGGTCGGCAGACAATACAGTATGGAATGCATTGAATGGTTGACTTCACCGGGGAGAAACAACAGATCGATGCCGGTGGTCGTGAGCTAAAGCCCCGTGACCATCCTTGCCAATTCACGCTGGTGGAGTCCGCCGGACAAAAACAAAACAACCCCAGCGACCCAAACTCACGTGCCAAGTTTCAAAAATAAGTATTGTAGATCTTTGCTTTTGGGAGAATATTAACCAAATATCAAAATTCTTGGAGAACATTTCTCTCAGTAAACTTCGTTCATATAATAAACCTGGTAGGCCTAGAGGCTTATACTGCAGCAATTATTATTATTATACTGTACTTTGTAAAGTTTGAATACACCCTATACCAAAATAAGTCTCTCTTTTTTCAGCATGTTTTGTCGGATAATATCCATTAAATTATACGAATGGGTGCGTTCGTTTAGCTTTCACGGGGCAGCCCTGACCTGGAACGGTCGTGTATACATGCACAAAACAAGCGAGAGAGCAGGACAAGGTTGACCGGTGTGCAGAAGCTAAACGAACGTATACCGTTTGACTTTTTCAGACGACAATTGCGGGGAGGGGGTATTAAAAGCACATTTTTGTAATATCTTATTTGCCATGTGACGTACGCCTTGCAAATCTAATGTCTTCTTTATATCATGTATCTTAAAAAAAGTACAGTACAGGATTGGTAACATTATTAGCCAAACACAGAGAAATGTTCACATATTTACATATAACTTTCAGGGAATTAAGATGTGCCGGTAGAAACATACCGTTAAATTATTTCCGTATAAAATGGTGTGTTTATCCAGAAATCAGTCAAACAAAGACCGACAAAAGTTTTGATCTCGGGGTATGATCAAAACCATTCTTTATATGTTTCACAGGAAATACTGAGTCGGATTTTCGCTATTTTTTCATGACTCAAAATGTCCGATTGAGCTCAATTTGCCACAGGTTTGTCATGGAAATATTAGATCAGGCAAAGTGTGAGTGCAGTTCTGTGACCTTTACCAATCATACCTTTAATCTTGTCCTGTCGTAACACTTTTCTTGCTGGAGGGAGGATGCGGGGGGGGGGGGGGTCCAGAAACTAGCACGCATATTGTGCTGACTTGATAGTTGATACGGCACAACAGTACATGATAAAGTTCACATCAATTAATGCCGTACTTGTGAGGATACGGGTCAAGCAAAATCTGATGGTCAGCCTATTGAAAGATTCTTGTCAATTGGCCGTAAGTGGTTGTCCATCCAAGTACTGTACAATGTCAGCGTGCGTGGCTTTACTGCAGTACTATAATCACTTCATTCCATCTTCCATCTTCCATTACTGGCTATCTCCCTGCATAACACTATATCCATATGCATTTTTATGTCTCCATCATCATTCTATTTATACGCACCAGTATAGGTGGTGCATCAAATTGGTCTTTAATACTGAAAATGCATTTTTGACAAATTATACCTCCTTTAAAATATTGTATTGCAACCTGATTTGAAATTAAAATTATTTCCTGAATGATTATTAAATAACTTAATATAATGGTGGGTAGCCGTGTCAGTCAGATAACATATAAATACATATTAAATAACTGCAATCGAGGTTAAACGTCTTAATTTTTTCAGATCCATATCAGAACTAGTTCAATAATTACTGAGATATTAATATATGGACTCTGCATATAATTTTATATGCATAGTCCTGTTACTTCATATTTTCTTCTCTTGGTACAATTAACCCAATAGCTTTCATGTACATGTAGTTATATCACTAGACATGGCTGTCACAACACTATGATTCCCCTAGCAGTGGGACACAATAGACGTGTCACAAGTCAAATTGGAAGAGGACTTAAGCGGATTATATTGCAGCCAAAACCCCATCACATTTTTCACAGATCGGTTTCCATTCCTTTCACTGTGCGCTCTCTACCGTGAAACACACAAGCTACATGTTGCGTAAGTAAGACGGCAACCAATGCAGTTATTAATAATCATTACAGTGAGACCTTGAACATTTTCCCTCTCTTTTTGATTCACAACGTGCAGATGATGATAATATCCTTTTGTGACTTTTTGCTGCTTTATTTTTAACGCTGCATGATTCATTTCTGGCTAAGGAATGATTCATTAATCGATGTCATTCATTTTGACAGCTTTGTGATTAACTATTGGATGATTTTATGGCAGTTTAATTGATCCAAATGATGATACGACCTACTAGCGTGAGTTCAACGGTTATAATTCATCGCAAGAGTGTCAGCTTTCACATTATTTTAGACCGAGTTATACACAATTTTATCATTAGGCCTATACTTTAAGAAAAGTGAAGATTCCGAAATTTTCATGGTTCAAAACACATTCATGTTTCAAAACACATTAATGTGGTTGTGCATGTAAACAGAAAGTTTCAAGCAGTAAATACAGTACTTTCATGTACATTGTATGAATGCTTTACTTTTATACATGATGTACATTGCAGAAAGTGACGATTCTCTTTAAATTTTACTATTCTGGCGTTGGTAGGGTTGGGATGGGCTAACAGCCCTCACATTCTTCTAACCCGTGTCTCATTGTTTCTCCACGCCTTCCAGACCACATCCAGACCACGCCCACGGTATAAAAAACGAGGGCTTGATGGGTTACTGGACAAGAATGAGATAATCGAGCGCACCAGACCGGATCGATTGTATTTGTTTTGGGGGTGTCTGATCTGGTCTGGGAGTCTGTATTAAGCAGTATAGATTTTATGGTTTGGGATTTCTCTAGTTAACTGAAGATGATATCATTGGTGGACATTTAATTGGTTGGTCTACCGGATTTGGCAATAAGATGGGCGCCCGAAAGTTTCCACAAGACATTGCATAACTCTGGGGTTTTCCTCCCACCTCTAAAACTGTATCTTCTTTTCATTATCTTTCCATAGCAGGTTTCATCAGGCTTGCGAGCTACAGTGCCTTGGCCACTTATAAACGCGTCAGGCCCGCCAAACCCCAAGCATTTGATACATTTCAGGTCATTATTTTGGCTGATGAGCAGTTTGCAGCAGTTTATTACTCCTGAGTTGGACAGTTATGGCCATTTCAAACGATACTAAAACTCATACTTTCAAGGATTCACCAGGGACGTCGGTCACTCTCAACCAGTGATGTCCTTTCACACGATGACACTTGTATAAGATTTCTCAAGCTTGAGAAAAAAAAACGCGCAAGCTTTGCTTGCACATTTTTTTTTTAGTACCGTGTGAAAAAAGAGACTTTGCCACCCACAGACTGGCACGCGATTTTCATGTATATAAAATATTGTATTTTCCACGCCATAATCACCAAGAAAATATCTCAGTGGGAGATTTGGAGTCATGCTTGCTGTACTGTAACGAAGCTTAGTCATCCATGTACGGTGCTTTATACGCTCAGGGCCCTGATGCTATTCATAATAATTCTACCATTGTACAGTGTAATATCTAGGACGTGTAAATAAAGGGATCAAAATGTTTTACCTTGATGTGAACTATAGGTATACCTCTTGTCATCTCACTCGCGTTTATTACGGGAAAGTGTATATCGAAGAGTTTTGTTACATATAATAAGGATTTCACAAAATTGGCTTAAACATAGTGGGTTATGTTTGTTTGTTTGTTTGTTGTTTTAGAAAGGTGATAAAACGAGGAAGAAGTTATTATCGGTAGTGACTGAAGATCAACAAAAGTCCTGAGTGGGATTCGCACCTACGCCAGTCTTAAAAGTCTATGTGGATGCTTTGAAGGGCAAGATAACTGTAGTTAACAAGTACCATGGAAAATGTAAGTTTTGGCTTATTGAACAATCTCTATGCAATTGGAGTTTGGAGGGCCTGACGTTTCGATCCCAACAGGATCTTTCTCAACGGCTGAATGACAAGAAGACAAGAACGTGATGATGTATGCAAGTACACTGTAAAGACACGCAATTAAATGTAATAGTTCGTACAATCGTACACTTTTGCCGGAAAGGAAAAAAAAGAGGTGATAATATTGTATAACACCTTCAAGTTTGATAAACAATCGAACAATAAATGATAAATAATAATTTACGTGAATAATTGTAAAATACATGTAGGCCTACATGACGTCACAGTCATAACATTGGGAGTGACCCTACAAAAGAAATTCCCCTTGACACGTACTGCACGTTCATAATAATAAGTGTCCTTGGCCAACAAGTTCTGTGTGGCGTGCAGCTGGCGCGTTGTCGTCGTCTTGCTGGCAAACATTGCGCCCCCTTGCTGTCTACAGTAAACATGGTGTGTGACGATGTGCGCAGCGTGATAAAGGCCTTGCATTAGCGGTTTGTAGTGTGTGTGAGAGCGTATTTGGTCAAGTCTTAGCACATACTTTACGACCAAAGTGCTGAATGGTTGTTGGTGGTGGTCGGGGCTAATATGTAGCTCGCCAACGAAGACCAGATAAAGAAACTTGCCAACGGTCAATGGGAATTTCATCTCTGCTTGTCGACTGACCCAAACACGAGCCTTTTGTGCCCACCGGACCGTTGTATATTCACGGGGATTGATCCATCCAATGTGACAAAGAGATGAATGTAGCGGCCGACTGTTCATACATTTCATTTAGCCAGGTGGACTTTCAACGAATAGCTCGTATAGTTTATTTGAAGAAGTGGCACTCGGTCGGCAGTTCGGCACAAGTGAAGTTCTGCAGCTCGTTACGGTCCGTGTAAAGTGTGATCAACATCGGCGAATACTAATGTTGCTAAGGTATTCCTCCGGTTCGCGGTCGCCAAGAGTGAGTCAGATAACTCGTCTTACTTTTTTTGGCTGATGGTACAATGCGATGATGGACCCAGTGTAAAACTTGCAGGAATTATCATCGGAGGAGGTTTCACTTGTAATTTTCTGGGAACTGTTTTTACGCTGTGTGGTGGGTGCTTGGCCGTGGTCTCCGTGTTGTGTGCTGTGTATAGTGTGTACCTTGAGGAGAAAGATCGGCTCGCTCGCTATGGGAGGTCGGGCGATGAAATTCGGTCGGGTTGGAATGCTTGGAGCTGAGTGGTGTCACCATACGGCGGTACTCTGGGCCGTCATAGGAGCACTTTACGTTGCGTGTTGCGGCAGCGTTTGCCGAGCAGACAGAGGTATGTACACCGACTTTTGTTGTTTTAATGAACCGCAAATTCTTGATGTTAATAACTGTGGTCTTATGTGGTTCAAGATGAAAAAGGCTTAGCGGGTTTATAAAAACAAATGTTACAACCTACACTCCTGCCGAAATGTTTGCCTCTTTTGAAAGTTGAAAAGTTCGTCCAAAGTAAACTTGGCATGGTTAACTTTTGAACTTTGAAGTGGAAAAACTCTCAAAACTTTTTTTTCAACTTACTGATCGCTTTACGCAGGTTTCGCAAATTGTAAATGCATTTTTAAGGAGGGATACTTTTTAAGTGATTGAAATTAAATGCAAGTAGAACAAAAACAATGACAATTAAAAATGATAATTAAAGGCGATAAAAAAAACCAAAACGGAAAACCCCCAGAACTGGACTTTTAAACGTATTTTTCAGGGGAAAGTATTTTGTAACAGTGTTAACTTATTAAATACATGTTTATGCCTACATGTACATGCGAATAATACTATACTATGAACTTCATATTTAAAGGTAGTATCATACTTTTGTAAGAAACCAAAACAGAAATTTTCACAGATTTACGTATAACTGACAGGGTATGAAGATGGTGCTGGTAGAAACATGCTGTTACATTTTTTCCGCCTCAAATGGTGTATTTATCCAGAAATTAGTAAAAAAAACGACCGAAAATCTTTTTGATCTTTTAAAAGATCAAAAATAAAAGAGAAAAGACTTAAGAAATACTGTGGCCGTTTTTCACTATTTTCTCAAAAAGTGGGCAACGTATAGGACTGAAATGTTCACAGATGACTGTTACAGTGTTAGTCTATATGTCTTGGTATCTTTGCCCATGAATCTGTATTTCTTTGATAAAAACCAAAGCATGATTCTACTACGATTAAAAAACAAAAACGTATTTTTCAAAAACTGAAAACAAAATATAGCAAATACTTGAAATTACGGTATTCATTTTTCAGAGACGGATTCAGTTTTATTCGATTCTGCATTGAACATGGAAATGTGTACCGAGGAATTTAGCGATATTAATAATGTATCATTTAATGTATCTCTTTACATACGAATGGAGGTTTTTGTCATTATGGGGTTTTGGGAAAAAGATTTTTCCTCTAAATCATGTGAAAATGTAGATTATGGTCGATGTTTCCATTTTGTTTTTCTTTTTTCATGTATAATTTGGTACGGCTTGCATAATTAGCATAAGTGGGGCCAGCCACATACTAATAATAAGTATTGCTTGACGGAATTTGCATTTTAGGGTTGTTTTTGTTTAATTTTTGTTATTTTGTTTGGTTTAGGAATTTTTTTGGTTAGTGTGCATATATACATACACCTACGTAATACGCATTAGGGGACCACATCAGCTGTTTTTTCCTCCCCAGCAAACAGCCGTTCTCATACACTTGAAGCTGTCGATGATAAATGTGCGAATCTGAATCCCACTGTAGATCAATGGATATATGTACAAACACGGTAGCTTGTACACGTGTCAAGTGCCTAGGCGATATGTCACTTCACCGTTTGTTGCCAGTAATATATCGTTGTACACTCATCAATTATGAATCATTAATACACTACATGTAGACATACTCGAGTCCCCTTCTGCATATTTTATGCTTTTTTTTTTAGGGGCGTTCTGTAGAAAATCTCAGGCATTATCGGCTTTGAATATTTAACGATAAAAAATCATTCGCTTCCGTATGGGAATTCGGAATGAGCTTGTTAATTGCGAGAAAAACAATTCGAAGGTGTCAGCTTTCAAAGGAATGAAAAATTGCAAAACATTTTGATATATTATTTTGAGACCTCATATCGCAAAAAAATTTGTAGTGTTTGTGATTTCGTCGTATATGTTTTTTTTTATATTTTGATTTATGAAACTATTTATTGAAATTACATGCGTGTAATGGTTGCGTGGTTTTTTCATTACACAGTTTGTGCTCTCGGGGTGGGGGGGGGGGGGGAGTTAGGGGTTGGTGGGAACAATATTGTTATTACATTTCCATACAGGGGAATTTTCTGATAACAATATGTTTTACATGTTTTGGCAAGTTGCATATTTTCCTCTATTGTACTCAGCCATGTATCACATTCCGCTATGGAACCAGTGAGAGAAAAAAATAACTGGTGTAGAAAATGAGACAGCGTGTGTTAGTGCAAACATTCCTGCACATTGCAGGTGATATTGGTATTTTGTAGGCGCCAGGGTACTGACGGTACCGTAGGTGCTGAGGTGTTGCGCGCTGTATACGTGGTGAAACCGCGGCTCCAGCACCGTGTAATATTGCGCACTCGTATTGAATTTCGCCCAGTATGGGTATTTGTCGGCACAGTGCGGGACGGGTAGTGATAAAACATATCTTGTGACAAGCCCTCCATGAGGATTGGCGTTATGACAAGATGCTAAATTAATTTGTCCCAAGCTGTACATTTCCTGAAACACGGAGTACTGGTCATTCACTCTAGTCTTGCGGCACACTACAACTGGTTTCTCGACTGATATAGATAAACACAAGACCACTTATTTATTAAAAAAGATACTGCGAGGGCGAGTGGGAATTTACAAGTCCAATTTTGTTATCGTTGGATTGTAATTTCTGTATGCCAGGAATGTTTCGTTTTGTAATTCAAAGCAATGAAGATGTGATTTTATTGACAAATTACTCCAGGTTCACTGTAAAATGAGCATTTCGGTATTCATAATAATAATTATTTGAAGGACTACTCTCGAGATTCTGTACTTCACTTGATGCTGAGGACTTGAAGTCCTTACACGCACAAGTACTTTGAGCGATTCATAGACATATCCCGTTGGGCTTTGGGACGGTTAAAGTTGATGATGTCTTAAAGGTACTATCATACTTTGGTAGCTTGCTTCGAAACAGAAATGTTAAGAGATTTACTTATAACTTACAAAGTATTAAGTTGGTGATGGTAGAAACATACCGTTAAACGTTTCTCTACCTGAAATGCTGTATTTATCCAGAGTACTAAAAACCAATGATGATTTTTTTTTTATCATTAAAAAAACACTGTTTTCTCAAAAATTGGGCACCGCATGGGACTAAAGAAATTCACAGATGAATGTTACTGTAACTTTCTTAATATTTTTGCCCATGAATCTGCATCTCTTTGGCCAAAGTATGATAAAAACCAAAGTAGGCTACATGTATGATATTTCCTTTAAATTGGCGAATAAAACTATGCGATTTCAGCACTAGTAATTCCAATGCATGTATCCTCGGTACCGAGTACCGACGGTACGGGTTGTTGAGATAAAGGAATAATTTGCGTTGCTTTTTGGAATTGCTTTGGAGACAATTTAGAGATACGCTGATTTTCTGATATGTGAAGCAACTGTTTGCCTATGGGAGTGTGCGGTATGTTGCCAATGTACATGGTATGTTGGTGTGTAATCAGTGGTCTATTGGGTTGATTCTTCCTTGGTTGTGTGGGAGTTATCATGAGAACATTTCAGCGCATTTACAACCAACGCTGGGTCGAATTTAACAGTTCCGGTCATTATTACTTAATTAGCCAGTTTCCAGCAAGAATTCACATGTTTCGAACAACTCAAAGTTCTTGTAAAATACAAAAATACAAGTAGCACTATATTGACTAACTAGAGTTTAAAAAGAGCATGAGCTTTCGTAGCAACAACTACTTCATCAGATGCAAGTCTAAGTTCTTGTGTAACTGTAAAGCTCATTAATGTAAATTGTAAAATATAATGTTCTGTAATATGAATCTGGCATCATGTGGGCCTACGTACTTCAGTTTTAGCTGTGAAATTACCCCCTGAACTGTAGCAGTACCTCGCACTTCTCCGTGACGTCACACTTGTCAACTTAATTGATCGATGACCCCACTTTGCGCACAGGTAGGAACTTATAGTAGATATATAGAAGGGGGCGACCAGAAATAAAATACGGCAAGGATGGGGGGGGGGGGGGGGGACTCGGTGTAGAATTTAGAAGGTATAAAATGGACGGGTCGTTCCGTCTTAGATGAATCTCGCGTCTTGAATGCTATATACCTGCACGGATTGCGCGCGAGCAATTAAAAAATAATTGATTGGGTCAGTTTGTTCGTCTTTGCTTGAAGGGTGTGCGTACTATTCCGTTCCTGAGCAGTATGTATTCGCCTCTGGGGACTAGATGGAAAAAAAGTAAAGGGGGGGGGGGGGGGGGTCTGTCAACTGGCCTTTAATCAAATGGAGTCTTGCGATATTTATATGGGCTTCTTGTTTGCCCAGTTGTAAGTGGGAATATATTGGCAGAATTAAATTGTCGTCGGCTGAGCGTGTTGTTAGTTCTAGCACCGGAGCAGTGCAGCTCGCTAGCTTGCTTGCTAGCTTGCTCCCCTATACCCGGCCCTCAGGTTAAACCAGTGAGACATGTTGACTTAAAAATTCGAAAATGAAAACACTAATGATAATAAAGGAGGTGTTGTTTTTAACGCACGTTGAAGAGGCAGATAAGTATAAGGGTTTTTTTATATGGTGGAAAAATGAAGCTCACTGTACTTTTTGATTCATGCTTGGTTGTGTTTATCTTGCCAAGTGTTTGATGGTGGACTTAGCTAGCTTCTCCGTATTCACAGGAGAGTTGTGCGCTGTGATTATTAGATAACACATTTAATTAGGAGGCAGCCGTCTCAGATGCATACTACTGTGTGCAGTGTGAGCTGTGTGTAATGTTGTGTGTGCTATGTGGGCTTCGAGCTGAACATTGATGTTGTTTGCGTTTCCAATTCATTGGATTTGAGTAAACGCGCCTATTGGATCGACGTCAGTGTGCTTGGCTAATCAACTCATTAGGAGGGAAACCAAATATATTTTGTTTCCACTTATTTTGTTTGTTGTTCCTTGTCAGTGTTCGTCTTCAATACTGAGGCTGAAAAATGAGTTGTTTTTACATTTGACCAGTTGTAATTTCCTTTATTATGCAATAGTAACATTCATGCACTACTCTCTGTTTTAGTTGGGCATCAGGGCCCTAGGTATGTGTTTGTGCGCATTATCTTATTGTGTAGATCACCTATTCTAAACGTGTACGACGATTAGGCAATTTAACATGGCCCTGTTCTCGGACAGGACAAATCCTGAAAGTGACCGCGCATAGTAATTCCAGTGGACTTCAGGAATATAGTAGGGAAAGTATAGAGGGGAAGGCTCGTCTTCGTGATTAGAAAAAAACGACTGGAATGAAGGCTGACGGGTTGTACGTGATTTGGATGGCAAGGCAAAAAACCATGGGCAAATTGAGGTGTGTTGTTTGTTCCGCGCTTCTCGATCGTCTCAGTGGCAGCCTTGGTCCCGGAAACCATGCACGGCAGATACGCCTAGCTGATTCCACTTACAATCGCACGCCGTGTCCACTTCCGGTGTCACTAAGGGGGTATTAAAAGGTGTCACGAGAAGTCTTCGATGGCGGTTCTCTTTAAAGGTAGTATCATACTTTGGTAAGAAACCAAAACAGAAATGTTAACAGATTTACGTATAGCTTACAGGGTATCAACTTGAAGATGGTGGCGGTAGAAACATACTGTTCAAATGTTTCCGCCTGAAATGGTGTATTTATCCAGAAATTAGTCAAACAACGACCGAAAATATTTTTGATCTTTAAAAAGATCAAAAATAAAAGAGAAAAGACTTAAGAAATACTGTTGTCGTTTTTCACTGTTTTCTCTAAAAGTGGTCACCGTATGGGACTGAAATTTCCACAAATGACTGATATGTGATCTGTCTTGATATTTTTGCCCATGATTCTGTACTTCTTTGACAGAAACCAAAGTATGATATTACCTTTAATGAAATGAAGGGCGTGCACTGGGCATATCTACTGGAACACTTCAACCTCACCTTGCTCTTTAGCAAAGAACCTGCATTGATGAAAGTAGCTTGGTAAATTTGAACAGCTCCTAGGACCAACATCTTCGAGTCCAGTATTGTCTTAGCCAAGCTCAATATCTCCACGTATAGTGCCCTCCTTCATTGCCAGTTCTGTTTTGATAAATCGAAGGTTGTTTTTTGAGAAAACACTTTATTTTTATGGATTTGTTTTATTACATGAAATTATTGTTTGTAATATGAAGTTACGCGTGATAATTTACAACCATTATTTTTTCGTATGCAAATTAGGCTTGCCCTTCAACGACGTGGATGAGCACTGCTTGTGAGAGCATGTGAAAAAATCACATGCTGGCTCAGGTGGGATTCGAACCCACGACCTCCTGCATTTTTTTTTTTTAATCAAGTCTGTATTCATGATGGGTCATGGCGATTAATTTCACGAGCATCTTTCATATTTCATAAGAAGAATAAATGAAAATGAATCTGCAGCCTTTGTGGCACTCAATTTATCCAAGTTTATTCCCGGTTCCCACTATATATTGAACCCCAAAACCTATTACTTTTGTATTCTTTGTTGCTTTAGTTCCACATTGCCGACTAATAACACACGTTTTTATTAACATTTTTTGTAGTCCGAACAAGCCCCCACCTTGCGGCAGGACTCGGGTAATACTCGGCCACTACTTCTTCGCTGTAAATGATCTCCATTAAGTAAGGCTACCCGGGAGCAGGTTCTCAGATATTATAAAAAGGAAAAAGAAATAGGTATAGGAAGAATAGAGGAGAATTCCAGCGAGGATTTTTTTTTTGTACTCTGAGGCTCTCTGTGAGAAGAACACGAAAAGGGGACTTGCTATAATAGTATAGCCCGTCTCTCAAACGTGCGAGTAGCCCTGATTGATGCCTTTTTATTGGAATGGCCTCCACAAATGTAGGAAAATAAACCCCGTTTTGGGTCCGGGGCGGTGGAATGCAACACCCGTTGGTAGCCCGGAGGATGTTGGGGTCGAATGACCCCCATCCATAGCCCACAGCTCCACAATCCACAAACCGTCTTTTTTTTTTTTTGGTCCCTTCATAAATTCCTTCACGGGAAAATTGCAATAACGATTGCGGAGCTTATTGATATTTTATTCTACCCCCTCTCCGTTCCCCCCTTTCTCTCTTTCTTCCTTTAACCCTCCGTACATGTCGGTCTTTATCGGTGTTCTTTTGCCCAGGAACCCTTCGTGAAGCTTTTATTGCTTTGGTTTGTTGTCGAGGGGGGAGAAACAGTGAAGGAATTTGGCGGATGTGGTTGATGGAGACCTTATTAGTCGCCTCAGGATGTCAGGCATATTGAAGGAGAGACGGTATAAGAAACCTCACGTCGTATGGCCGCTGTGTTGTGTGCTCAGCTAAAAAACTCAATGGGCATGTGTAATTCACTAACGCTTTGCCAGCTCAGTAATATCTTCTTCTTCTTTTTTTATAGTTTTGTGCGTTTTGCAATTATGCCGGCTCACTCTTCAAATTTGATCACATGTCGGCTGTAGTGTAACCGTATATTGCTGCATTGCAAATTCGTAGCTGATGCGAGACATGCAGAATGTACGCACGGACTAATGATCTTGTCTGCATCTGGTTAATCAGTTAATGAGTACACACGCATAGTATAATGGTTCGAATACTGACGGTGAGCAAAATGTATCGGATGTATACCCCATTGAAATCTTCACTGTCTCGTGAATTCAGGTCGAAGGAAGTTGAGCGGTGGCCTAGTACCTTCGCTCATCAGATAATTGATGAGTTAGGCCGAACCAAGCAGTGCTTGATTGTATGTTTGTCACTGTTCATTAATCAGTACCTTGGATTGTGCTGTGTCACCAGGGGTCCACCGTACAATCTCATCCCTGCTGCCTTCCTATGCTATACGCACAATTTGCATACGCACACCTTAAACGCGCGGTGTGTATTGACCACATTGTACAAACATCTTTCCACGCTGTATATTTCACTGGAGTGTTTTTCTACCTCTTTCATTTTCTTGAAGATTTTCTGCGACCTCTGGCTCGTGCTTGAGAGAGAAAAAAACCCTTACCGTTCAGTCTACTGTCAATGATGATTAGTAATCGTATGGCATATGGCGTCGGTGGTGTTTAATATGGGAATAGGTATAAGACGTTGAAATTTGTAGTGAGAAATGAAGAAAGAAAAAAATGAAAATGTATGAGAAGACTCCGCATGACTGCTTCACATCAGGGCACCTTCATGGTAGGATAAGTGGTCAAGGTATTGCACGGATGTCTGCTTGCGTTAATTATCACGCGAGTCTTAGGTTATATGAAGCATATACTCGTGTCCTTGAGTTTATTAATTCAGAAAGCCATTAAAGTCTTAAGACATGTCATCTTATCTTAAGCTTGGCGGATGCTCTTCACGTTCATACACAGTCCCAGCAGCAGCAGCAGCAGCAGCCGAGGATTCTTCATTTATTAAAACCGTTTACGCAGGGTGGACGGAGTGCAGACTATTTTTAGAGGTATATATCGGTTCGAGGATAGAACAGACATTGAATCGTATCTCCACAGACAGGTGTTTACGCACGGCGTTACAGTATCGATTCCTATAATAGCGAATCGGTCGGAATGTGATTGGTCGAGCGGTTTATCTGGTGGCCGTATTATTTAATGCCCAGGATCTTGACACCGGTATCCGTGTGACTGGTTCCAAAGTGGGAAAGTATCGACACCACGATGGTCGTGGTTTGTGCGAGTGGAATGACCTCATATAACTGCAATATTCCTTCGTATATAGATGACTTATGCATATATAGTTGGCTGTTCGTATATATATGATGCTATATAGAAATCTCGAGACCTCTCTTTTTTTTTTTTTGAGCTTATTCCCCTGGGCACTGCTTCAACAAATTTTACATCATTACTGAATAAACGGGGACCAAAGTGACGAGATAAGATCATTGGTTCATGGCGTTCAAAAAAAAAAAGAACCGAGAAGAAGACGGAGACAAAACATTGGGAGAAATTTGATCGCTGGGACAAGACGCCTGAGGCAATTCTTCAGTGGCATGTTAGTGAATCTTCAGCGAACATTGCCCATCTGAGCATTGGTGGAGATAGGGGGAAAAACCCAAACCACACAGACAGGGGGGGAGAGAGGGGGGAAATGCAAAAGTCTACCGTGAATTAGCGGCCGGTTAACGGTGGTGATTCATGGAAGCGACCGCCTAACCAGCTCAGTGTAGGGGAGGGAGAAAGTCGGACCGTGGTAGGAGAAGATGGATCGTAGACCTCCAAGAATTCCCCAGGACATGCCTGGCTGGTCGCATCGTCCATTTTGCCTCAAGCAAAGTTTTCCTTATGGACGAATTGTGATTGAAGCGACCATTCCCTCCACGTCGCTGCCGTGATTCATAAGAACAAACTATCAGACTGGCCCTGAAATTAATATATGAAACCGTATAATTGCCAGGAGTTTTACATCCCTCGAGAAACCAGGCATCTGAGTTTGCCATGAATGAAACACGGAGGAACTATATCAATCTATTCGTGCATAAATCAACCAATTTTCTCGCCTCGTGTAGTCGCGACATTTTTTGGTGTTTTTTACGAGCGGGGAATTTAAAAAGACCTCGCTTTTTACGACCAACTGGACTGCGCCCTATAGAACATGCTTTGAATTAATTTCCGGGATGTCGGACATCAGCAATGATGTAGTGTTTGCTTGCATAATTTCGAGGTTTGTCTTGAGGGCGCTGCACTGACTGATGTTGGTTGCTAGTCACATGATCATGTACCTTTTGTGCATAGAAAAGCCTTAATTTTTCAGTACAGGAGTGGTAACATATCCAAACAGAAATGCTCACAGATTTACGTATAACTTATACAGGGTATGAAGATGTTGGTGGTATCATGAAACATACCGTTAAAATATTTCTGCCTGAAATGCTGTATTTATCCAGAAATGAGTCAAATCATAGAGTTCCATACTCTATGCACATTGCACAAAGACCGAAAACAGTTTTGATCTCGGGGTAATATCAAAACCATGCTATGCTTATAAGAACAATTGAGTGGGATTTTTGCTATTTTCTCTTAACTCAGATGTCCGATTGAGCTCAAATTTTCACAAGTTTATCACTTCATGCACATAATATTGGATCAAGTACAGTGTGAGTGCTGTTCTGTGACATTTACCAATCATGTATTATACCTTTAACTTCAACGTATGGATGCTTGTCATTTTGTATGGTTACCTCAACTTGGCCCCAACGTTAACGTGTTTGTAGTCTCATTACCAGCCGGAAATTAAAACCCACCCGCTGCGAAATAATTAATCTCGTTAATTGCGATGTTCATTCGAATTGTTCAATCAAACGGATGTGTTCGGAAATAACCGGTAGTCAACAGGTTACGTAATAATGATAATTGGTTTAGGCTTGGAGCTATAGACTCCATCTAAAGACCGTTATAATGATATCCAGAAATATTCACTTATATTCAAACATGAATTTACATGTAGCCTGTAGCGAGAATATATATTTTGAACAAATCGACTGCTACTTGCAAACCTAGAGATTTGTTTTTTCCTCTGAAGTCGTGAATGTTGTATGATTCACAGTTCTCGTGTGAAATAAGCAGAATGGCCGAGGGGAATTTAATTATTCCAGTCGTATATACTTGCAATTCAAGACTGCACGCGGTGATATATCCAATGGTAATTATACAAATTTCACTCCAAATTGCGCCATTGCGTAGCACATGAATATATACGATGTGTTTTGTGCAAACATATCTCGTTACAGTACCTTAGGAGTACAAACAGACGGTAACATCATGTGTGTCGTCACTGGCGTCTATTGGTATTAGACAGCGTGTGTGGTTTGCCTATGTCTATATTTTACAAGCGAAATGGAGAGGACCACAGTATGAGAAACGATGGATCATAGTGGATTCAAATGGAATGTATTTCACATGTTACTGAATTACCATAGGGAATGTTATGTCTTTAATGATGGGACCATATGTTTAAAGGCAACTGGTACCCGTTTTATGCAGAAACACTTACATGACATAGCCGCGGGAACCAGTCACATTTTTTAGTTTACTCTTACTGTACGACGATTGGTTATTTGTGTCGAGTACCCAGACTCCACAATGAATACCCCTGTGCTTTTCAGGTTGTTTTTCACGGTCCCTGACTGTCTTCAGTGTCTTGTAATGGCTAAAGTGCGAGGTTGTTCAAGGCCAGTTGGAAATCTCCTCGTCTATACGTCCTGAGGCGTAGCTTAATTAATGCAAAACTTGCAAGCGTATGTAATCTAGCATCTCACGATGAGTAGGGATGTCTCCGGCTCGTTTCAGAAAGGGCAGCTTTCTTTCCTTTTTGTCTGACTTCATAATAATACAGCCATTTCATATCCATCAGTATTTTGCTTGATTTGTAGTCATTGAGATTCTCTGATATATCTCAAAAATTCATCCAGGAATTCACAAACAAGCCCCAAGTGCCATGTACCATTGGGAATTCCCAAATTCAAGTTTCAAACTGACATTAATGGTAATGCTATATCCAAAGTTGCAAGTCACAAGTCGAAAAAGAAACGGAAACCGACAGTGGACAAATATGGCTGTACGAGAAATGATAGATTGTGATAACGTCATGCAGCGAGGAAGAGACAGATTACTGAGACCGATCGGGACAATTTGATTTTTGGTCAGAAATGACTTTCCCTATAGTGTGATTGATGCAAGATGACACCGCTAGATTCGCCATGTTGTATATAATGGTCGCGATGATTGAGTTTACGTTGGTTGCAAGCGTTCGCCCTTAACCGCTAGTGCCGCGTCGTATAGGAGGCCTACATGCACTTTGTGTAAATAACCAGAACGCAATGCGTATCTGCTCCATAAATCCTGGGTACATTTCCACGGGAGATGATGGATAAATGTTTCCTGGCGCATACGGGGACATTTTGTGTCGATGGGAAACATCTGTCTGAGTTCGCTCAGATTCTCTGGCTTGTTTTTGCTACAGGTCCTTAGGGTATTTTTCCAATCCATCAGATATGATTATTTTTTTGTGGGAAGGAAGGGTAAAGTTCACTGCAGAAATGGATTGGGCATTAGTCAGGCTGGGAGGCCGGAGAAAAATGAGGAGCGATGGCCGGCTGATGGTCGGCTGGATGTTCGGTCCCTCGGTACCCGGCATTTCTGGCCAAACCGCCCCGCTACTCTCCGTTAACATTGAGTGATGACGTGTGTCAACTGTAGCGAACTTCTTTTTGTAAGTAGGCCTACAAGAAGGAGAAAGACGGAACACGAAGCATTTGTATATAGGGCCATCGTGTGGGCGATCGAGTAAAACAGATGAGGTATATTGCACTATTCCTCATAGCTACCGCACTGAAAACATTCCAATGTTTTCATGGATGTGTCTAGTATTAGTAGTATAGCCGGTCTGCCCCAGGACTCTTCCATTTCACTTGTCAAATGGAAGAGTCCAAAATGTTGCTGGGCAGACGGCTGCATGGCTCGTTCGATATCATGAATAAATTGAAGTTTGCGCAGTGGCTGTGTGTGCTGAAGCTGAATTTATAGATAGATGTGGGGAGATCTGATGAAAGTTTGTGGATGGAGGAGAAGTTCTTGATGCTTGTGGTGGAAAAATCGGGTATTTTGCCGGTGACTGATTCTATTAAAAGTTGCCGTTTCTGCGGCATGTAAAATTAGCTGAGCTCTGCCTCACGTTGTGCTTAGAAAATAGAACTCTGCTGAGTACCATTGGGTTTCATATGTGGTTCTTCATTATCACAAGGGCATCATCATTATTAAACACCATCTAGGTCACGAGGCCTATATAATCACATTTCAACATATCTGGGCAAGTATACATTTAGTATTGCTCAATATTTGCTAGCATTGCAACTGCCTACGCATTTGCACAATTCGCTCATGCATCTTGTTTCTTCCCCTCCTCGCATTTAATTGAAGTGGTTCACACAATATTATAACGCCATAGGCTATAACGCCATTGACCTTGATGTTTGATATTTGCTCAATGCAGGAGTTTACAAAGAAGGAAACTTTGCCCTACCCTCGTGATAAGTCTATGTCAGCGATGTTTTGGTAGACGTGACTTAGGGACCATACATCTTTTAAGAAATAATTGGAATTTGCCCAATGTGTATACATTGTATATCGGTTCGTTGTTTACCCTTGGACCCAAGCAGCATATGTGTGATTCATGCACCCCGTGTGTCAAACTGTCGCGATATTTATGATCTCCAAACAGGCCGTTTTACAACCCTTTACAAGATTGATTTCCCGATTGTTCTGTGGCTTTATATTTTAAGGGGCTGTCCACTTGATAGTTATATTCCTCAGGTTATAGGGTACCCAGTGGGATAAAAGGGGAGCTAGCAAATAAACGCTTCCATGACCCTTACACACACTAGCTAAAAATCATGTTGAAAGCTGTGACAATAGTTTCTCACTGGTCTTGGTATTTTTGTCCACACGTACTCATGCAGCCTTCAGTAATCTTGAGGTCATAACGATTTGGCAATAACAAACTGGATGTTAAAATACACACATTCAGTTGATCCCTCTTATTCGAATGATAACAACTTAAGTAATATCAACTTAACATGATATATTCTTATTTAGCATCAGGTCAAAGGTCATCCTTTCATAGTTGTGATTGGAGGTCAGGTTTTCTTTTTTTTTTTAGAAATCAGTCTTTTGTGACACAGAATCTTGAGGATCTCAATTTGAGTAGGCCTAAATGTCAAGTCGGGGGTCCTATCTATAGCGTTGTTGCTAAGCAGGTTGCTAGGCACGGTTACCATGGGAGATCTGTCCAGCCTCGCTAGCGACCGGGGGTTTAATTAAGATCTCCGTCTAGAGCGGTGATTCTTCAAAGTGTCGGGAACACCGGATCGCCCCTCCATCTCTTCCACTGCATTAGCGGTCTCTCCTTTGCTGGTCTCCCCCACACTTTTACCTCCTCTTCTTGCCCTCTCTTTGATGCAGGGTGTACATTGATGAAAGACTCTTGCACCCTATCGCTAGAGATCAGTAACCACATACTTTGTTTCTTTAACTCGCCCCATAGATTAGTCCTCTTCACTGTTTTATACACATAAACACACACGACTTCGGCCGGCATCAGTTGGGCTATAAATTTTTATTAAGATTTCCCCAGATGCATGTTCTCTTAGCAAGGTAAGGAGCTGATGGGCAGAAGTTAATCCAGGGCTTCAGGTATAGAAGGTAGACCTCCTGTGCTCTACATGCATGCACCAAGAATCACAGTCTGGTCTCGCCGTTAGACCCATATAGCGTTTAAGTTCCTACGGCGGTGATGCATTAACTAAATTGAGAGTGTTAGAAACGCACCTGATATATTGACATTGTGCAGGAGGCGTTGAAACCTCACCGGTGATGTTTTTGCTTAACCATGCACAGCGTTAATGTTTAAAAGGGACAGTATGTTAGGTTAAAAGTGATGTCGAAGCAACACATCGGTGTTGTTCATTAAATCATCTGTATTTAAAAAAAAAACCGACTGATATTGGCAAACTTCGTATGAGTATTGTGTGAGGCTTTGCATGCTTTTGCATCGTGAGGACACAGTAAACCTGAGTGCCACGGATCGGACCTGGTCAGCGCCTCCGTTTAAGATTCTCCATCGATCTTCCTGTTATTGTTCCGTCCATGTCTTCGAGACATGCCAATATTTCCAGGTTGGCTATGCTGGTGCCTAGACGGTCACCTGTATATATGCATGGCCTATGACATCCCCACAGCCTCCACATATTACGTGTCTTTGCCCGTATATGTCCCATGTTTATGGAATAGATTCCTAGCTTTTTCCGAGTGTTTTTTTTTTTTTGCAAGATCTTCGGCGGCTACCTGCACTCGGAGCCAGCCTGCTGTGATTGAGATGTCCTCTTCCTGGACAGCTACCCTCGTTTCATTTCCGTACGGAATTGCGCCGTAAATTAGTCTCTTTTGAGGGGGTTACTTGCACGTTGGACACCCGAGGAAACTAACTAACTGTCAAATCAGCGAGGCTAAATGTCACAGCGCCGCGTTTAAGGGGCCACCCTGGGGTAGATCTTGCCGCATTTTTTCGAATCTTTAAGAAGAAACAATCGTTCTGTATTAATTGGCCACCGGTCCCTTTGTGACGTCAGATTTGGAAGCACGTATACACAGAGCTCTCGCGTTGTCCTTGCGTAAACATCTAACTGTTTCATGTCGTCTCTATAGTATATGGACGCGCTACATACAGCGTATCTTTAATAGTTTCGACTAACGTCAAAATTTGCGGCTGTCAGCAGCTCAAATTCAATTTGAGAGGCCAATAAGTTAATCTGCGTTTTTTCCGTGCATATTTCAGGGTTTCGTTACACGGTTGCCCGTGAAACGTGCAGGCTGGAATCCATTATTGGATTTTTAAATCGTACACCCGTACAATCATGCGCATACATTTTGATGTATGCCTACAGTCTTATCATGTCATTTCATATGATACTTCTGATTTTGCTTGATTGCCCTTCATGGTGTGTTGTTTTGAGACAGTTAAGTACCAGGAATGGCAGTGTAAACATGTGGTTTATACGTTATACGGTAATAACGCATGGTTTAGTGCACTCCGCGCTGTGGTACGTAGATTTAGTTCTTGCATGGAGGAGGTAGGCCTACATAAAAAGGCCTTCATCGTTTCTGTCATGACTGTTTTGCTATCTGTCAATGTCCATGGAATCTCTCCGTAATTAAGATGGCGATCAGTCAGGAAACAAAACAAATCCTTGCAGAGATGATTAAAGGGCACGGTCGTGCTTTTTCCCATGGTTACCTAGGGAACAAATTTGGATGTAATGGAGCGTGGATAATTTGTTTTCGGCCTTCATAATGAACAGAAAACCTTCAGCGGATAATTGCAGAATCAAGATTTTTATGGGCGTAATTGTTACGCAGATCACTATTAATCAAATATCGTTTGTGACTTGCCTCATGAAGGTTGCTGTATAGCACAAGAAAAGATGAAGTGACAATGGACTAGGCCTATGTAGGCTGAGTACGTAGGACGACAGAACATTCATAGTGTTGAATTCTATCATGCGTAGCTTGTTTGTCGATCAAAATAATATTGAACATTAGCACATATGCCCTATAGACTGAGTTAACAATAATTTCTACATGCAAAAGCGTTCGTATTATTAGGCCATAAAAAAAAATTTGTTGTGTTGGAGTATAACGGAGGGTTGGGAAATAGGGTAGGGCAGGCGGATTTTTTTTTTTTTAATTTAATTTTTCCTGTATTAAATGCTTTTTTTCCTGTATATCACAGTATTTGACGAGTCAAATAAAGACTTGGAAATGACATAACAACTTTAACCAGTCTGGTTTCCATCTTTTGCTCCTTTTAAGCTGCATACAAATTTGCGATTTATGTTTTTATTAATTTTTTTCCCCGATTTTCCTTTTTAATTGAAAAAAAAACAACCTTTTTTGGTTTAAAATGTTTACGGTCGGGGCATATTTTTGGGTCGCAACTTCATCAGATGTAATGCGGTGAAACATCAACATTGGTTGTCATGCTGTGTATCGGGCACCCCCTTCCTCTGTCCTGTTAAGCAGATTTAAATAACAGTGTAGTAAGCCAACATTTCCATGCTAAGCATGATGAAGATTTCATGAACTTCTCAGAGACAAAATAGCATGCCATGGCTATCCGTGACTGGTATGCAAGCAGCTTAGCATGAAACATAAACAAGCAAAGACGTACATGTATCAGAATGGTCATTTTCATGTTCCAAGATACTAATGTAAGTTGTATACGGAGATCCATTACACTTCACGCCCACTATCTAAATATGCCTGGGCAGTGATACCGCAACCAACTCCGAATTTGTCTATTCTAATTTCTCTTGAGGGAGCATCCATAATTCAAAGGCAACGGTGTTGGCTCAAAGCTTTTACAGGCGGTAATTTAGGCCTAGCTGCCAACAATTGGCTTGATTTACACCCCTGCGAAATTGTATGTAAATAGTTTTGCTTAGATTTCAATATAAAGTCGGTTCCTAATTATTAGAGAGACGTGCTATGAATACACCGTCACGGAAATTGCTGTGTATAATGTTATTAGTAGACCATGAGCGCTTGGTAAGTTTCTCCGTGTATGTCGGAAATTGATTCATTAGCAGAACAAATCAATAGGGAAATGTCATTGGGGATTTGGATTCTGCTCGGGCAAATCTCGCGAGAATTCACCAGCCCTCTCCCATTATACGAGATTTGAGGTCCCACAGAGCCAATTTGCTCGGAGCTGGTTTCCTTATTATGCAATTGGTGAAAATTGTCCGTCTGGGGGATTTGGGGGGCTGATTTACTTTTCCACATCCCCAGTTGCCGGTTCCAACAAAAAAAAATTGCCAGACAATTATGGACGGTTATTTATTTTAATCTGGACTGTCGTGATTATACTAAGAAAATAAAATTAAACGTTGTCGGAAGCCGGCGGTGTGTTCTTAAGGACCGGGCGTAGCCTCGGTTACGTGCCGGTCGTGTTATGGTAGGATTCTTTCAGTTTAACCGGCAGCCAACCCTAATAATATTATCTTCCCTCGCAGGTATTTTTTCAGATATATTATCACGGGCAGGGAAAAGGGGGCTAGTGCGAAGAGAGGATTAGATTTTTGTGTTTAGTTAAAAATCACCGTGTTATAAGACTCGAGATGGCCCGTTCATTTGCTCCGACGGACCCTATAGCGCGCTGAGTTCCGGAGGCGCTTTTGGCTCCCCTCTACCGCGGAAACAAGAAACCACTCACTGAAGGACTCTGGTATATCACACAAGAGAAGAAAAAAATGAATAAGAAAAACACATTCTGGAAAAAAAATATATAATAAATAAAAAACTAGGGCTTGGAATACCAGTAATGCGTTTCCTAGTTTGTACTCGTCTTTCCCTGGAGGTGGGCAAATCATTTTCACAAAATACTGTCAGTCAATCGGGAGCGATGTCGCTCGAGAGCCGCGGTCCTACAGAATTAAAAGACGACAGCGAAGAAGAAGACGAAAAAAATCACCTCAGAATCATCCTCACTCTGTAAAATAGAGAGAGAAAAAAAAATAATTTTCCAATATAAAAAGGGAGTAATATGCAAACGCATGTACGGTCATGTGGCATCTATTGCCGGTAGTACCAGCCCAATGTCCCCCGTGCTTTTTTCCTCCTTTCTAGAACTCTTTCTATCTCTATACTTTATTTCCTCGTGATCTGATTTTATTAATATCGGCCAGAGCCTGGGGTATGTAATCTGTATATAGGCAAGCTGGAAATCCCGATTGGTTAAGTGATTTTTTTCTTCTTCAGAGCCGAGGTAAACTAAATCCCACCAAAAAAAGAAAGAAGAAGTCTGATGTGATCATTTTTCCCCATGACTCTACTCTAATTTAGGAAAAAGCATGGCTTACATAGCCCCGAATCTTGTTGTGTTCGACTTATGGTGTTGTGTTCCACTGTCAATGTTGCCCTACATTAAATCACAGACTTGAATGAAGACATTGCTATGGATTTTTTTTTTTGGTCGCTTCTCCAATACCTAAAATTTGTGACTTGAATTGGTTTTTCTTGATTACTGAAGTTGATGTGGTAAAATGTTTGTTTTAGCAAAGACTATTGCACGATGTAACTTAATGCTGTGCTTATGGTTTTTTTGTTTTTCCAAACTAATTGACCCTACACTGAGTGAATGACCGAAGTCGCATTAAAAGCGCAATCGTTGAAATATTGTTTTAATGCACCTCGGCAATCCTGCAAGGCTATGCGATTGATTTTGTTTTAAGAAGATCCATGTTCCGCTTGAATGACGGCTGGCAGTGGCAGTGAATGGTACTAGTAAGGGTTATGGATTACTCAACATGGTAAAAAAATTAGTAACCATAAAAAGCCATCACCCCGTGATGTCATGTTATATCACACTGCCTCTGTCGAAATAACTGTCAAAATAAGAATCTTCATACAATTACTCACTACTTGAGCATTTTCATGATTCAATCCAGCCCACCTTTATTATTATTATGTAATAATGACATGTCGATTGCGTGTTATACCACGTAGATCATAGTTCACGCCTGTGGGTTATGAATTTTACGACCGGTTTATGATGCCCAGTAAATTGTTAAGGTGTTACATGATAGTACGTAATTGGATTTTATCAGCAGGTTTGGAAAAAAAGGGTTAGAGGTTGCTGGGTAGCCAAGGTTTGCTGAAGTCTTATCAATATCAGAGTCTCATTGATTCACATGTACCTGTCTCAGGTACTTCGTCAAGTTTCATAAATGCTTGTAGTATGTAGCTGGGATGTATTTGATTGGTAAATGTCACAGGACAGCCCTTATACTTTGTCTGATCAAACATGTACATGAAATAATAAACATGCGAAAATATGAGCTCAATCGGACATCTGAAAAACCCGACTCAGTTTTTCTTATAAAACATGAAGAATGGTTTTGATCTTACCCCGAGATCTAAACTGTTTTCGGTCTTTGTTTTACTAATTTCTGGATAAATACAGCATTCCAGTGGACATATTTTAACAGCATTTTTCTACCAGCATCATCTTCATACCTTGATTGAAAGGGGATAACTAAAACAACTCAAGTGATGGTGTCCTTTATGTTTGTTCCAAGACACTAAATCTTGATTTGCTTGAAAAACCCAGCATCTGATGAACCAAGATTTCCCCTGGTGACTGTTAGCACTGTTTAACGAACTGTTGAGTCCATTTTCTGTCTCAAACTAATTGTTTTTGGAGGCCTTGCAAATCCTGTACACTGCCTTTAATGATGTCGAAATCGTCCGTCCATGATGCACCTTGACTTACTTGTAACTATGGCCGACAGGTATCCATGTTCTGGCCGCTTAATTCTGAGTTGTGGTAGAACACTTAACTATGCACCATGTGTGGAAATTTTACCCATTATGAAATGCATTGATGTATGACTGAGCTTATAAGAGCTTCGAAATCCTACTTTTACTCTTCATTCTGTATACTATGACATGGTTGATACACTGGGCGATCATAATGCTTCAAAATAACAAACCTAAGTGATAGCACAGGTTTCCAGTTGCTGAAGATGTTGGGTCGTTCATTACAGGAAAGATGAGATCACTGGTTACTTTAAATGCGTTCGAATCATGCTGATTATTTTGCTGGAATGGTTTTTAATTAATCGCATTTTCCTTACAGAAGTTACATACTCACATCAGAGACTTTAAAAAGAATGACACTTGATGTTACACTTCTGGCATAAAAAAGAAAAGCACTGGCCTCTCCGCAGTGCAGACTTGATATCATTATGTATTTGGACCCGGAAGTAGCGCTTACTTTCAGAGTGCTACGTGATGGGGCACACAAGAGGCTTACAGTTGTGTGTGGAATGCAATATGCAGTGTAGTTTCCAATCGTACAGCATTTAGCTTTCCGACAGTATACTCCTTGGACAGTGTGACCAGAACTTGTATAATTCATAGCCTGGCTAGTGAGGGAAATTCCTCACACGGTGTGCGTCAGGGTCGGAGGAAAGGTTGTCTGGGGAAGGAAGAGGGGACTGGCCAGTCCAAGGAGACCTGTATTCGCACTAGTTCATCCACGGTAACAGAATACAAATCTTGCTGTCTACCTCAACACATCCGGAGTGCTATATACAGAGAGAACTCAGAGAAGACAATCTCTTTCCTATTAACCCTAGTCGTGACGTATATATTAACGCTCGCCGACTGCCTAATGAAATTGCATTTGTCCAAAAGTAGATCTGGAGTAATAAAGTGTTGGGCGTCGATATTTAATTGAACTTTGAAGGATGCACGGTGTGCCGCCCATGTAAACAAACTCTGTGACCTCGGGTCACGTGTGACGTCACTGACGTCAGAGAGTTAGGAATATTTGCATATTTTGTTTGGTTCCTTCTCCAAGTCCAATGCGGTGCCTGGATTTGAGCCTTTGATCAACTGTGATCTGAGTGTTTGTTCGCCTGTCTGTGTGGCTGTGTTGTCTTTGCGATTCGCACCCTGTTTCCCAAGTGGGGTTTGACTTCAAACTTTCTGGTGACTAAACTAATTGGTGATTAACCTAGTTCAATGCGCTGGCGGTTTATGAAGCACTCCGATGTTTTTCTATGACTCCCTCTTGCACGCATTAATGGTGACCGGTTTTCACACCAGACAGTCCCGAGGCCAAACACCAAATCTACCGGGTCTCTAAAATCATTAAGCAATACTCGCTTGGATTGGGAGTAGATCCTTGCTCGTAGAGGCAATTTCGTGGCTAGGGGAGGGCTTCTTTGGGGCTGACAATTAATCATTACGTAGCTTCCAGGAAGGTAGGACACTCATTCAGAAAATAAAGCCGATGGGGGTAGTTTTTTCATTGATGAAAAGACACCATGGCTTCTTTCTCTCCTACTATACCAGTGCTTTCACAGGTTTGGTACCCTACAGCCTTAAGGGCTTCGCACCGAGGCCGCTTAAATCCTGACCCAAAATCAGCACATTTCCACCTTTGTCTTGTTTTGTTCTAACCTTAAATCTCACAACCCTTGGCCTGCGAGCGAAGGTTGAGTGTCCTGAAAGAAAAGAAACCAAAAATGTTCATTGAAGTCTACTGGGTATTGGAGGTTATGGAAATAAACAATTATTGAACCAGCAACGCCTTAGGGAACAAGTAAAACCTCTCTGTTCAAGATCAGCAAGTTATGCATCCTTGTTTTTTTCAATAACACTCGCCTCGTAACGAGTCACCGTGAAGCATATACCATTCAAACCAGCGACAATCCGGCTTGGCTGTATTGAACGCGTCCAGTGGCCGTAAGTAATATCAATTGTAAAGCTGGTGCTTTGGATTTGGATATTTTAAAATGATCGCCAAGTCCAAGAAAAAATTCTTTTGACAAGTTGGAAATGGTATTTATAATTTTAGTGTCAGGGTTGCGGCGCCGTGTCAGAGGCGCGACATAGACTAATTGGTACCCTTGGCGGTATTTAGTACAGACTCTCTACTATTTTGAAGATAACAGAATCATGTGAGCGGATATAAAGGTTCACCAATTCCTGGGTCATTTCTGAGAATATGACGAGATTGTGGTTGCTGTTGTTGTTTATTTAAAAGGATATAAAAGAATGACTCGAAAATGCCCGAATGACTTAATATTTAGTTGTTTGTGTCAAAATCCATATTAATTGTTCGTACGATTCCACTTAACCGCTACTGGAACCAAACGGAAACAATTATTTGAAAAGAAAGTGCAGCATTGGTCATAGATATTGAGAATTGTCCACATTTAGCCTGTAGAGATCTAAGATCGAAAGCTTTTCATAGAACAAGTAAGAAAAACACCTGAATCTGCAACTGATTCTACCTTTTAGTCATAGCTTATATCACCTGAAATTTTACAGACCTAGAACAATTCGTGTACATGTTTTATTATTCATAATTGTGTGTGTAGAATCCCCACCGGAGGATATAAATTCTGATTTGTTGTGTTTTCACGGTAGGGAGTAGGCCTATGTCTTAGATATCATTTGTCTCAAGTTTGTTGCCTGTAGTACAAGCCCGCAGTGAAATATATCATCTGGTGCAAGTGGCAGGTTGACATCTTGGTACAGGTGTGTGTATCCTAATAATCTACCTTCATGTTGGCGTCGTGACTTGTCCCTTTTAGTCGATTCTTAAACTTGTGTGTTGGTTTTTTTTTTCTCTCCTCAATTCTCCTGGCGATGTAGTTGAAATTCCGCACGTCATCCACACTCGTAGCAATTGATCAATCTTGGCTCTCGGAATCAAAACGAGAGAGATTTCACACTCACAAAGTGAGAGAGAGCGAGAGAAAATGTGTAGAGCGAGGAACAAAATGGATTCTGGTGCTAAGTCCAAGGATTTCTGAATACAAAAAAAGAGCACTGCAGAACTTTCACCGCCGGATCATGCCTGGAATCCCGCTGGATTTGTCGAGGGAGGTTGTACTAATACTATGCATCAGGCTGTCGATATTGAGTCTTGTCAGTGATGGAAGCATTTCTATTTGCGAGCTTTTCAGTGAGTTTCACAGGACAAGCTTCACTCCATGGTGCTAGGCTTGACACCAACTTCATTTTCCCAGGACTTGATGTGTTTTAGTGACTTAGTGAGAGTGGAATGATTTAATATAAAAGCATGTTTTGAAATGCCTTCAGGATGTTAGAGATGCTTAGTCCGGCGAGAAAAGGTGCAGTGAAAGTACAGGCACCCTGTGTTAACCAGAGTTTCCACCAGACTGGTAATAAAAGGGTCTTCAAAGTTCATTGTGGTAATCGGTGTTCTCTGTGAAACTGTCGCCTGGGGGCGTGCACTATGATTTTTCTTGTTCGTCCACCACACTCTCTGACGAAATGCCATGACGTGTACATGTTTGTGTGTGCTTTTCGCTTTCCCAGCCGCCAGATTTAAAACACGGAAATGTACCTTTCACATAAAGCGAATTGTGGTGGTTTATTTACATCCTCTCTGAAATGCCGTGTGTGGAATCGGTTTGATTTACATCTTAATGAAGGGGAAGGGCAGATTGATCTGTTGTGGAAATGGTTTCCCTATATAGTTTCTAATGCAGGTGTATTTGTCCACAATTAGGGCCTCAATGCATTTTGCAATTGCGACAACACAACACATCATATGAGGTCGAGGACATGTTTGTCACCAGCAAACAGACATAAATTAACATTGTAACCTGGTTATACCAAGGAGCAGCCACTGGTAAATAAAATACATATTGGACCCATCATTTTGTATATAACATACATATTGGACCCATCATTTTATGCAGTTGGCAGACACTGTCCTTCACATGTCTACTCACGAGAACAAAAGGTGTATTAATTTGGCATCAAACTGTCGGTTACCATGATCATTTTTGATGGTGAAGGGCGTAGCCACGATGCCTACCGTAGTATATATTGATTGCTTTCCCGACCCGAAATGAGGTTTGATTTTTTTTTCTTTTACTCGGGGTTTGACATTGACAAGTGACCTTGTATTGGATTGTGCAAATTATTAAAAACAAAAGTAGCGATGGAAGGTATATCAGGCGGTGCTTGGTGCACAGCGTGGCGCCGCGTCCGCCATGAATTAGTCATTTTTTTCGGTCAGCAAACGAAAACACAATGACTTTCCCATGATCGAAATAAATTGCTCTTGCTTGAAAACACAATGCCCAATATCTTTCTATATATTTATAGAGAGAGAGAAAAAAAATGAATAAAAAAATATAAAAATAACATAAGAAAAATCAAATATGCATGATGTGTCCTTGTGCCGATCGAAAGTCTCCAAGGTTTATTAAAAAGAAGTCATTTTCCCCGTAAATATAGAACCTTTTTTTTTTCTTACCGTATAGCGTGGTAGTTCTGAGTCATTTGTCATTGCTGTTGTATAATAATAAAATTGGAACAGAATTTCACTGGGGAGAGCACGTAGTGTGCATTAAAAAAAAAATCTTTGATGGTAGAAAAAAATATACATCCGTGGAATGGCGCCAGTGAGTGGGTTTTTGGTCGTACCAAAGAGGTTTGTCCGTGACAGAAACGCAAAGACAATGCAGCATGTTTGTAAAACGTTTTTTTTACTCTCGCTACTCCAAAGATGAAACGGATTGTGACATGGACAGGCAAGGAGAATGCGAAAATGGTTTTGAGATGGAAATCCAATGGATCGAAATGATTAGATTTGTTGCAAACAAAAGAGATGGGCGCTCAAGGTCGAGGCGTACCAGTACTCCAAGCACATTACTCGTGCTTCAGAGAGCCCTGGAGAATCCGATGAAACAGAAAGATGCAGGAGAACAATAGGAGCACATTTTCCCCCATCTTCAGTCGCCAGGCTGTCTGGCTATGCCTTTTATTAGATTTTTTTGTTTATTCCTTTTGCCTCGAAGACAAGATAATTCTCCAAGGTTGGTATTTCAAACGTTCATGTACATTAGTCAGCCTTTGACGATCTTGTAATGAATGGAAACAGAATGCATCATTTAAAATGCGCTACATTGCCAAGGCTATGTATCTATCAATCTATCTACCACACAATTACCATATACGTGAGAGCTCTCACGTGTGCTCTACCAAAGAAAGAGCCAGATGACATAATTATTAAATTCTGCTTGTAGTGCTGAACACGCATCAGCGCCCTGTCATGTTGTCTTTGTTCTGAGAAAAAAAATTTGTCACATGTGTTTATTTGCGATTGACTGAGTTTTTGTACGTCCACCGACGCGATGGACACCGAAAGTCAGTTGGTATATTCAGACGACTTTTTTTTCCCGCCCCGGTGATGCTTTGCAACAATGTCAGAAGTCCGTCGCTATGGTTATTATATCTACGCCTTGAGGTATGCACGCCGTATGATTATGACTGTTTATATAGCTGTCCATCGGGCGCTTGTCCAATCCTGATGACGAATCGCAAAAGTGCGTCGAGCGTATACCACTTATTTTGGTATACCAACATAAAAGTGAAAGATGGCGGCAAAATTGCTTCTGTGTTGGTATAAAATGATAATTTCGGCACGTTTTTATTCGTATGGAGTATATAATCATGTGGTTGATCAATGCTGCAGTATCTCATAATGTATATTTGTTGGTATAAGGTCCGATCATTCTTTGACATGAAGAAAGACTGATCGTATACTGTATATAGGTATAATGTGATCTCATTCAGACATGTTGTTCTAAGCTTTTCAAAACACTCTTTGGCCCAGATAAGAGCTCAGACTTGGCAATCTGGGCAGTGTCCAATATTGCCATTCAGTTCCAGCGCAAAGGGTTCACAGCCAACAAGCGCTAGAACAACAGAACTTGATATTTGTGCATTGTCACTCCCCCAAGTCCAATTTACGCCAGCGTCAAAAAAGCAGACGATTTACTTGAACCGTTCCCGCCAAAACGCATGATGTTCTGGTCTCAATTTGACAGTTTCCACATTATCCCCCACTCATAAAATTTTCCATTTTCTTTTGGGTGAAAATCGTGGGGAAATTTAACTTACATTCGTGTGTCGCATTAAGGTGCCATCATAATCCTGCAATAATTGACAAGTGCACACCTTTCGGCTTTACACTGGATCTTCAAGAGATTTTCGACATCACAATGGTGAAGTGGTTTTGTGTGGCATGCTTTTTATATTAGGGCGCAATGATAATGGATGACACTGAACAGTTTCATTGATCATAATTATGTTGATGTTTGACAATTGAATCTTATTAACGATGTCCAATGTGATTTACATAAATTATAGGGTTTGCAAAATTATATATCGGTGTCTTTCTGTATGTGCCCTCTCAAACTTGCCCACAATATTCACGGGATTGTATTTGAGGATACGATCCCCAATTGTGATATTGTCTACACTTAGACCTATTTCATCTATCAGGATGTTGTTAAGTGTGCTTTCTATAGGAAACTATTCTGGTATGAAAATCAATCGTCAGTTCGCATTTGGGAGAAATTTTTCATGCAAGGTTGGGTTAAAGATTAATCCAAATGGACGTTTTTTTTTTTAATTTTCATGATTTTATGTCGGTATTGGCATGAGTGTAGGATTTGGTATATGTATAATTATATTTTTATTATTATTTTATATATTTTAAAATTATATTATTATTTATATCTGTCGAATTTGGTCATTACCAATGTATGTCAGCCGGTTATTAATATTTGCAAAACCAAAACCTCATGATTGTAGCATATAAAGTGCTGTTGGCAAAACCAGAACGGGTTTTAACACATATTCACCCATTCTACTATGTAGGCCTACATTCAAATTTATCGTTCGTGTTTAAGCTTTCCTTGTTTTTCACGGTATGATGATTATTACCAAAATTATGTTGGTGTCGCGCTGAGCAAATTCAACTTAAGAAGAATAATAAGACAGAGACAAAGAAATGTACTTAAACAAAATTAAGTTATACCGTTTGGGAAAACAAATCGCTGGTGACTCTTCCAGTCAGCAGCCCAAGGGGTTCGAGTGGTTTCAGCGCTTCATTTTCTGGCCATTAGTGGCTTCCATATGCCTAGTCCACCATCACAGAGCCCTTGGGATACAGCAATTGTTCATGGATTTGAGTCTTGTGTATCGGTCGGATGAGCAATTCTACATGGTCCAAATGACTCGTCCTCAACACCAATGTCTACAGTTTTGTTTTGTTTTTATTTAACACGAAATTATCAGGAATCTGATGAGGATTTCCACTATGGCGGTTCCCAGTCACTGTGAGCGAGAGTGTCTTGTATCACACTTAATCAAGACTATCCCAAGGGAAATAAGCAAGGAGGAAAAAAAGTGACGAGGTAGTTGGATACTGGTGAAATGGTTGGCTTTTGTTGGGTACCAGTCATATGAGCTGACCGATGGTGCACCCGTGGTAGTGTTTCCTTTGACTTGGTAAGACGCTTGCAGAGTACAGTTACACCGTCTCTGGCTGTGGTTTGGACGGGTTACCAAGGCCCCCGAAGCTTGGCAATTTCCCGTTGGTATCGCGTAACATCACCATTAACGCTGGTGCAGGGATTGAACAAGGTACGACGGAGCAATAACACGGACGAGTTCATATTAAACAAGACATCCACACAAACAACGCACTTCACTGGTTTAGCTCATAAAAATCCACACACACAGTATTGGCGGGAAATTGGTAATCCACCTTTGTCTGAGGTGTGGTTTTGACATGTTTTCTTGCCGTTCCGGGTTTGGTATTCTCTCAGGGCTAATAATAACTGGCACTTGCTGTAACGTGGACTTGATAGAATCTTCGCAAATATACCCAAGTGGGGCGGAGATTGTATCCACTTAATCGTGATGTCTTTGGTGGTACGACAATATAATGATACCTTCTTGTTCGTTCTTAAACTTGAGGTTTGTTTGTGTAGCGGCGTGTTTACACAATATATCATTCCCTATAAGGTTACTGTGACTCTCTGTAAGTGGGCCTAATTGGGACCGAGAATGTTTGCCTTCACATCCCCACAGATTACCCTACCAGTGAGCGACTTGAACGTGCCAACTGGTTATTTGTTAATCACTCTACTTCTACCAATCGGATATTGTGAGCCGGAAGACTGTGGGTCCGGAAACCCCATGGTCTTATTAGTAGTACACTGGGTCATTTTGTAGATTTTGCACATGCACTGCCTCTGCGTTGCGAGCGCAAATAGACAAGGCTAAGGGATTTTGTGTACACCTTTGAGCGTACCCTGTCCCACAATGCATTTCTCATATACCTTCACTACACACTTCCGGCCTATCCATAAAAGGGTGACTGACTGTTAAGGTCCACAATAAGTCTGGTGTCGGCATTGTGTTACTATACAGGTTGTATTATTTCTCTTGTGCATACTCCTGTAGACGTTGTACTAAGCAGTGTGTTTTATACCCAGTCCTTAACAAGAATGAATATTTTATTTCATTCATAATTTCGTTTCATTTGCTCGTATGCCTTCGCTATTCATCTTTCATGCATTGTGTACATTTCCACTTGTTGTACAGAAGTCTTATTCACTCGATCGTGTTTTTGTCTAACACCAGCTGGTCTAGGCGAGTAGCAATATTAAATCGTTCCAGTTTCCGGACAGGCCTTGTGGGTATATTGCATGAGTGCTTTCATATTAGAACTGACGTGGGTATAGAACTAGAATCGACAGTCCACACCACCGTCAAAGTATAGCTCCAGAGATTCACAGCAGTGGTGGTAAATCCTGGCAGGGCAGTGTGGGAGCAAGACTCCTTAATGAGCGATAGATTTTTTACCCCCTCTCCTGAGATCAATTACCCATATCACCTGCCCTGGCTACCCCGTGCCTTCGCTTTGGTGGAAAATTACACTGGAGCTGGTGAATGGGGCTCACACGGGCAGCTGGAGTTTAGTCATGGCCTCATCGTGCGTGAGGATGCTGACAAAAAAAGTGAGGAGTGCCAAAATGAGGAGAAAAAGAAGAGGAAGAAGTGCACTATTTTGCGGCGGCGTGAAATGATCTTAGCCGCGCCTCTCTAAACACAGACGGGGGCTTGCTTTCGAGGGTTCGCCAGAGCTGGGCTTTCGGTCCATTGATACCCCTCAGATCGATAAATTTAATAAGAGGCGTAATATCGTCAACCCACGGTATAAAGCAAAAGCAGTGAGTGTTAACATCTGCCTTCAGGCCGTTGGCACTCCTAGTCAAAATAACGGAAAGAAAAGGAGACGGCAAAAGAAATCGAGATGTGACCGAGATTATTATTAAGTTATTAACTTTGGTCTTAGTCGGGATGGTTAATGGGAAGATGACTTGTTTTTGCTGCATGGGGCAGAGGGAGAAGAGCTAACGGTGCAAATGTCATGTCTATTAGGTTGTCCTTTTGGTTTGATTTCCTGTCGTGGACTATTCCACTGGGTCTGTACTTGTTGGGGATGTTGTTATCGAACTTTGTGCTAATCTTTCCTTGTGTCATGCCTGTCCCCGTATCCCTGCCACTTAACCTTCTTTCCTGTCTACCAGCACCCCACCTGTAGCATCGCCATCGTTCCAGGCTCAGCCTGTCTTGAGACTAATCACATGCATAAGCTTTTATACCCGTTCAATGTGTATTGAGTCTTGATGCATGAGCCCGAGTTAGACGGACAAGCTAATGGAGGCATGCATTCATACATACCAACTAAGTCCTGATGTTATACAAAGCTTAAGGGGCTTGGCTGCTTAACACAGTCTGATCCACAAGTAACATTCTCCCTTCACTCTCCAGGGGACATTTTTACACACCTCGGAGACATGGGGTATCATGAAACTGGCTCGATATTCACAG
The DNA here is from genome assembly GCA_963971285.1 of Astropecten irregularis. Lineage (NCBI taxonomy): Eukaryota > Metazoa > Echinodermata > Asteroidea > Paxillosida > Astropectinidae > Astropecten > Astropecten irregularis. Next base: position 4,269,290 of record OZ020258.1, on the reverse strand, counting down.
GAAAAAGTCCCGAACAAAATCTTCACATAGCTTGTGGAAATGTGCACGTCAGTCGTACAGAAATAGCCATTTGACAAACATGGAAGTAACATAAATTTTGTTTGTATATCATCTTGTTTGTGAAGTACCTTTTTATAGTCTGGCGTCTAATGTCATTTATAATCCACCCTCTATAAGTAAATCCGGATTTACTGCTTTATTTGTATAATGCCCTGCATTTTATTTCATTTTCATTCCATTACCATTTTATCCAATATAAAGATATTCACCCTTTGAAATTGACTCATTTGTCTATAAAATGTTTGTCTATTTGCCTATTAAGTTCTGTCCACCAAACAGCTGCCGAGTTTCTAACGACCATTATGTCTTTAAAGAAAAACAACCATCTCCCGATGTTCCTTCGGTCGTAAATAACACACTCAACTCCAAGGTTCCCATTCCTTTTGGCTAGCATCCATCATACTTCAAGTTGACCCGCTAAAAACGAATCCGGAATGGACTTGGAAATAAGATATCAAATAAAGCCAAGCTACGGCAATCTGCATGCCAGCAATGCTTGGCCGGCAGCAAGCATTGTCAGTGTGAATTTAAACTACTGCTTATCGTGTGGAGACAGGCTGGTTTAGGAAACGGCATTGAAATAGCGTGACGACAGCAAAACAAAATCTTTTTTCAATCTCAGCTTCTTTATACTCAATCAAATTTCCTAATCGCGAATTCTGGAAAAACAACAGAAGAAAATAATGTGCTGGGGAGAAATCTGATTCCCATCTGTGTAGCTATAAATAAACCCATCTTCAATGCCTATGTCACGCTCCTGCGTATAGTATAGGCCTACGCATTTTCTACGGGCTATGTGGGACTCCCATATTTTGTACTTCATTAGCAAGATATGTACTCGTGTGTTGAGTGATGGTGTCGCCCTAGGGGTCATGCTGGGGTCAAACTTCATCACGGGTTTTAACCTCGCTTACATGCCACTAACTGGATTTTCAGTGCGTATCCAAGCTTCTAAATTGAATTGGCATACTGAATTTTGTTTTACCCTAAGTGGAAATACAACGCGAAAAACAAGTTAAGTTTATTACGATTGAACCTTTGCAGAGTCACTGCAGCGGATTCACTTATTGCTTTTATTCAAATGTCATCCTTCGAGACGTGGGGTAGTTGATTATGGCCGGTAGCTAAGGTATGATATCTTCTCTTAAAGACAAACACTAGCGGAAAACCACTTGTTTGTTAAAAAAAAGAGTAAAAAGACAAGAAAAGAGGACATGGAATTTACAAGCCAGCCAGGACAAATCCTCGGGAATTATCCGTCTCATTCCGATGAAAATTGGCTTTTTGTCTATAGATGGTACTCCGCACTTTTGTTGTTTGACATTTAAGAAGCTGTCATTCATGTCGCGTCCTACTGGAAAACAATATCTCAGCGCACGGCCACTTTAACTCAGGACTATTATTGATTCGTCTGTCCAAAATCTGAGATTCTAATTTCATAAATACCGGCTGTGCGTCAATGTGTCTTTCTAAATCGCGTTGGGTCATGAGCGGTTTCGTCCATTCTTTGGCTGGTAGGCCTACCTATAACAAGTGGGAAAAACGGGTAGAAAAAAATGAAATGACGCAGCACACGTCGACATCGGTGCATATGCAGTATGATCGGTCAAATCCCTGCAGGTTTTCATAATTTCCATCACGTGTCGGACAATCGAGGAGTGTATGTAAATATGAGCGAGGCCCTCTCAGCTTCAGCCAAGGGTGTGGAGGTGTCATTGAACCCTGTCTGTTCCAATGCCACACGATGCTCTGTTTTGTACGCCACGATAATTACTGATATTATTAAAAAACCTTTTCGTTGCCTGACGTTGCGTCAGAATGCATCATTAAGGCTAATTTAGCCTCCGGTCGTATCTGTTTGATTATATACTGCATTGTTTTTTGAAAGGGTCTCTTATTGTTTTCTTTTTCTTGTTTTACATGTAGATTTAATTTCCTCCCCAATTTATTTTTTTTATTCTCTGTTTTTGCTGCAGTGCTTATCATAATATAGAATACTTAGATGTCGTTTTCATCAGCGGCTGAGATTGTGTCTGGTACCTCGTCTTCAACTAATACTGAATACATTGCGCGTGCCGTAGTCGGGCACCGTAGTATTGATGTCTTTGTAACGTATAGGTGCAATCGATAGGTTTTTCGGGAATAAGCTCGGACTGAGCATAAAATACATTGCTATATCTTTCCTTCTTTGTTTTCAGTGGTTTTTTTTGTCTGTGCCCAAAATGGCCAACGCACTTTTTTCAACTAACCCTTTAAGCCATACTTTTGGGGCATAAATCTGCTTGCTTTGGATTGGAAATTATGAAAAATGCTTGGAATGGATTTTCTGACCGAGGTCTGCAGTTTGCAACATGTTAAACTGTCTCCAATTGGAGAGTTGTTCCCTTGTTGCACGGGTCAAGAAATTGAACCGCGCTGAGGTAGAGTGTAGCCGCAAACCGACGACTGTTTACAGACCACAGGGTTCCCGGGAACCTAACAGCCGTTTTAAAATCTGGCGTCCGTGTGATTTATGGGCTACATATTGTATACAATCACTTGGCATAAAATATGAACATCTGAATCGGTTGACATAAAACACATGTCTTGTCAGGGCTCGTGGTATTCCTTGTGGGTGTGCGGTGTGGACTTGGGCATTCTTAGCATGGTTCGGAGTCTGAGTTTCCAGTCCGGCTATCTCCTATCAATCATCGATTTGTCGCAAACAGTTTGCGTGTTTGTATATTTGCGAAAATGAGTATATTTTTTGGTATTATAAAGCCATGTGGAACTGGAAGAGTTTGTTTATGGACATGGTAGGATGACCAAGGCCAAATTACAGCTACAAGGATTGTCGTTTTTATACGTCTATCTTCATCAAAGATGCCACATGTTCGTCCCTCCATTCCAGATGTATGCAGATTGGGCCGACTCTCAGACGATGGACGCCCAGCTCTGGTTAGCGTTTTTTGCTCTCTATAGTACCACCACATCAATAATTGCTTGGTAGTCCGGTCTATGCAGTAGCAATCACATAGTAACATGCGACGGCACGCTGCTGCAACCAAATGCGAAACAGAAAGAAGAAGACATCTTGGTCTTCCTTTACTTCCTCAAGACATTGGAAGAGCTAGCTGTCTTGTCTTGGGTGCTTGACGGAGGCCCCAAATTGTCTTCAGGAAAGTTGTCTTTGCTCTACCATTTCTGTGTTTATTTCCTGTACGTGCCACACAGTGGCAACTGGTTTCCGTGTGCACCTGGCCGTGCCCCACGCCAAGAACCTTTGGCTGTTAAGGGATGACAGTTTTTGATAGACGAGGAAACAAGAGGATGTAGTTATTTCCTGCATCTGAACATTTCTCTAGCTTTTTGCTGCCACACTAAGGTGCTGAATATGTATGTGATGTCACGTACACAATTTACTACCAACATGCCATGTTTGTAGTTGTACTCACGTCTTCTTTAGCGAGTTTACATTTTATTTATTAGAGGATACATCCCTTAAACTTTTTAATGTTTCCTGGTATTGGTAAGAGCATTTCCGTGTCGAATTTTGGTTCGATCTTTTCTCGATTTTTAATTGAAAACAAATCAAACAAAATGACAAACAAATGAAGAATCAAGCAAACATATAGACAAATAAATAATCGAACAAAACAGAAAGCTGACCCTTAAAGTGCTGAACGAGGATGATAAGACTATTTTTACTCAATTCCCTTGTTGTCATGATGTTAAGAAGCCATGATTTTCAGCCGCTAGTTGTTGATCCCAGGGGGCCCAAATACACGATAAGGACCTCAACGAATCGTGTGTTCTGCTTTAGACCCGTTCGCATGTATGTAGGTCTACGTTTGTATGCATTATATTCACGCAATTATCTCCAAGCAGCGAGAACTGCTTGACGACCAAAATAGCTAGAGATGCAATGCCATTACGAGACATATCCTCTTACGTCGATTGTGTTGTATCAGATTTGAATACGTTTCTTGCACCATCTCTGCATGTACGTACGAGGATGTAAACATCCACGTATACACATGTCATTCAGCTCTGATTTATCATAGCTTTTATGGGCCTTTCACACTACAACAAGTCTGACCCGTGTAGTGACTGGCCTGTTCACACGGCAAGATTTCAAGCGCTCGACCCGTGGTGAAACATGAAACAACCCTGCTGGGGAGGTGGGTTGAGAGCTGTTTACCCGTGTTAAAAAAGAGTAGTGGTTTAAGCGCATGTTGTGTAGTGTGAACGCAGAGCATGATTGACCCATTTTGAAATTTGGAAGATGTTGCATGGGATGGGATCGTGTACATTTCGATGCGTGTAATCGGTATACCATAATGTAAAAAGCCATTTAGATACAACTTACATTGAGGTTTATCCTTGTTTGATCACACGCTGCTTCAAAGCAAATTTTGAATTTACTTGTCATATGCTGACGCTAGAGGGCGCGGTCTGTGTGACGTCACATAAAGATTTATAACTAGTCTTGTTCTCCAGTAATTGCACATTCAAACTGAACCATGCAGTATTGGGTTCCTTGTTATACATTGTATCTTTAGTAACACCACTACGGCCCGGTGGTTTAAGTCTCTGCTGTACCCAGGACTGATATGACAAGGATAGACAACCAATTTGTGAAGATAACCTCGGGAAGAGACAGACAAACCTAGCTACTTTGATGCACCCACCACGCATAGACAGCCTAGACTTTGCTTAGGCTGGCGCCACGGCACTCCTATGAATATACAGACGTACGTATCGAATTTGCTGTATACCCTCGTAGGCTTGCTGTATTATGTAGTTTGTGGGCCCGTAGGCCGGTACATGGGTTTTCCTATTCACCAGGTTGGGCCAAAGCTAGTGGCGGTATTCCTTGGTGTAGCTTATGGGTAGCCTAATAACGTAGGTTTTGAATCAAGGTTTAAACATAGATTTGCTCCAAGAACATATGTTTGACGTGGTAGATCGTATGTGTGTTTGTACTCAGATAACGTGACGTGTAGCTGCAGACAGCTCAGTGTCCAAATGGGAGGGGTTCCCCCTCAAACAGCTTAGCACGTGATCTGTGCGTTCAATTTGTACCAGATTTACCGATGCCCCAAGGTACCTATCAGAAAATGGACAAGTTGCTAATGACAATGCCAGTGGAATTTATTCGTGTATTATTTTTGATTTGCCTTGCCATGCCAATGGAGCTTAACGTAGAGTCCAACGAGACAACCGGCACTGCGTATAATGTGAATGTACGCTGTTATGTACCGAGCAGCCGGATAAATAGCGAGTGCTATACAACATGCATCATGCACATACGATATGTCTGCTGGCACAGAAGAGACCACTTAATGCTGATGAGAACTGAAAGAGAATCCAAAAACATTGTAAAGAACTTCTTCTCTGTTACAGCCACACATAATACGTGTTTGCCGGCCACTTCATGCGAGAAGACGGCAAGATATCCCGACTGGCTGGCATTAGAAATCGGCTCAGAAGTCGTGTGTGTTTTGGCTGGCTACGTGCAGACATGTAGCTGCGCGAGACAGGTGCTCTTGTGTGCACAGTTCACTTAAGCATGTCATAGATCCGTATAGCACTGAGTTTTCTGAGCGATGCCAGCACACGCTTCATAAATTAGTTTGATCTCTTCAAATTTCTCATGATTGAGTGGCTTGGCTTTTATCGCGGATGGGCGAATGGAGGGAGGAAACATGGACATGTATGTGTGCATGTGCATTCATCTCATGTTGCACAGCACTTTTTTGTGGTGGTATATTTCGTGTAAGTTTCTCTGCCATGCAATGAGATGGATGGCTACAATACAGGCGCTTTAACAGCTGTTTGTCGTCGTAAGAATGAAATATGTCCGATGTGATATTAGCATCTATGTCAGCTGTCCTATGTCCACAAATTACGACCAGAATCTGTGGAATTCCTCGTGCAAGGTAATGATATATGGAATCGATAATTTGATAAAGGGGGCCAAAAGGGAAGAAGAAAAATGACATTTCCCGCGCATTTTATTTGACTTTGTTAGGTGTGCACTTTTCCGGTATCCGTGGGTGTGCAACATCTGCTGCGCGCGTCACCAATTTCAAAGGATTCAAAGTTTTATAATTGGAACTCGAGCTCGAGGGGAGTCTTCCATTTTAATTAACTCCAAGAAGTATAACATGCAACAGATTGGAAACATGACTTGCTCATTTCCACACCAGGTAATGGTATTGACTTGGGATTCATAAAAAATGATTGACCCAGTTTTGGAACCTTTGTGTATTTATGGTGCGTGATTGTTAACACCTGGCCACGTCGAGGTGTAAAATATCGGACAGTTAACGAACGAGCCTGGGGTCGTTGCTATGGGGAGAGGTCAGGGGAGTTCGTGAGGTAACAGCATGTGCCCAAATGTCGGACAGGATAGTGAATACCAAACGACGTACTCCCCCATATGGGGCCAGACTTTTATTATTCTGTGGGTGTCCCCCCAGTGTGTCTGACTTGTAATCGACACCTCAGTTGGAACAGTCACAGTTTCTATTCAGTCACCGTCTCTGACAGGGACACCGCAATGTGTATGATGTATGAATTCCTGGTTGTCTCAAAATCTGTTACCCAGATTGTATCAATCTTATGGGCCCGTTAATTGTTTATGGCAAGAGAGAAAGTAGTAAGATATGTGAGGGCCTCAATCAAACTCTGAACAAAATTTACCAATAGTCGAGTTGGGTTTTGTAAGCCTTATAATATCAAACTCGGCCTTCGTTTAGTACGGCAGTTGTCTGAAAATAATAACTCGACGTGGCGTTTAGTTGGTTTGTATGGGCTTAACCTTAAGGGGAATGTCGATGGACGAAAGTGTTATTGTAGTTGGAATTTTATGTTCACATATTTGCAACTATTCTCTGCCTTAGTATTTAGTCACAGCTTGTCCAGTGCCTTACGCTCAAGGCCTAGCCTAGGCTACGGTGAGTGACTATAGATACTGCATATTTCAGTCCCACATAGCTTTAACGCTAACATACATCACACGAAAACTCCTCGTTTCCTTTTTATCAAAGTAAGTCAATTACAAGGCCATTTTCGTAGAGCCAGCTTTATAGCAGGAAGTACTACCTACTTAGAAAGTTCATATGCTAGGATCAGCAGAGTACCAGTACAATATTATACCTTACAAAAGGAAGTGCGGTTGGTAACCGGCATTTGATCAGTAAAACGATTCAGTGGTCAGGAAATGTCTATGCTGCCTCGCAGTATGAATAGTCTCCCTCGTACATCACCTAGTGGATGCCTTGCTCTGCTGGCAAAATCTGAAGTGGTGCAGCGAAAAGGTCATGTGTAAAAAGCTATGCATTATAACGGCCATTTAAGAAGCTGTACAGATTTTACGATGTCAAAGAGGGAAAAAAAGATGGAACTAAATCGCTGTGCCTTGGCCTGTAAGTGGCTGTTGTTTACTGCGTCTCGTAAACACTTATGGAAACCAAACCTATTCGGTGAGATATATGTGGAGCTGATACACCGTGGTATGAATGGATCGTTGGGGTCAGTTTAAGAGACTTGTGTAATGGAGCCAGACCCTCAACATAACCGACCATTTGCGATGCCGTTGGGTCTTTGATACAACCAATAATGGCACTTTGTGGAAATTGGCGTTACAGTTATAGATCTGCCGCTTATACTGTTGAGAAGAAAGTTGTAAAAAGAGACTCTAACTGTGACTATTGGGAGATTCCTATATCAAGCATTGTGTTGGTGTGTAAAGTAGTAACGATTATGATATGGTTGTGTGAAAATTAATGGTTGCCGTATAATGGAGATGCCTTAGGGTGGAGTGTGTTTGTGAAGCAGTTAGTATAGTTTGGAGTTGGTTGATTGTATTTGAAAGTAGGCCAACCGTTATGCTACACGAAAGAAATCGGGTAAGTATTCCTTCATAAGACAGCATAATATAGGCCTACTTGTCATTCTGTATTCGAGTCCTTCTCGTCTACTGGAATTTCATCAGACATAGGACACCATTCCAAATCACGGATTGTTGAGGAGCTTCACAAATCGTGGTGACATTTGACCTTCTAGGATTCCGTTGCGAGCCTCGATCAATATCATACATTTTGGCTGTGTTTGGCTGTAGTGGCGTAATTGACGATCAGACCGTGCCCTGCGTGGTAATTGACTTATTTCCTACGGAGAGTCCAGTGGTACACGTCCAATTAAGATGGATGAAAGGACTGCGCCCATAATGAATGAGGTTATGTATTACGTTTTGTGTTTTTTTACATTTTTCTCTCTCCTTTCAGAAGAAACAAAAAAGAAGAACCTCTTTTTATTCCTGTACATCTGCAGCAATCCATAATCTTTATGAATAGGCTATACCCTTTTCAAATTGAATGTCAACCTGTGCTATCTGTCTTTTGTCTTCTCCGTTTTTTTTTAATCCAGGCAATATTTGTATGCGGTATTGCCGTGTGCAGCCTTTAGGGCTTTATATGGGGGAAAGTCTCGGCTGTTGTCTGAGGAAGTCAACATGACGTGGAAGCTGTATAATATCAGGGTCTTATCGTTTATACTGCCTCTGAGTTGAAGAGGTTTGCGCTCGGGATAGTCTCTTGCCAAACAAGGGAATGTAGAGATGCTCGCTTGTCCTGTTTATACCTAACATCACCAGGCCACTTTCTTATACGAGTAGAACTAAAGACAACATCAGAGCTGCATCTCTGAATATCAAACCAGGCCTGTTGGAGTGAGGAAAGGGCCCCCTTGACGTCAGCTGGGCCGCTGGACGTTTGCTTTCCGCTTCCCATGTCCGTTTCCCGGTCAGATGGTTTACCGTGCATCTTCCCTGGGAAGGTATAGAAAGGGAGATAAGAACAAAATACGTCTATAAAAAGATGCTGCAAGGAGTCAAACGCATGCATTACCGGGAATCTCAGGCGATAAAGACTTGTCCAGATGAATTTAATCACGGGCTTGGCGTGGAACACATCACCCGTTTACAGGATCTCAACCTCTGTAGTCGACATCTGCAGAGACTTTGTGGTGGAAAATCAATGGAAAGAAACGCGGCAAAAAAATATCCATACGCATCACCATCTTGTCCTCGAGAGCGGTTAGATTTTTTTTTTTGCCCTTTTCTTTTGCCAATTATTATTCCATCCAATAAAGGTATAGAGCTACAGGGAAACAGGGAGTGTGTTTTTAATCTCGGTGTCTCAGCACTTCTCGCATTTGGGAGCCGGTTCACCGTATCCAAGAGGATGAGAACATCTGCACACACATCACACTCAAGTCGAGCCTTTTTGGCGCGAAATCTTTCCCGCGCTTTTGTAATTGATGCCGATGTATCAGGGTTGGGAGTAGTCAGAATGTCTGATGATTTGTCGGTAATCGATACATTAATAAGAGGTCTGCCCCAAACTCGCCCCCAAAAAGAACTGAATTAGAATCAGGAGTAAGTGTGTAGCGTGTGAATGCATTGGGCTGTCAGGTCTGTAATGTTTACGAAAGTGAAACCGGCGACCATTTCATGTTCGTTTTGTTTACGGTCTCACTATAGCAAGGTCGAAATCTATATTAACTTTCGACAGTAACTGAATCAAGTGTCGCATGATTCCAAACTTAGACTTTTCTGTTTCGGGGATTTCATATCACATCAAAGAACTGTTTGGAAGTGTGTTAGTGTGCTACCAAATTACCCTATGTGGGATAAAACATTCACATTTCTAATCAATAGAGGGCGTTTAATCCCCTCTATTGGTACATCGTCAGTTATCACCGATTGGTATGATTATAATTAATTAGCCATAACCATGAAAGAAAAAATGTACCCAGGAGATCCTTATGGGATGAGTCTATTTTTCTTGTCATTTAGGTATTGTTTCGAGAATTAATACAGGCGTTTCACAATAGTGCGCCACCAATTTGCCGACAATTTTTTTTATGGATTAACTGCGCATCTTACCACATTCGCAGTTTGTTTACAAATTACGCGTATTGTGATTGGCCAACGCGTTGCAAACTCGTGGTGGCGCGCTATTGTCAATCGGCCATATTGTTCCAGTGTGGCGGATGTAGTACATGAACATAGGTTACACATCATTAGCATAAGTTGTTAAAAAAGAGGCTTAGGCAAAGGGAATAATGCCGCCAAGTGGTAAGTATTTTGATCCAATCCATTGAGTACCTATGACTAATACGTGCTAGAGTGTTATACCATCTCCTCAAACGGCACAATACGTTTATCGTCACGGGAACTCATTCAAAAATAGTGACCAAGTTAAGAACGCTAAACAGCCGTCGGAACAGACTTCAAACTAAACAGCCGACTCGGCTCTGGCGGATCCTCAGTTCTCCTCGCACAAAGCATAACACACAGGTACTATAGGTAGGTAGCCAGGCAGAAGCAGACGGGTCAAGAGCCATATGCTCCAGCAGAGGAGGTACGGGAGCCGAACTGGAGGAGTTGTCTTGTCTGACACTTCCGTTAGTCCACACTGTCACTCAGTTGTTCTCTTCATATCAGCCGACTCATAGCCATTCTTCCTCCTCTTCTAGTTCTCCAGCCAACCCCCTTCGATTGTCGTTAACCTATTATTCCCGGCGCATAATACCTCCAGTCTGTTTATTTTCACCATTCCATCTCACTCCTCAACGAAAGAAAGGTGTCCGCCTTCATCGAAATTAAAAAAAAGGTTTGCCGCTTGCTTGCTCTCACCGCTCGCGTCTAGCTCGGCGCCGCGCTATTTCCATTCAAGTACTACGGCCCAACCTGTTTTCTTGTTAGGGAAAGGTGTCTCAGCTCAGTGTTTATAATGGATCGCATTATTCGTTTTGCCCGTGTCCAATAACCGTTACCCAGGCGCACTATATTCACCTGTTTCACATGTGGAAGACTGGAGCAGCTGCAAGTATAGTTTTTCAATGCACGGAAGTGGAAAAAAAGCCGTTGAGGTGTAGAGTAAATTGCAACTGTCGAGTTTTTCCGTGTTGGTACGATGCATAGTGTACACTGTGTTTGCATACATAGGCCCAAACTGCTGCAAAATGCTCAACCCAAATAAGGACCTGTAACATACAATGCCCATAGTAAGGAGTGCCCGACGTTTCGATCCAAGCAGAGTGTTATTCTTGATTGGACGTGTTCCATGTGTTCGCTCGGTGTATTACTAAAAGGTTTAGACCATTTTATCATTTTCTGCCGATCTTGAAACCAGACGAGATAAACTTTCAGTTTCATGATTGGTACTAGACTGCAATGCGTTTCATTGGTGAAATTCATTATCTAGAAATATTGACCGTCTGAATTGTATGGTCGGAGTCAAGGTACCAGACATTGGCGTGTAATATGTATTGGTCGAATTCTGGTGTATCATTGAGATCATTGAGGTTTGCTTTTTATGCCAAAAAAGTAGTCCGGCGAAGTGTCCGCTGCTAAATAATTGTATACTGTATAAAATAGTCCCGGCGTGAAAAAGACCCTGTCTTCCCGTGTGGTGTACGACCAGGCCTTGGAGTGACAATAGGAACCTGACTAAATTGTCTGAGATTGAGTATTGATGCGCGTGTGGGACATGCCGATTACCACATCGGATTTCATATTTGCTTTGCTTCTGGCCTTGTCCTAGGACTGACTGGACATCCAATACTGGTGCCTGAGCTGGCTGCGTATTTCTCGGTATTCCATTCCAATTAAAACGCTGTCAGTCTTTTTTCTTGTTGGACAGGGGAAGACATATGATTAACCAATCGCAATAGCTTCAGAGCAGGAAGCTAGCTCGGATTTCGAATTGCTTCTTTGCCGATTCATGTTCAGTGATAGGTCCTTTCCCTGCAACTGTCGTCTCGTGTGGCGCATAAAGAAAACATGACGCCGACTCGGCTTGCCAGGGCTGTTGTTCTTGGGCCGAGCTCGTCCTTGTCGATATCAGCCTCTCTTGGCGTTGAGATCCGAGCTGTCTTTTGTCTTGATGGTTCTGGTATATTGTTGATTCTGGGTCAAAGAGCCCGTAATGGTTCCGTTTTCACTGGTTAAAAATGACAGAGGAGTGGTTGACCGAGCGGCTATGTATTGGTGTATGATTGGACAGGGCCCCCTAGCAACGATGCTTGACCATCATAGAGCGGTCATCATTGGTCCCCGATCGTGACAGCTGTGGGGGTGATGAATGGTGAAGGTGGGGTATGTATGTCAGTTTTACCCTTGGGTTGAAGTTCAAGCAAGTGGAGTTAATTTGGTCCAGCTTGTTTACCCTCTAGTGATGGCAGTCCATTCCCATGGAGGTGCACCTTCATATTGATCATTTACGGGTCACCAACGTATATTGCAGCCAGAATATGATGGCATAATTTATATCAATCAATGAAAACTTGTCCACTGCAACCGCCTACAGTTTGTCCCTTGAGTGAGCAACATACACAGGGTTTACTGTTCGTTTTGATTGGATTCTATGGATCCTTCTCTTGGGAAGCGCCCTCACTCGTCCTTCTTTACACCAATGAATCTAAAGTCGTGGGACTGAGGGCCAGGTTTATGATCCTTGAGGTCCATGGCATACTCAATAACTGACACCAGGAGAAGGAGAAAGTGTCACCGAGAAGAATAACAAACACCAGACGGTCTAATGGCGTCTTTTGTCGGCAGTGTTCTCTTGGTGTCCTGGTATGACGACCTTTGGCTTACGCCCTACGATGCTTCGTTCCCCTGCAGAGTTCCTGCCATTGAAATAACCCCCAGACTGACAGCGTTACAGTATGCCGTTCTATTATATATATCGGTGTCTGACAGCTTAGATTGATGGCAATTTTGCTTCAGTTTATGCTAGTACACCTCTTTATTGGTTCAATTTTGTCGGCAGTAAAGTTCTGTTGTTTGTGCGAAAAGTGTGTTATGTCAATATTTGTGTTCTGTTACTAAGGATCTTATTGAAAGAAAATCACCTTTCATACTGTTATATAAACAATCTGAGAAAGAAACCATGAAGCAAACGTGAAGAGATGTCAAAATACAGACGTCAGTATACAGACTTTGGAATTTTATGCTCACAGAGATAGGCACGTTTTGCTAGTAAGCCATTTGTACAACTCCACCAAGGAACAATTGACAGTGTCTTTATTCTGCGAAAATCCTATTTGTGAAGGGTTTTGCTGAACGTGTATTAAGATTTAACATGCGTCAGCGCTTCGTATCAATATCTTTCACCAGATGACAAACATAATAGGACTCGGTTCACAATGATGAGATGGCGAAACGAATTTGTCCAGATTTCCTCAAATTTACAAAAGATATCCCGTGCACGTAGTGGTAGCATCATGTACCATCTCCTCTTTATGATCAAGGACTCTATTTGTCCAACTCTCTGGATCCTCAACAAGAGATCAAACTGATTGTCAGCATTCATGGCGAGTTTGCTGTGGTCCGTCTGAGATCTTTTTTAATTGGCGGAAAAGTGATTCACCTCTAGTTTTCTTTTTCTTCTTCTTCGTCTTCTTCTTTTCTTTCTTTCCATGAGACTGTGATCCGATTTTGTCATCGCCATTGTTGCTGGGATCGCATCACAGTCTTGGAATTCGATGAATTTAATCACATCTCCCCACTCACAGCGAACCGCCATTGTTATCAGTCTTTTCATGTCAGCCTGATGGAATTTTATCCAACCGAAGATAGAATATGCGATATATAGGGGTACTGACTCAACAATCTGGTAGGAATATAAAATTGTCAACAGACACTTGGCATGTAGCGTGGGTGCTTGTTTAATCAAAATCGTTAAAATGTATTCTACCTCATAATTGAAGTCCTTGAAATGTTTATTACCTATGGGCACGGCTGATACCAATACCAGACAAGTGTCAACCGAGGGCTTGACCCCGCGTGCTGCAGTTGAAATGTTCTCGATATTTTTAGGTCGACAGTTGAATAGATATATTCTCACACAGGGTTTAGTAATATCTGGACGAGTTCTATTGACTGCAACAACTTTAAAGGTAGTATCATACTTTGGTAAGAAACCAAAACACAAATGTTCACATATTTACGTATAACTAATACAGGGTATGAAGATGGTGGTGGTAGAAACATACCGTTAACATTTTTCCGCATGAAATTGGGTATTTATCCAGAAATTAGTAAAACAACGACCGAAAATCTTTTTGATCTTTTAAAAGATCAAAAATGAAAGAGAAAAGACTTAAGAAATACTTAATACTCAGTATGGGTACTCGGTACTCAGTGGGCACCGTATGGGACTGAAGTTTTCACAGATTACTTTTATTGTATCTTCCTTGATAGTATGATATTACCTTTAACATACTTTTATATGTATCACTAGTTCAAAGTACAAGTGGGCATGGACGGAGTAGTCAGTAATGTAAGAATGCTTCCACTTTCTGCCAAGGATGTACCTATATTAGGCCAAAACGATTACATAGTAGCTTGCGATACTCTAAATAGTCTACTATCCAACCAGCAAGGATTTAATGCGGTAATAATATCACCGGATTTCCCATGGAGTTATTTTGATCCAATATATTCTACTCATTGATGTCATACAGCGAGTATATCTGTACCTTATGCAGCTCACGTTCTACCACTACTACACAAGTGTCTCACCCAGCATTAAGCAAAAGCCTTGTCACACAAGCCGTGACCGTAAAAAACTAACCCCGGCCCCAACATTAAACCCTTTTAAATACCTGCCAAATTTGGCAAGATATTTCTGCTGTCATTTTCAATATCCATTTTGATTTATCATATATTGGTTAAGTTGATTAAATACCTGGGACATGTTTTGTTTAGCATAGGCGTCCCTCGATTGGCGGGATCCGGACGGTAACTTATTCAAGACGGAAACCCGTAAGCGTCCTGTTGTGTAAGTTACAGCTCGCCACAAGAGGTACTTCAGAATTTCTCAACCCAAGTAACAAAGATGGAGAGGTTATGCGAGTGGTTCAGAGCCTCCCCTCGCACGCATAGTGTTAAGTCGCCACCTCGGCTGCTCAAGCAGGAAAGGGGAAAAAAGCAGCAGCTAGAAAAGTAGCCTGGTTGAACAGACCTTTTTTAATTCCTTTAAATGTCGCCTGGTTCGCTTTTGCATGGAGATCTTAGCGGTTTACGATCCACCGATGGAGTGCTGGAAGGTTGTGTGGTCTTTATTTAGACCGTGAGGCGAATATATCCGTTACCAAGACTTTCTCAGGGGTTACTTTCTGAGTGAGGGTCAGGGGAGTAGTGTGGCCTGCTTTTTACATCTAATTTTTTGTTTCATTGGTTGATCCAGTAGTTTTTTTTTTTCTGCCCCAAACAGCCCACGTTTTTCTACGAACCCCGGGGCGGGTGCAAGATGAAACCGGCTTTGCTGCTCGGCATTGATCAACATACAAATGCACGGTCGGCTGTTGTTGTCGTGATTCTCTCTGGCAAGAAACTCGTGAAGGCTCGGTCCTGGGAGTTTCAAAGTTCACGACAGTCGCTTTGCTTATACTCCATGATTTGACTTAACACATCCCGTGGCCTGATATCCTTCCTGGAGAAGATATTAGAAGCCTATCGTTAGATATTGCCTTATGTAGGCCTATAGTCTACTTGCAGTGGCTTCGTCAATTTAAAATTGCGGAGTGGTACATGTAGTATGCTTGTAGCTGTAGAGTTACCGTGTTAATACCTTTCGGCTCCAAACCGTATGCTTAATTTGTTTAATCAGGTTTCGCATACAGCCTTTTTACTTGTGGTCCAGTGATTACAATTTTTCAAATGCAGGGCAGTATTACTATAGGTTGAGCGTGGTAACACAAGCACCAGGCAGGTTGCTGTACCGAATGAAGCTGTGACACTACAGTAATAAGCAGACAATTATATCGAGGCCGGACTGGCATTTTCTTTTTTTTAGGGACTGGACATCATGATTAGACTGACCGCGACTAATTTGCTAGCGCCATCTCAGCTTTGAGGTGCCCGAGGGGTTATGGGTAATAATTAATTTACGTCCGAAGTCCAAATCACAAGGGCTGTTGCCTTCGGTTGCCGCTGGTGGCGTCGCGCTTTGCAGAAATCATATTAATCTAATTATACCTGGGATAGAACTTAGAAGAATGACATCCAAAGTCAGCGGTTGCACTTGGAAATTAGGTTGAGGCTGAGCTCTCTCATGCATGTTAGTGTGGTGACTTAACCCTGTATTTCCCAAGGATGGAAAAATTCATGTGAAAGACGTAAGAGGCGATGTGGTATAACAGGATTGAATAATGTTAATGGCGGGCGATCTACTGACCACTTGCATAATGCAAGGCCGAAGTCGCCCAAGAAAGACCGGCTTCCAGAACTTAATCGCGTTTTGTAAAGTCAGCGATACCCATCTGGTAATCTCAAGTATCCCCACCTGCTAGCTGGCGAGCAAGCAGTTCCCCTTAAAGGTCAGCGCTTACTAATCGTTAATAATACTATACCATACCATAGAGCTAGTTTCTAGCTCTACGACCATACCAACTTGTCGAGTGGACTTGCATGCATGACGTTATGATGGAAGTGTAAACACTCTTTGCAGGAGTAAGATGTGGACAGTTAGGTGACACGACTACTTCAAGAAGGGAAATCAGATATTTGTACATAACAATCTCCCGCCAATTCATCTCTGAACGATATCAGAATTTTAATTTGTGAATCATCGCGGTTTTTCTTCAAATTACTACTTTCTGCTGTCGAGTTTGTCCCTGTTTGTATTCTTTTAGTTAGTGACCCAGTTTCGTATAGCCTCTTCATTTGCTCTAGGCCCCGTGTCGGTTGGTTTCGTCCCTCATAATACACGGGTTTACACGAAAAAAGCGCATGCGTGATAGTGCCTTGATTTGAAGTTGCGATCAAAATGTAAGATGGCCGCCATGGTGTAAACCCGTGTATTTTCCTCTTAGAAAAACCTGCTCCTTGACAGAAATCAGTATGACGTCCGCATAAAGAGCGACCTCTGTGGATTTGCTGTAAACTGTTTAATTAAAACAGTCAAGGGGCCTTTCAAAAGCTCGGCTCCGGCTCAGGCTACGGCTTCGTCTCTGTAATTCATATGCTGAAAATATAGGTTTGGGGTTTTTCATTGAAGCTGAAGCTCTGTTTTCCTTTTCAAACCAGAGAATCTAATTCCGAACCGCAGCCAAAAGCCTCTGTTTTGATACCCGTTGTTTCTAAAAAGATTCACGAAATAGAGACGGAGCCGCTGCCGGAGTCTGAGCCGGAGCCGAGCTTTGAGAAAGGCCCTTGTTTTAATACAATGCAGTAAAGCTATCAGCCGAATCTGGATTGATGATTTTCTCGTGTCATGTGTCATATTTTAGGATGATAATAATGAAATATTACTAGCAGGTCACATTAAGTGACTCGAAGCATCTGTCATTATTATTATACCTAATAGAGGGCGGTGTTGACGACGTTTGCAATGGCGGGAATTTGCTAACTCCGTTATACGATTGTTGTCCGCTTTGGTTGTGCAGCTATAAATTTCCCTGGTTTCTCTCAGAGGTGGATATATCTACTGGGCCGTTGCCTTCGGCTGGAATATCTGAAATACAACTTTCACGGTTGAAAGGGTTTCTTACGCGTAGGGAGTTGCTGGCCTACTTCTTGGCTGGATGTGGCCTGCTGATTTGGGTCTGCTGCCCTGCACTTGGATGAAAAGAATCACTCATATATATCGAATGATCAACCATGTTTGAAATTGCATGTCACGTGATTTGGCCCTTAAGGTTTTTGCATCCAGGGACCCTCAGATTTGGAGTGCTCTTGAAGAAGTCACATCGACCGCAAAGATGCAAGAATTGGATTCTAAAATTGAAGCTTAAAACACTCATTGAATGAGAAAAAATGGGTTTAGGTTTTTTTGTCTTTTCCTGCCTTGCGACTTGCTCCACCGTGGATTGGTCACAACTTGGCTTTAAGTTTAATTGCGGCGGATATCTGACAGACCGTTTTTCAAGGACATTAACTTCATTGAGTATTTCTGACACTTTTTTTCCTTCTTCTTAATTTAAGGAGTCAAAGCCTGTACGGCTATCCCTCGTCGCCGCTCAAGTCGAGCGCTAAGTGGCGCCCGTGCCGCCGCTCCTGAACTCTTCTTGGGCTAATCGAAATGGCGGAGTGAGAGACTTCTGTTTAAGCGGGTAATCCACAAGCCGACTCCTTACTGAAAGCAATTTTTATCGGGGGGGATTCCCGTAGCAGCTCTAGCTCCATACGGCCGTGACACAATTCACCGTGAACGTCGATACACAAGACTCGCCTACTCCACAGCAGACAAGCCAATGACTCCTGCTGTAGACATCAGTCGCCGCGATTTTTTTTTGGTTCACCTCCATTCGGCGATGCTTGGCTTGGCGCGCATAAGCAGAAAGTACAGGTGAAGTTCGATTGCCCACTATAAACGGATAATCAAATTCTTCTCACTCTCTCTCTCTCTCTCTTTTTCGTCCGGCTGGACGATGTTCCGTTTGATTTGAGAGCTCGTTCTTGAGGATATTAGGAGCAGGAGGGCACTGTGTTCAACCGTTACAGGGGGTATGTGGGGATATTTATGGAACAGATTGGTTTGGTACGAGTGAAGGAGTCCATACTGCAACTGGTTTAGCCGTAATGGGGAGCCCTTTTGCTCTGATCTGACTATCTTATTATATCAATTGGCATAGACCGTCAGCAAATACACCTAGCGATGCAATTTGCCCTACGGCGTTGCAATCTCGAGCATAAAGCTACACTGGGTTTTAGAAGAAGGCTGCAGCATCGACGGCAATCTCTCGTCCTTATACTTCCCCCCGTCTCTCTGCCCCTCTTAGCCGTCGCTGGGCTCCCTCACTCTCGGCGTAAAAACCTCAATACAGCTGGTCCGTGAACACTCGAGTGCCCTCGGACACGCCAGCGATCTAGACGACGTCTGACCAGAAGTTGGGGGGGGGGGGGGGTCGGAGGAAGAAGGAGAAGGAAAAAAAACCTCATCATAACATTGGGTATAAGAAAATGACAAACCCGCTCACCTTAGGATGGATTCTCCCCGCTGACACGGAGCAGACATCACGGCGCCAGGTTAAGCCTCGCGTCTATTGGGTGATTCAGTTGTAGGTGTTGTTGGTGTCATTGACATCGCTCGCTTCTTGTTGACATCTTTGCAGCGAGTTTGAATGTTAAATACGCTGGATCAAAACTGTATATCTGCTAGATCTTATGGAGTTAAAGGAGACGGGGGAACACGATGGGATGGCTTCTTTTTAAAAGCATTTCCAGGTGAAAAGAAACGACAAATGCGTTCAGTGGAATACTGCCTGGTGGGCGAAAATAAACCCCTCATCACTGTGTGGACTTCAGTCTTAAACATAAGGGACCAACATGCACTTATATCTTCAATCCATATAACAAGTTCTCTCAATATGCACACATAGTACATATATGTCTTCATGTACCCAGGCTATGGCAACGTGCTGTAAATGTTGAAGAAGATAGGTCTACGGAAAGGTGTACAGGCACTTAATACCATGATAATACATTTCCATTACTGTGGTCTCCAACATTGCCGTATCTCGGGGCGATATCATCAGATCGTTATGGTGTTTGATATCTGGGGATTCCGTAGTTAAGAGATCTGGGTAAGTGTCTGTTTGAATCACAGGGGATAGCCGATGCATATGGAATACACGTGAAATTCCAAGTAACTGTTATACCGTGTACTGATAATGTATTATGGCTTGCACTGGTAAGGTAACATGCAGAGCCTTGTATCAGCATGCAGCAAAGGATCATATTAATAAGATCCTGTTAACCTTGGGAGAATAATTGGACTTAAAGTTGAATTCAAGACCCTGGCACTAATGTTCTGATTCTACTTATTACCTTCAGTCGAGCTCTGAAAGCCTTACCAAGATCATTTGATACTACTACTAGCTCCCTTGTTTAGTATACAACCTAAGACCCACTGACAGAAATGCATCAACAAAATAATACACAAAACCTTGCAACTCGACCTCCACAGGCACCCAGGTTATTCCACGGAGGAAGGAAGCAAGTATGGGGCCTAATGACACAGTATCTCGCTAGAGGATATAAGCAACACCACGGTCTCTTGACTGGGCTCGAACCAACGACCTTTACGTGTAATTCACAGAGGTGTTGAGTTGGAAGCGCCAAGTCACGATGCCCATTGTATCATGATGGCCAAACTGCAGCACAACATCAGGCTGAAAGTGTTTTGTTAGTGGAAAGATATCATGGTAGACTTGTCCCTTTAATTAGCATCTTAGTCTAAGTCTGACCTTAAGATGCCTTTCTTGATTCGATGTTTACTACCTTCTTCATTTTAACACCGTCTGTTTGTTTACGCCTGCATGGCATGGAGGGTTTTGTATTCTAATTTCTATTGTGGCCATGATCCTCCGATACTCTGGGATCTATCCCGATTACTCGCCTTAAGCATCCATGGACGTCTCTACCCCATTGTGGTTGATTGAAGGCACTTCGACCACAAGCTATGACGAAAATATCCAGGTGCAAGAATGGCTTTTGAATGAAATCCTCCTGATTGCAAAACTTTGTCGCGATTTTTGAAGTGTCCATGTCAGCAGTTCATCAGTAGCAGTTGACACGTGGTGGTAGAGGAGTACGAATATAAAGAGAGAGAGAGTATATGGGCGCAACCTATGGGGTAATCCATTAGGGTTGAACTGTATAGTCAACTGGATCAAGAGGCAATCAGACTTGGAAGCCGTTGCGTGAAATAGAATATCACTTTATATGCCAGGCTCATTTGCCTCTATCCTTGGCCAATTATCTCCCGAGCGTTTTCTTCTTCCTGCAAGATACTCTGATGTTGTTTAGGGTAGGCTCAGCCGGCCTCAGTTAATTGAAGGGATCAAGGGTAATGGTGGGTTGGAATCGGAGTCTTGACAGGGTGGTTTGTGGGGATGGTTCTCCCCGATTCCCCCGGTGGACTCGGAGGTGGTGATGCCGACCGAGGAATCTCCGGGAGTTTGCCCGACCACAGCTTGTCATCAACAAGGCAAACCAGCCGTGGCTCAATTAATCCGGTCGACAGAAGGTGACTGGAACCTGAAGCTTCGGGCCAAAGTGATTTGTTGGGCTCCGATTGCCTGCAAGCCTTCTCGCCCTGCTTCTACCGCTATACAGTAATCCTATATTGCATTTCATTTTCACTTTTTATTAATATTTGCTGGGCGTGTAATTAAGATACACATAAGATGCTTGTACGAATCTGGAATACGTAATACCAAAATCTGAATTCGACCCTCATTAGAGGTCCCATGTTGCATATAGAATAAGATAAGTTTTCTATTAGTTTGTATAAAAGCTGCAACCTCTGGACTGTGAGTGAAGGTATAGGCCTATCCCCTACTGACCGTCGTATATTAAGTTCATGAAACCATTTCGTGAGTCAAACGAATACGGCGTGTTGCCTTATTTTGCCCTTGGGGAAATGCGATTGTTGAACAAAAGCAAGGCTCTACCGCGCTCCGAACGACAACAAGAGGGAAGTTGAAACACAAATTATCGGTCCGCTAAGCTTTAATCCGCGGCGAGCAAGAACCAATAGTAATATTGCCCGGGACCATTAACGGGGATCCGTTACACGAACCGCGACCAGTTCAATTCAGGCTGGTTTGGACAGCCGTCTGTCTGCGCACGCTTGGGGCCGATTCCTCGCACCTTGGGGGTCTGGGTGGGTGTTGCGTGGCCCGTTGAGAGCGCGCCAGAGACCGTCACCGGGTATACGACGCGTGGTCACTCACGAGCGCGCCAGGAAAGATATACCTACCGATCACCACCACCGCAGTATTTCTGGGTGTCGCGTATCCGGTTGAAATCTGAATTATCAAGGGAAGATGAAGGTTGCCTCGTCCCACCCTAAGGCGACAAGAGGTGAATGAAAAGGCCCTCCGATCCCGACCGACGGAGACTGCAGTTGAAACAGAACACCGCTGATTGGAACATTGGCACTGCACAAGCCCTAGATTTGAAAAAACTCTGTCCTTTACTACGTCTTCATGCGTGACATTTCGTCGGATTTTAGCGCCTCTGGGGGCACGCTTGAAATAAGGAGCGGCCTGAAAACCTCCAAACGTACGCACAAATAAATAAACGAACTAAAATATCACTGGAGTAATGGACATGTATGCACACAGACGCAGACAGGCGGTGAAACCACCCATGGGTCTACCTTGCTGGACTAACAATACAACATTTAAACGGGGGATATATTTTCTCTAATTCCTCTCAGCAGCAAAGATGTCTTTTCAGAATAAATCTGATTTCTACCTGATTCTTTCATTGATATTGTTTGACAGGCAACATACCACTGTCAGTACAGTGCTGTACAGATTCCCTGCACACAGAGAAAAATTTACACACGATAAGTAAAATCTACCCTGTTTTACATGTAACGGGCGCACATGCGACATTACTAGGTAAAACTTACATAACGAGTGTTTGGTAAAATGTTACACAATAGTTAGGTAAATTTTTACTTTGAAATTGTGTAACAGATTTTACCGAATTTCTAGGTAAAACCCTGTTATGTAAAATTTTACACTGATATTAGGTAAATTTTTTACCACTATTCTGTGTAAGATAAATCAATTTACTTGTTAATTAAGTAAACATTTTACCATTTATCTATGTATTTTCGGCATTGTTTTTACATGTTAGATATGTAAATTTGTTTCTCTTACCGAGTTTCTCGGTAAATCCTTTTCTGAAAATCACAAACCGTTAAACATAAATTAATACACACATAGAAATGTCAAATTTCAAACTTGAATGCTGTTTGCTTTATTTCTATTTCTGACAAAGTTTAAAAATCAACATCATTAATGGGATCAAGCAAGGTGTATTTGTGCAAAATACAAGGCCTCCCAAATTCCTCTCTTATATGAAGTAGAAAAGAAACCTTAACACTGAGAGGTAGTGAAATAAATCAATAAGATGGACGCTTGCATAGAACTTTCTATAAATGATACTTGCCAAATGAAACAATTGTCAGCATAATAGTAGACATTGAAACTGAACTGTCCCTTCATCTTCACTGTCCTACTCATCCACTGCAGGGTTCAGGTATATTGTTTCACCTCTGTGTCATTTGGAAATCACATTTAAGAATCGACTGATTTCTTTAAAAAAAATCTTTTATTTTCAAGTTTAAAACATTTTACTGAACCTGCAATGGAATAATTATTAACAACAAATGTACATGTTGTAAACATCAATATAAGACACTAAACATCTAGGCCTATTGGAAAGTGAAGGAGAACATATTGAACCTTTGCCTGTCTGCTACTGGTAAACAAAACCCAGATAAAAATTTAAAAAGAAATCTGGCCATTTACATGTAAATATTTCATTTTAAAGCCATAGACCTTCTCTTGATTAAGGGAAATGAGACATGAACAATGCATGATGATTACCAAGAAATGTGAAATTTCAAATAAAACACTCACTATCCTCAAAATGAATATGTGCTTACATAATACTGCAGCAAAATATCAGGAAATTTCTGATGGCATATCCCTTTACATTGTCTTTGAGCTCAAAGATGACAGACTCCATGAAGTCACATATACCTGACAATTTTGTCTTGTTAGTGGTACTGCAAGTCTCAGACGAAGTATGTCTTAAAACAAATGTCCTATTCTTCCGATAAAGATACATCTGTGGAGGTGCTTGGCGTTCTTTAACTAGGAGCACTTGTTGAAGAGCTATTGGTGTCACCACAGGACAAGAATCAGAACGGCTGTGATTTTGTTGTTCCATCTTCTTGGTGATTGTTCTCCTGAAGAAATGGAAACACAAATTGAAAGCAAATAACATTTATTAGACCACGTACGACTGTATTTATCAGAGGCACTATGGAATAATTATTTGAAGACAAAAAAAAACACTTCAGGGTCAATTTTCATTCAAACCTGGGACACGTGAATCCTTTGCCGCATAATGTAGTTTTCTATGATTCATAATGAGCTTAATTACATCCAGATCCTATGAGCATTCCCGAAGTTTATTGTAGGTCTTCATATTTAGCGGTTTTCAGTCATGGATCCTGTTGTTACATTGTAATTTTGATATTTGAATTCATGTAAAAATAGACTCTGCAACATCTAAGTAAAAATTGGTACTTACCGAGTGAACATCGATAAAAAAACTGATGAAGTCTCAGTGAAGGATTATATGTTGTCGTACACATTTCGCCTTTCGTCGGCCAGTGAACAGAGGAAGTTGGAGAGCAGACAATTCCAAGTTGCTTTCACCTGAAGAAAATGTAAAAAAAAAAACCCATTATTATCTTCTGTGAACAATACTGGTTTGCACCACCACCATTATCAACTGTCCGGAAAATGGGCCCAACTAGATTCTACCTGATGATAGTTCCCCCACATCGACGTCCTTATCCTTCAGAAGATGGGTTTGCAAGGATGGAATAAATTTAAAGACGAAGCTTTAATAGAAGCTTTTCAGAGACTTCTGTCCATTTAGTTTGTCCTCAAATTACTACACAGAAATCAACGCATATGAATGTCACATTTTGTAACGGACGTAGAACTTCCATGGCGTAATGTATTTTCACAGGTTATAAATCCATATTAAATGTAGGTAAACCATTCACAAGTCAGCCATCCGTACCTTAATATTACACAAATTAACATGAAAACATTAACTAAGGTTAATTACCTCCACAAGATGACCAAACCTCCAAGCCTTCAGTTTGTTGTCCATTTCCATGCTGTTATGTACGTCAAGTGAAGCCACGCATATTCGAACTCCCGAAAGTACTTGTTTGTTGTGTAAATTGAATGTCTGTCATGTATGTATTGTAAAACTTACCACGGCGTTATGAACTCTAATTTCTTACCACTTGATACACGTAAAGTACTTACTTAACTTATGTAAACTTTACACAATCATTGTAAACTTGTATGTTTACTCCCAAAATATGAAAAATTATTTTTACAAAACAAATGTGTATAGGTTTTTCATGGGATTTTACATAAATTAAGTATTTTTTTACACAATATTCTTTACATATTTTATTTTTTACATTCGTTTTCTGAGTGTGCTAAAATAAGGACACGGTGGTCTAATTACCTAAATAGTGGTCTAACCACTAATTACCTTTTCACGTGATTTCGTCTAATTTTCTTCAGGATCCATCTTTTATCATGAGAAATGATATTGATGCTATCCCATATCTGTTCCCATGGGAGCACCATAACAGAGCACAGAGGAGCAGCTTGGGTTCCTTGCTGGAACCCTGACCGGTTCTTCAAGCGAACACGCTGCGTTCCAGGTGGGAACGTTCCAAAAGGAATGGAAACTATAGGTTTTGAGACACTCCTGAACCACAAAGAAAATTACAGAACCAGAATTTAATTGCATTATTGCTCCCATGAAAATCATGTAAAAAAAAAAATCATAATTTTGCCACTGTCTTATCAAACAATATAGGCCTACAAATCTAAACTGATAAGAATCAGCACCGAGTATTGGTCCGATCAAGCTAGTTCTATTTTTAAACTGAATCCCTGGTGACTGCGTGAAAAGTAGAGCATTTGATTGCTGTAGTTGTTGGTCTGTATCCAGAGTGAATCTCATTTCTTGTACCTGGAGGCCTGACTTGATGATAACCAGCGTTTATGTATAAGCATATAAAATATACAGCACCCCCCCCCCGTCTTTCAGCAAAGCCATATCGTGGATGAACGTCATGGGGCCCATCTACTTGTAATCAATTGACGCGTCATGCAGTGAGATGCATCATTATTTCACCCAGCTGATGATGCACAAGATTCTGTCAGTGCAGTCAGGACTGCAAAAACACTTTTAGTATTAATATCTTTTGAGGATTGCATTTTCAATTTTGCATCTCGACGATCTGGTCTTTTAAATGTCTATTGACGTGCATTTTTCTTCGAATCTTCGAAATGCAGGGATCACTGAATAAATTGTAGTTGTTTTCATGACAGTAGTGTACTCAGCCCTGTAAATACTTAAATAGTTTGGCTCCATTATAGCAACGAGCACATCACCATGGCCTTGGAAGATTCTGCCACCATTTTTGGGCAAGCGACGAAATACCGTGTGCAAATTGTCATTCCACGTAATCATACAGAAGGGATGTTATTGAGACCTTACGGCTGGTAGCTATATCTTGTCCATAAGCTCTGATCTGTATTCGTCACATATGCCTACTTCTTCAGCCGATGATGACCTAAACCACATGGGCTTCACTGCATGAAATCCAATATGAATAGTAAATATTTGCCAGAATATAATATAGGTCAGTCCTATACCTCAATGAAACCTCAAGAGCTGGATCGCATCTTTTTTTGTTTAAATCCACGACTGATATAAACAAATGATTGCAGTCAATTCGTATTATACCCTTCAAGAGAATACTACTCCTTTAAACACTCTAGGAATAGATTTGATTATGACGTCCTCTATACCCCTCCCTCCTTCTCCTGTGCTTAAGCCGTACAGATGAAAGATTTAGCATCTCAATTACAGTTGACGAGATTCGACTATGGACAACACGATTCCTCTTCTTTCAAGCTCCCATGTCTGATTATGACCTTTGAATGAAGATGGATAACTCTTGCGCATTGGGAGCGACGGAGCGCAAGCCAAGTAAGCCGTCAACGCAGACCAGACCGAAACAGTATACCACATGGCTAATAGAAACCAAGGCCCACTGAGGATCATAAGTCCACCAGAGTGCGTATTATGTTATTATCCAGTAATCAGAAACATAATTTGCTTGGTCCCCTCGGCCCCAGCGGAGCGTCGCTGTAAATACAGTTTTCTGTCACTTACTATTTTAATGCCCGACTGGATGAGATGCTAAACTCGTGTGGGATGCAGAACTACTGGTTGCGGTCCTGCTTTGATTTAACACAGGACAGATCAGTCTTCCTTAAGCATACGATGAGTTTGCTAGAAACCAGGTGGTGTATATTTTTGAAGGAGAAATAGGAAATAACATTCTGAATCCGGGATTGAGGCCCCAGACTGTTTGGGTTATTCTGAAATTATCGAATGGCTTTGCTAATCGATCGATTTGTCTGCGGCTGTTGCATGCAAGCTATCATCCGACATCCCACGCAAAATACGCTCTATGTCATCATGAGGCAGCAGAATTGTTTTTACTAAATACAATTTACTTTGTTCATTCTATATCAGCTGCCTGTGTTGATGATGTGTGTAAGTGAGACGTTTCAGGAACCGGAAGTCCAGCGAAGACGAATGGTGTTATGTTTCTTCGCTTGCTTCATATAGTCCTATCAGATTACTACATGGGCGGATTTTTATATTTTAGCTGCATTTAGAAACTTGACTAACGGGGGAGGTCGACTATAATTCCAGCCCCAACATCAGAGGGACGGGTCTAGCTAGTTGCTTGTAGGTGTTTATTCGGTGTTGAAAAATGCGACAACCGCACACGAAACAGCAGTCGACGAGCAAAAAGATGACTTGAAAATCCCCGTTAGCCATCCACATGACAACTCAAGAACACCTTATACTCGAGCTCTTTTACCAGGAATGGATGGCTGCTGCCTTGTCCTTCCCCCTATGCTATCCCTTTACCCACCTGGCCTTGTTCCCTCCCTCGTGGCGAGCTCTTCCCCGCTGCTGCATTTCCTGTTTTGCGCGGGAAAAGGAGGGGGGAAAAGAGATAGAGGTATATAAAAAGCAAAGGGAAAATTATCGAATGTGAAGGAATGGCGGAAATTCCAGCGCGCGTGCTGCGTTGGTTGTCGCAGCTCGGGAGACCTGTTCGGCCCTGTCAGAGAGAGAGGCCCGTGTTTGAGGCCTAGCCTAGGGCTGGATAGGGGGGACAGTCAGGGATAATGCCCCCAGGCGAACCCATCAAGGACCTTACGGACATCAAATGCATCTGAGTTGTGTGGTTTGGGCCGAGCCTCCGGGCTCAAAGCTCTTAATTGATGTGAATTGATATGCCTTTGATTTCCAAGCGGAAACTATTATTTATTATTTATTGGGTTTATATGGGGGTGAGTAGGTGGTGCGTGAAAGAAAATTAAAATAATTATTGTATTACTCATCATGACGAAGACTTGGACTCGGGCATACCTTTGCGGTTGAAATCATCTTAGCAAAATTAAAAGGAAGGTAAATATTTGCATGTTTAATTAACCGGCTCTTAATCATCACAAACAAATTTAACGAGATTAAATTACAATCATTAATCGTCTAGGAAAATTTGATTATTCAAATTGTTCAATTTCGTAAATAAGATTTATGTTTCGTTAGTGCTTCTTACGGAGGTCTTGCATACTAATTTAAAGCCTGTTTATAAAATTAAGCATTTTATATACACAACTGCCTTTACAGGTACAGTACTGCAGGATTGGTAACATACCCATTACCCAAACAGAAATGTTTACAGATTTACGGATAACTTCCAGAGTATGGAGATCTGGTAGAAACATACCGTTAAAATATTTCCGCCCAAAATGGAGTATAATTATCATCCAGACATTAGTCAACCAACGACCTAAAAGATCTCGGGTGAAAATCAAAACCATTCTTTATGTTTTATTTTCTCGTGAATCAGATGTCCGATTAAGCTCAAATTTTCACAGGTTTATTATTATTTCATGTATAGGCCTTCATGCTGGATCAGACAAAGTGTGAGTGATGTTCTGTTGCCTTTACCAATCATGTTTATACCTTAAAGCATAATGTATAATTTTGACTTTAAGAAAAGGCTTACCAAACATTATCATCAGGTATTATATGCTGCATAAGGTCATTGTCCTTGAAAGTTATACTATAATCGACTATAGAGGGCGCCCAACCATTATTCGCATGACACTTCACGAGTGTATGTGAATTAGGTGTTCTTCGTACCCGTAAACAGTCTAACTATAGGAGTAGCAGTTTAGGTGGAAAATTAATTAATTGGATTATTCTCTTTGAGACCTAGAATTTCCAAAAGGTTAGCGAGTTTCCCTGATGTAGGCCCCCGTAGAATCCCCCGATCTCTGGACGTTTTCGATTCCAGGTAAAGCTAAGCAAGATTCACCGGGGATGGAGCAATCTTAACAGGCTTTTTTACATTAGGATTATCCTGCCTCGGGATCTCCAACGATCCCTCCAATATGAGTAGATATTCAACGGCAGCTGAAGCTTAAAATAGAAAATTTGAAGTCCGCTCCGTATACATGGCCGAATTGAACATACATGTTTGTTTTTTCCCCTACACTGTCTGCCTAGATACCTAAACCATCTCGTTATGTTTCTGACTGTCGTTATATTCCCTGATGGTCTCTGCCGCGAGCTGACCTTTTTTGTTCTACATACCCGCTTGGCGATGGTCGTACTAGTTTTGCATTTACCCGATTCGTATATTCGGGGTTTTTGTGTTGTCAGAGCAAATTCCAAATTCGCCAATTTTCCGTATACCGAGTTGCCTTTCCCCCTGCCTACGCCTCTGAGCTTTGCCTAGCTCTCCAAATGTAATATGCTCCAAATGTCAACGAACTTGGGACTGTAACATAGTCTCCTATTCCCAGCGCTAGTTCCTATTTCATATCCTTATTCGTGTTCTTCTTTCTCCTTATATACTCGGAGTTTTTTTTGTATCTCCATCTCTATAACCGGTATTCAGCTTTGGCGATGTGACAGTATATTATACAGCCACAGCTAGGAAGAAACTGATCAAGTTGATAACCTACAAAATATACACACGGGGCCCCGTAGGCTGGAGGATTATACAAAACAAACGGATCGATGGGAACACCTGACACATAGGAACAAGTGGGTAACACTATATTAGATTTCTCGACAAGACCGGAAACGTGCTTTACTTTGCGTCAATTATCCCGCGCTCGGCTTTCGCCTGGTACCCGGCCGTGTATGTTATATGCCAATGCTGTGGGTAGTCTGTACACCAGGCAATTGCCAACCAGCCTCGTTCACCAAGAAGAACAAAACCTCGCCGATACATCTCTGAAATCATCATGTTACCCTCTACGAAACTCTCAGCTCTCAGCTCTCATCGCCAGCGCGCTGCTTGTGGCTTACACGGTGTAATTAGATCGTATCCGTCTGAAGAGCATTCCAAAAAATAACATTTGAGAGATTTGATGGTCGTAATCGTCTAAGAGTATAGTGTACCAATATTAGGTTTGAATTGAACAATGGCCACGCACTTATAAAGCTATTATTTTGCAGTGTCCATAGGCCTCAAGTGCGTCAGGTTGGGTTCCGTTGCGGGCATCAAATACATTAAGTGGATGCAATGTCTTAAGATGCAATTTCACCATTGCATCATGTTTGCCACGTCCTATAGCTAGTGAGTTAAAAGTCTATTGTAGCGTTAGCTCATCGGTGGAAATTAATTTCCATTGTTAGACATGTACTCGAGTTAAGTGGTTTGGCTGTGCTGTACGTATACATAGGGATCTTTACCGTCTGAGAAACCTAATACATCTTCTAGGCAATGTTTGAAGTATGTATATGTATAGCGACATTCATGAGTCACTGTATGGCAGACATCTTGAAATTGATGTCTGTGCATCACTTTATTGAATTATTTTCACCTTTCACGGAGTATCATTCCGATAGTCCTGTATACCTGTACTCGTCACACAGTGCCTTCAGTCTGCTGCTGGAATAATTAGACCTCTTGGTGGCAGCAGACACGTTTATTTACATAATTCTTGCATGCTTTAGACCCGGCGACTCACCAATCAAAGGATTAATCTCAAGATAACCACTTAAAGTATTCTCTTCATATGAAGTCAAAAGGTCATTTCATGAAGAAAAATTAATTTGTATAACAAATCGCTTCACATGTATTCCTTTCTATCTACATAAAAATAATTTTTGTATTTTGCTAGTGCATCAGCGTAAAAGAAATACTTTAAGAAATGGTTTCTTCACATTATCAATCTCTCATCAGGCAGAAATATTTATCATTAACGGAGTGATTTCATAGGACGATTCTTGAAATCGAGATTCGATGCCTTTTAAAGTTTTGAATTGTGATTGTATTGTTTTTAAATGTGGAGCTTTACAAACTCGATCCATAGGACGTGCAGCACTGATACTACACGTACACAGGTCACAACTTGTAACATTTGAAGATGTATGGTTTGTGCTAATCTTGCAATACACACGGAGTGTGATGTGGTAGCTTTTGGAAACAGTCATATAATGAGATTTCTTCTTGATTTGCTTTCGTTTCTGCAGTGGTGGTATCGTGTGACTTTCAGCATCCCAGAGCGTGTGGATACACACAGTCTCCAGATAATGACTTCAACTGGATCGAAGCTAAAGGTCCATCTCAAAGCTGGTACTCTGGTCCATTGGCTGATCACACATACAACAACTCATCGGGTAAGTCTGTTTGTTCATCATTGCCTAATGTTTGACTGTTTGCTTCATATCTTTAAAGGTAGCCTAGTATCATACTTTGGCAGCATACCGAAACAGAAATCTTCACGGAAATGCTGTATTTATTGAGAAAAGAGTAAAACCAATTACCAAAAACAACTTTGAACTCTTAAAGATCAAAAATAACTGTGAACAAATTGAAAAATACTGAGGGCGTAAGTTCACTGTTTTCTCAAAAGTGGGCACCTAAAACGTTCACAGATGACTATTACTGTATCTTCCTAATTGACATTTTTGCCCATGAATCTAAATTTCTTTGACAACAAACTAAGTAGGATATTACCTTTAAAGGCATTCGTCGTGAGCTAGAGCTTTGATTGGATTTGAAGTTCCGGCTATGGCTTAGGGCGTTTGTTATGGGCAGCTGCGTGTGACTCGTTTATTAAAGATGAAGTAACCAAGCCTTAGCCATGAACAGTACTTCTGACCCAGCCATAGACACATTATTGCTAAAGGCTTCTGTTTGACAGAAAGCTGCGCTCATTTTACATGACGTCATGTCTATCCGTGGAGGAATCCGGTCGCCATTTGTGTCTGAAATTGAAGGAGATAGATTGTCATATAATATCCCATATTCGTATATTACTGCATAATGATATAAATAGCCAAACAAGCATGCATAGAAAATACTACACGTGTAATTATGTCTCAAGGACAATTCAACCCATACAATTCAATTTTTTCAAATTGCTTGGTTTCCTATTTCGTGCTGTTTTCCCCCACAAAATGGACAAATGGCGTAATTTGACTGTCGCAGTTTATGAAGCAGACTGTATTACACTGCAAGACTTGAGAGTTAGTTCGCTGAAGCAAACGGTGAATTTTATCTCACACACTCATCATCTGATAAGAAGGAAGAAATAGCCTAAATCGGAACTGGATTGCCGACCAGCAGCTAGCAAGCTCCCAAAAGCAATCGATTGAGGGCCTCCTATGATGGGCAGACGGGTATATCCCTTCCCTTTCCCCCTATTAATCTGACGATTCGATTATTAAATTGCGGCGAAATGAAAAGGCCTCCTGTTTGATGCAAAAGAAGGAAGAGAGGAGAAAGAACGCAATTACAGTCTTCATTATGGATTCGGTGATAGGTATCTGAAGCACTACACCGGGCATTCACACGGGCAAATTATAGGCATGCCTATATTGAGAGAGAGAGAGACAAAATGAATTCAGTTGGCAAAATGAAAACGGTCACCAATATTAGAAGCTTATAAGATCCTCGATTATATAAATTGGCAAATTTGAAGTAATACGGAAATATTTCTTAAAATGTTGAGAGTTTAAACAGCTGCACTGGTGTAGAATTCTGATTTGCTTTTTTTTTTTCATTTTCTGAACGGAAATTAATTGGTTGTAAATCAGCATGTGTCTTGGGAAAAAAATATTGCATTAATGACATTATCATGGTTGATGAAATGGCGATCGGTTACTTTGTTCTTTGAGAGTCGGGAAGATGAGAGAAAAAAAGATCCCCGCTTGTTTGGCTGAGATAATTGAAAACGACGGATAAAAGAAATTAAAGAGTACTTGTAAGAGGTACTTATGATTTATGTCTTGGAAATGTAAGTACAAAGGTAAAGTTCAAAATATTTTACAAAATATTTTTGGGAAATGAAGGAATGGAAAGTCTATGAAAAGTCGGTAGCTTTGCGCTCGCTTTGGATATTTTGATATTTTGCACTACGTATTACAGTACAAGAAGATACGTGTGATTATGGAGACAGGAAATGAACATGTACTGTCTAATTCGTCTGCATCTTCAAAACGATGATTACCTCAGAAATGGGGCAGTCGTTTGTATTCTATGTTCCTGATGGCTCTACTGCATAAGTATTCTGACAGTTTGACATTTTGGAGAAGAAAATCTTGCAAGTTTATCACGGAAGCAAAAATCTGTACCATTTTGAAAGTTGGATTTCCGTAGTCCTTTCACATTATGTTGAACTAAATACATTTTGTCAGAACTTGGTTAGTGATATGCTCAAACAAATTCCATTGGACTGCAACTTTAAGACAGCTATGTATGAGAATTTCTGTATCGACATATTCATACGGAATTCAATCTGGAATGGAAAAAAAATGTTGGGTCAGCACTTTTATACAAAGACAAAAAAAAAATCTTGCTTATTTGGCGGGAAAAAAAATGATGAGGAAATTAGAGTTATCTGAGCCGATCGTCCTGACGACCATTCACTGCATGCATAAGGAAAAGAGAAAGAAGAAAAAAAATTGTACCCGTAGGATTATACAGCTGGTTTTAGAAGGATTGTCATCGGGCCTCACAGCCGTAGAATTTTCTTGCATTTGGAGTTCGATTGAAAGCCAAGCCGTACCGGTGGTAAGAGAAGACGGGTAGCCGATGGCGGCACAACATCGACCGTGGAGTTGGGAAACTTTCTCAGGCACGTGAAGTGGGTCAGTGTGGATCCAAAATCGGCCTGCGGCAGAGAATCTCTTCTCCTCTCTCTTTCTTCCTTCCTCGCTCCTTTCTCTCAGGTGAAGTTTTTTTGTGTGTGTACCGCCTCATATACAGCTTCCACTCTGCTTGATCCATTTTCTCAAACTCACGCGTCCTTCAGTTATTATGTGAAGGAATGTTGGATGAAAACTCATTAAGCCGCGGCACTAGTAGTATGGTGTTGTTTTTCGCTTTCTACTACGACGGGAGGAAATTAAAAATTGAAAAAAGATCATGTCCAATTTCCTCTGTCGAGTTGGCTGTGTCAACTTGCGACTGATTTGATCCTTTTTTTTTTTTTTTTGGTTGCACAAGAAATGTTACCCATGCACGTATTTCTTGTTAATAAATCATGGCACGCTTGATAATAACAGCATTCTAAAGGAAGTCAATGAGGTTACTTTTGGCAAGGCGACTGGTACAACATTCGCAAAATGTGAATGCATTTTTTTCTCGAGTCCTGCGTCAGTTATAATACATGTAGGTTATGCATAGTTTCCATGGCATCGATTTTTATGTATTGCGAGAAATTCTACCTCCATACACTGCTAATTAAATCATCGTAAGTGCTATAAATAGAATGCATTGGCAGTTGCTACACTGCATGTCCCAGTATATGTTAAACATGTAAGACATTTTGTAATCGTATGATACGAGGCTATGAGACCATGGTGAAACACAGTAGCGGAATGCATGCAGCTTGCTAAAATGTGCCACGCCCAAAAATCTAGCCAGGCATTCCGATGTATGCGGTATAGTAGTAATATGAGGCGCATATTGACCATATAGGAACGCGCTAATTGACTGAGTGAAACCTGGTGCATCGCGGCACACACACACTGCGGTGGTTTTACATTATTCACGAGATGTCATTTAAGTTACCTGTGCCGTGATGGGATTAGCCGCGGGCCGTCTCGGAAAGCCCCTTAAGCCGCTCCCAAATCCACGTAAATTAACGCGTCTTAGCTACGCAAACCGTGGTCCGTGCTGCGGCCTCTTACCAAATCAATCCTAGCTGGAGGGCCCGATCGATAACAGATCGAGGGGGGCATAAGAGGATAAACCAGGGTACACACTATGAATTCAACTTACCTTGGGGTCATTTCCTCTTGATGAGGACGATGGAAGGACCCAGCATTTCTCTCTCTCTCTCTTGTTTTTTGTTAGTTCTTTGTCTATTATTTTTGTTTTACCTGTAAACCAGCCCTGTAGGGACTTCTCTCATTACCGACCATCTTCGTGGTTGTGTGATACCACGGGCGGGGCATGAGAAAACCCCATTGCTGTAATTTGCATTGCAGAGTGTCCCCTCAATGTCGTCGAGACGTGATGAGAATGGTCCCGCCGATAACAATGAATTTTCATAGAAGTCCATCCCATCCCGTCCCGTCCCGTCCCGTCCTGCTAAGATGGGTTTGAGAAGAAAGTAAAGACAACAGGCACTGGCTGTGTAAACAAGCCTAAAAGTTTGAATTGGAAATGATTAAAATAATTGGTCAGTAGCCCTTAATGACTGACACCTGCATGGTACCGCATTGGAGTGACATGGCAACCAATGGGTGTTGAGGTAATTTGCGCGGGAAACTCTTGTTCAGAGCAGACGATAGTTAGTTGCAATATAATTCAAATATGTCTATAGTCATCATCTTATGGTTTGATTATACATAGACCTACAAACAGTATACTTCACAAAAACCACACAGTAGAGTAATGCGAAAAGGTACACACAAGTCTCTCTTTGTGAATAGATTTCATATCTAACATCCACAACGCGATGTGATTGGACGATTGCTGCTATGGTGACACTGATAGTTATGTTCATGAATATTTTTATTTTCCATTTGTAAATTGACCAGTTTAAGCTCATCTGCCAATTAAAGTTGAGAGATGCATTGTATACCTGGAGAAACTATAGCAATGGAAGTTCCCGTGACTAAAACAAGGTGGTCCTCTTTTAACTACAGCAAAAACTAGACTATAATAGAAGGGTTATCTGCACTCTATAGCAGTGTTGTAGTACTCGAACTCATGCTCATACTCATACTCATAGAAAAGTACTCTTACTCCTGATCATTAAAAAGGTACTCGACTACAACACCAGTTTAGTTCCTGCCTACAATATAGACCATGCATGAAAATACCTATGAATGTTCTCCCGTACAACCACTGTACACAGTCGATCATGCTGCTTTCCTTTGGCAAACACCAAATCTTTGAAAGACATTTTCCTCTTCGCTTTCGAAATCTTCAGAAGTGGTTCTACATAGAATTTCACTTCTCAAAGTTTAAATGGTGTTGAACTCTCCTCGTATAGCATTGGATTAAAATTAGTAGGCGTGAACTTTGAGTCTTACCATGTAGACTACTTGGAAGTGGACTTGTACTAAGTTGAGTACGATTGGTGTTCATCAGTGTGAATTAATGAGGTTATTCTAGTTCATTTCATGTCGCCGCACTCTTATGCCCCAGTGCATACTTTAAGATCATTTTTTTTAATTAATTATTTTTTTCCCCCGAAATTGCAATCAAATTCAAAACCTCCAGTCGCTGTAAACACGATCTCACAATTAGTGTTCTCATAGGTCCCACGAAGAAAATTGGCTGTTATCCCATAGGGATTACAGAAGCAGCTTATTCAGAAAGTTGCTGTTGAAATTGGGCCATGGGAAAATATGGAACTGGAGAGGATCAGTACGGATTAATAACGACTCGGGGGATTATCCGGATGTCTACTCGGCTGGCTTGGTCTTGTATCAAGTCGCGGTGCTGGAGGATTACTTTCGATTGAATTTTTTTCCGCGTAATGAAAAGAAAAGTAGTATGGAAAACATTCAATTAATTAACCAGGCCAAGCGGAATAATCTCAGGGCTTGGAGGTACTGGGCCCGTGTGTGGACGCTAGACTTGGGGCTTATTTATCTGCTAAACCTGTCAATAAGCACGCTCCTTAAATGCTATACGTCCTCATCATACTATGCCTTGGGCGCTCTGATCTTATGCCTTAAGAAGGTGCACGCCTAGTTCGTTGACACCTTCACCAACAGCGCCCTCTGTTGAATATGCTTTCATGAAATATATTTGGTTATTGGTATCAAGACAGCCTTAAACCATATAGCATTACTCTATATCGCATAGTTCTTGGCATTTTTCTCAAAAGTGTGATAATTTATCATAAAATCAAATACAAACAGCAGAAAATGTAACGGAGAAAACCACTAAGTTTTAATGGTGAAGTACAGGATCGGTAACATACCCAAACAGAAATGTTCACAAATTTATTTAACTTTCAGGATATGAATATAATGCTGGGAGAAACATTCCGTTAAAATATTCCCACCTTTAATGGTGTTTATATTTATCCAGAAATTAATAAAACAAAGACTGAAAACAGTTTTGATCTCGGGTTGAGATCGAAACCATTCTTTATGTTTTATAAGAAAAGTTGAGGCTGGTTTTCGTGATTTTCTCGTGACTCAGATGTCCGATTGAGCTCAAATGTTCACAGATGTATTATTACATGGACATATTGGATCAGACAAAGTGTGAGTGGCTGTTCTGAAACCTTTACCGATCATGTATTCTACCTTTAAAACCATCCTCAAGGATATTTCACAGGATTGCTAGAAGGCGCAACATAACCTGAACGTTATAAGAATGAAATACGAATATAACATTTCATAAGTCAGTGTGAGCTTTGCAATCGCACCCTCCTGGCGGGACAGACAAGCCCTGCCCCTCCAAGCCACCCCTACCGTCCCCTCGCCTCCCCCAACCCCCTTGCTCCAGGCGAGTGCAGACTAGAAATGGGGCAGATAGAGCAACGACCTGACAAGCTAGACATGAATGCCCTCAGCATATTAAGCAATAATGAATTCCCAAGGCTTGGCTATAGACTTCGGATCAAGTCGAATACTTTATTTTATCGTAATGCACATTGAAAGTTAAACAGTCATATATTGGTCATGAGTGTTCCGTTTATCAGACTTTATATGAAGACTATGGGCGTCATGGAAACATTGAACGAAGCGTGGGACTCATCCACTTTCGACCATGGAGCTATAATTTCGACTGACCACGTACAGGCTCAGTATTGCCGTATAACTTGACGTGCAAGCTGCATTCGGCTATTATGGGCGTTTACGAAACGGAGGCTTGGGCTCAGGCTCCAGCTCTGACGTCCATATGCTGAAAATATAGGTTGTGGTTTTTCATTCAAACTGGAAGTTTTCCTTTTAAAACCAGAGAATCTACTAGCCCGAACCCGAACCGCAGCCAAATGCCTCTATTTTGATACCCGTTATTCTAGAATGGATCCAGGAAATGGAGCCGGAGCCAGAGACGGAGCCCGATCCTTAACGCCATTATCGATAATGTGAACGATAAACTGAAGCCGAGAGATATAACTGTTTGCATCTTGGTCTAGTTGAATGAACCAAGGAGATCTAGCATTCGTTTTATGCAGTATTTTTAATATTCTGACATATTTATGACCTGATAATTTATTGGCGTAATACATATCGCTTGGTATAGATATCGCAGTAATCATTATCTCCGCGCTAGATGATATAGATGATTACTTCTAGAATAGCTTGTTGGTGCTAGAACGGCAATTAATACTTCCCTGTGCGTAATAACAGTAATCTCACTCGCTTCTGTCTTGTACTTCGTCTGTATATCATATACCTTCTTTCTTGATATGATGCAGAACCTTAATAAGGTGCCACTAGTCTACATATTTCAACATCTGACGGGACGTGTCATGTTTATAAATGCACGCAATGTGCGAAAGATCTTTTGGTTAAATTCATACCAAACTGTATGATGCTCTATAGCATGTACCTGTTCATTGTACAATAAGGGCCTGTATGCTTCATTGGTGCAGACGCTGTTCCTGACTTTGTTTGTATGACGATCAAGCCCCAGGAAGACTCGAGAGATATTGGAGGATTGTATGCACGGAAGTACCCAGGCCCAGGACTTCTTCAGTCCCAAGCCTCCGAGGTGCCAAGGAGTGTTTGGTAAAACGCTCAAGGACTTGAAAACCGATGCAGATCTTTGAGAACACGGTGGTGTGGTTGCAATGTTTGTATAGGGTTTTAATACACTTCATGAACAGCAGTTTTTCATGCCTTTTTTTATAGTTGGCTATTTTGCTTGGGAACTGGTGCTGATGCAACTACTCTATCATACAACATACAAGAGGTTAGATCTGGCTATATATCAATGACTGGCCCTGCGTTTTTTTTAAGTTCCCAATGTTTCACCATGATAAGGAGACATCTTGATACGAGACTGGTTATAAATCGAAGGAAATACCAGGATCACAAAGGGAGGCAGTGAGGTGGTCTAGGCAGGCAAAGGTTAGGGAGATTTGACCGACTGGCGTCAGCACTCGTCAAGGGTCTAGCCAATTGTAGTCGAAGGTTACGATGTGAAGTTGAAGGGAAATTTTCCGCCTAATGATACTGCTGATATGTATTCAGAGGGTCCTCTTACACACTACATGGACACAGAATTCTGTCTCTGACTTAGCAGCAATAATACTTGTACATTCATATCGTGTAGTCGTTTACCAATTCCGAAGATCGTGAACGTAGTGGCTGTGGTAGAAATGTGTCATCTATAAAATACAGGAACCATTTGGGGTTCAGTTTGAATCTCTTGTGAAGCGTTTCCCAAACTTGTTTGGTTCACAAAGATGTTTTAACATGGATATCACATCTTTGTGTATACCAAGAAGATTGATTACCAGTATGACACAACTAGAGACTGTTGAGGTTTCGGCTCTTAAGAGTTTTTGTCGACTGACTGACCTTTAAAAGACTCTCGTGTCAGTTAAAACGACAAATTGCATACCACAAGAGGCTACTACCTAGATGGTCCCTTCGGGTATAGTATTGCTGCCACAGCGCTTCCTAGTCTTTTAAAGACTTTAAGAAGGGATTTGGTGCTATCGTTTCAGTATGTTTTATCTGTGTGCGGAATCTATTAGACTAATGATTGATGAATGAGGAATAAAATGCTGTCCTTGAGGTATACAGAGGTATAATGTGTTCCGGGATTTGGATTCTAGCTGGTATGGGTTGATAACCTTCTTAGTTTAATCAGGATGGAGAAGTCTTTGAGTTATTCTAAGCACTGTGGTTCGTGTAAACACCAATATCCTTTATAAGTTTGGGAGATTTAATCAGTTCAAGCTGAAAGTGAAACGAATCAGATTCGTCAAATCCAAAGACTTATCTGCTCAGGTACGTATCACGGTATCAGTCTCAGTCACGCTTCTTGCCGTAATAAGTGAATGTTGGTCCTTAGCTCGTTGGTATGCAGTATCTTTTCCCCAAGTGTTGCTACTTCACTGGATATATACTCAATTTTGAGTATTTTACTTGGCGGATGATGCATGTCTATTTACACAGATTGCAATACGCTAATACGTGTCCACGACTGTATATATATATCTCAATAGTCTACTTTGGTTATTTTTCTCGTAGACATGGATTTTAAAGGTGCATCTACGCTTGGCGTGTGTTGTATGGCACCAAATGAATAGATTGCCTTCGTAGGCGTGACGTCATGATCAGTTCAAGTTAAAGGTAGAGATTTATCACGCCAGCTGCCTACCATGCTTGCAGCACTGCAATGTGCATCTCACGTACAGTCCTGGAACCAGTAGGTGGAGTTATCGACCACACGCCTTCTGGTTTATTGACAATCAACACAGAGTCGTGCGTTGTGGTCGTAAGCTTTTTAATCGATCAGAGATGTGCGCCCTCAACGGCTACTCAGAACGAGGTTCAGTATCTTACTGCTGTACAGAATATGTCTTGTATGCTATAATGATGAAATGTCGAGCACCCCATAGGGCACATTATAAAAACAGTAACATTGTACGAGTTGTGTGTGCAAATGCCACAACATTAGGTATACACGGACATGCAATACGGGAAGAAAGTAGTTAGATTGGATGTAACATTACACTACAGTATTTACAAAGGAGATTATCAATAGTAATCACCGCATTATATTCCACTCATTTACTAAACCTTCTACACTTTGTTTTTTTTTAAATCCGTTTGATTGATGTATTTCAGATGGTTATGTAGTCGTTTATGCGTTCCAATCCCCAGCGATTTAATGCAGGACTTATTTATAGAATCCCCCTATCATCTTTGGCCTGGTCCCGTGCAGGATGCAGCTATAGCTCTATAGCTCTGCACGTTAGTAGAATTTCGTTAGGAATTACGGGGGCCTCATTCTCGCTGGGAAATAACAATCTCACGTTTTGTGCCGTCGGGACACAGTGCTTGGAACTGACAGCGAGTAGGTCGAGGAATCCTTAATAGATGTCTGTGTGCTGTGACAGTACTGCGTGATACTGCGCTTTCAGCTATAATCCTATGCCATCACAACAACTGTAACCTTTAAGGAAACGTGAGCTTTAGCTATACTAAAAGGTAGCATTACCTGGCATTAGTTTGTCTAGTTGGACGGACAGGTTAATCGTGCATGCCCCTATGCCAAGCATCTACCGGTCACTAGAAGGCACGACCTACATTATACACGAGGTGGGCGGCTTCTTATAAATCAGAATTCAGAATTTCAAAAGTCCCTTAGTATCTGTCGGTTAAACACTAAAGAAAATGTTAATCTGCAAATGAAACAGCTGTTTTTAAATTGAGTCTTCTATAACCAAGATTCATTTTCTTGTTGGAAAATGTAACATACCAAACTAAAGGCATGCAATAAGCTAACATGTATTAGGTCTCTACCGTTGACCACATCGTGAGACAACAGATTTACATTTTTAATTTGTTTATATCTACCATGATGAATAACCTTTCGAATTTGTTCGCCTTTATTGTATTCGGTCTTGTTGTTTTGTTCATTCGAGGTTTTTCATCAAAGATTTTAATAAAAATATTTTTTCAGATAGAGTTTTGCTTGCCGAATTGAAGTCATGACACATACTGCAAACAGAGTTGTATAGAGGCTCACCTGAATGTTGTATATTTCGCCTTTTATTTTGAGATATATGACCAGCAGGCTTATACTAAAATGATCAAGCTAAGGTGCACAAACACAGGAATGCAATATATCATGTAATAGCGCTGATGAGTCGAATTGAGATTGGCTGTGAAACCCGATGAAGACCAGGTAAGAGGATGGTGAGCTGTTTGCTCGGTCAACACAAACTATTGGCTTGATAACAGCTGTGCATTCGTGTCGCATCTGGTGGTGCTTTACCGTCATGACGATTGCATTTAGCTAGGTACCAAATTAACCCAACACCAGCAATTATTACAGTATGTTCGTCTACATTCACTCAATGCGTCTACTGGTACAATGTACAGAGTAGCCTATGTGACGTCATGTGTTATTATCACAGCTTCGGCTTTTGATTGGTTGAACGACTTTTGGTGCCTGGAGACACAATCTCATCGGAGGGTTCTGTCAACATAATTAAACTTTGTTGATAACATTCTGATTTGGTTTGCTTTTTTAAAATTGAATTGGATGAGCTGTAACATGACGAGGCAGCCATAATTTACGTCGAATCTGTGTGCAGCTATATATAAAGCAGCGTATTTCTTCATTGACATTTTCAACCCAGTAAACTGACACGCTTTAGAACAGGGATATGCATTACCCCCCATAAACCTGCCACATGAATCTCCGCATGCCCTAGAAATCCCTGACTGTAATGAACCTAAAATCGGTCAAAATATGAGTATCTTGTCTGAATGCATCTATATAAGAGGTAGTATTTCTATTTGTTTGCGCACATAGCTCTGCATCATTATGGGACCAGGGAGATGGGAATTATTACAAGGTTATATCGTACGATCCTCAACTGAAGATATGAAAGAGACTTGTTCTTCATCTGCGGCGATAGCACACTGAGACCCCGGGGGTTGGGGCAGGGTAACCAAAAGTTAACGTCGCCGTGTCCTTTAGTGTAATTCTCTTAAATGTATCAGCTTTGGGGCAAGCAGAGGTTTTTATTCGACGTAAAGTGAGTTATTAAATCTTGCTCCCTCTGTCGTGACGCCAGCTTTAGCTCTGGGACAAGGTGGGATCACTTTTCTTTGGGAAATCAGGAGCGATGAACGAGGAGCACGTAGCATGGGCATGTTTTGAATGTCAGCTGACGGAGTGGGTTAAAGGGGGTTGGTCGTTTTGGTTCCGTTTTTTTTTTTTTAATTATGAAGAAGTCTTCGCCGCTAGGTGGCAGCAGACTTACTTGCTCAACGCCTGCTGGACCTTAATAATGGCACACGCAAAGGACATTTGGTAACCTTGTGGCATTTGTATATCACTCACAGTGCTCTAGCAATTTTACTCAGAATGCTTTGCGCATATCCCCTTTGGGTCCGTTTTGGGGCTAATGTCCCATGGTCACAGTTTTAGCTGTGATGCTGGCTCCGGCTCAATTTCTTCCATCCGTTTTGTTTCAAGCAATAAACCTGGGTATCAAAATAACACTTTTGAATTTGTTTTTCAAGGAAAGTGGAGCTTCTACTTCAGTAGAAAGGCTACACCTGTATTTTCAGTCTAAGACGAAACCCGACTCTGAGCTTGATCCTACGTGTTGTAAAATTACACCTCATTGCTCTAAGTGGCGTGTACAACACGAACATATCTGTTGTGACAAGAAAGGGAAATGTTTTGTGAAGAAAATGTCAACATGTTTATGCTAAATCTCGAAATCTGGGTGTGTGGGTGTGTGTGGATTATTTTTTTCAAGGTGAACATTATGATTGAAACGTTTGCTTGTTTCCTGTGTCTTTCTAGGCTATTACATCTATGCTCCCTCGTCCTACAATGATAGTGAAATTGGTCAAGTGACTCGCTTCTCCTTCCCCGTGTATCAACTCAAAGAGGGTCATGGAAGACTCAGGTAAGCCCTTTCCCTAAACCCCTGAAATTGTCTGACGGATCCATACATCATGACTGAGAAGGTGGCTGCCCCAGGCCCACCCATTGAGTGAACTTTCCATCAACTTGACAGTTGTTTAGCTATGACCCCAGATAATCATGCAGATTGAGGTGATGAAAAGACCTTACTTATTACTTATATGAATTCACCTTTGACCATTGCTGGCACATTTAAAAGTTCCTCTAGCCCCCGTGGCTTGGTTGGTCGTGTTCCCACCATCGACCCTTTGGCCGGCTCTGATCTGTCAATTACCATGGTAGCAGCATGTACGCCATCTTCAACCTCCTGTGTGTGTGGAATTAAACATTTGTGTTCCCCATCTGGCATTACTAGATGTTCTGCCCGAGCGTGTTTAGGGGAGAATACCTCACTCAGTTATGGGCAGAACGCCAATTACGTCAAGGCATTAATTTGACGTCATTGCGACATTTTTGATCCGATTGAAAATGAAAAGGAAGTATCAAGATGTCATCAAACAAATACAAGATTAAAAGAAGTCTTCAAAGTACTATAGAACCATGCCCTTTGCGTTAGTGAATATAAGCACGATGCAATAGCGTGTTGAGATGTTGACACGCCGGGTTCGTCTTAAGCCTGCAGCGTACTATATACCGGTAGGGTATAAATACATACTCCCACGATTTCACCCCTATAACACCGTCCCAGCGGTAAAGCTTAGCTCTTCCTTCGAGGATCAAGGCACGGTCCGATCCATCAGTTTCCGGGACAAGACCGTTTAAGATCAAAACAAAAATAAAGCACAAATTCGATTTAAGGAGCTTTCCGATTATTCAAGCATGGGCGCAGGCACTGGCCAACAAATCAAAGTTATCTCCACCCTCCTAGTGCCAAGCAGAGAAGTCCGTCGTTATATTGAACTCCCCGTTTCTCAAATCCCGGGAGCTTACACGCTGTTCGATTTTGATCTGCCATATAAATTGCCTTGCAATGTGACGTGTGAGAGGGAGATGAATAAATAGAATAGATCCCGGTTGTTTTTCTCCAAACGCCGACTATTTCTCTGCTGTCGTCGTTTTCTTCTTCTTCTTTCTCCTTCTTGACATGAGGCGGCTAGTCCTTA
This sequence comes from Astropecten irregularis, assembly GCA_963971285.1. Classification (NCBI taxonomy): domain Eukaryota; kingdom Metazoa; phylum Echinodermata; class Asteroidea; order Paxillosida; family Astropectinidae; genus Astropecten; species Astropecten irregularis. The sequence goes on along the minus strand of OZ020258.1, from coordinate 4,224,328 downwards.
ACCGTCTAGGGAATGTGTGAAGTGTTTGCCAGGTAATAAGCTTGTGTGCTTTCATCCTCTGCTTGACGCATGGATCCAGAATACACGAATAAAGAGACCATGACTTATTGGATTCCGACGCCAATCCATTGTCCCTGGACAACTTCCTGACAGATTTCCGCGCCATTTTTTTGTCTTTTATTATCATGACTTTTATTTTCCTGCCAAGTCAAGAGTGAGAAGAAAGAAAATAAATACAAATCCCATGGTGAAGTCGGGGCCAGACGGTTGGCGAAAAGAACGCACTTTGTCGCGTAGAAACCACACATAATCACTGTGAGGTGTGGGATTTAGCGAGAGGTAAAATAATTTTGAAGGGGGAAAGGAAAATAGGAAAAAATACGAGGAAAAAGACTTCCTGTTTAATCGAAATATCTCACAAACGTAGAGGGCGTTTTTTCATTGTTTTGGGGGCTTTCGAGTTTCTTGTTTCTTTCTTGTGTTGTTTGTTTTTGTTGTTTTTTCCGTCTCTGTGATGGGTGAATGAATGTCCTTTATCACAGAATAAGTATTCTGCATTTTGATATGTTCATTTTTGTTCTAACAAAGACGTTTTGTTTAAAATGATCAGAGCAACCCTTCTTATATTTAATCCTTGTAAGGAACTTAAATTTCGTTAATTGGTTAAAGGTTTGTTGAAATCAAAACTCGTATGAAGTTAGATACAAACTGATACATATGTATATATTGTTATAAAACTCAACATGTCTATCATCGTTTGTGCGAAAAATTTGTACAAAGAAGGTTCTTAGACCCATAATATAGCACCCAAATTTTCGAGGCGAAAAATCTTTCTACGTCACATGCAGAACGCCACGCACCATACTGTGGTGCGAGCCTATACTGTACTGTGTGTAGGTAGGTGACGTCACATGTATTGTTTTGTGGATCGGTTCTGAGGGATTTTTTTGGGGGGCATACATGTACTAATTTTGTTTTAACATTTTGGTCAAAATTAAGCACTGACATAAACATTTCTATAGTCATTAACTGTCTATTAAACAATACTTTTAAAGCACTTTCATCCATTTTCCAAATTTGATTACAGTAAACCTTTAATGACACGGGTCATTTTATGAACATATCTCATTTTCGGTACCTACTGTAACCACAGATCCCAAAAACACAAAGTCAATGACCCCCACAGATTAACCGTTCGTTTATTATGAGCCTCGCCACTTATCATCCATTTTTCATAATAATTATGATGATAATTGACAGCGCCGAAGCACTTAAGATGAAATCGTGAAAGTGCATCTTCATCATGATTATTCTTCGATCGATCAAAATACACTACGAAAGCTAGTCCTTGTTGAAAGCTGCTCGCAGTGGTAGACAACCGCAGAGCACTTGACCATTTTATCGATCTCTGTCAGTTACTAGTTTGGCCATGAAGGGTACCAGTGTTGCCTGTGTGTGGGGGACAAACACAAACATTGTATATTGGCTATGCTCAAGAACGCACGCATTCATATGGGTCTTCTATCAGAATGTTATCAAGGGGATGTCCGGTACATAAAATGTAGATGCCTACATGTACATCTTGGCATTACACATTAACACACCTCATTTGTCATTCACTATTTGAGCGTGCAATATTCCTCCATTGCACGATAAAATAATATCCACTGCTTTTGATAGTTTTCATATTGCCCTTACATTTCGTTATATTGAATGTTTTATCTCTGTCTGGTTCCCCAGGTTCTTTTATCACATGTGGGATGGGTATGAGCCGGACAGACTGGGCACGCTGACCGTCTACGCATGTCATGGCCTACCGCTGTGGTCACGTGAGAGGAGACAAAGAGATATGTGGCTTGGAACAGGCGTGCTGGATATCTACTGCACTCAACCATTTGAGGTATGGTATACTAAATTACTAACTTACTGATTTTCTATAGATCCTCCTATGTGCCCTAATGATCTGCTATACTGCTTTGGGACTTAGGATTAAGTACTGCCCTGGTTATTGGCACTGCATTGCCTATGGGATTGGAACCTCTGCGGCTTAGGACTGCCCTGGGAATCAGTGCTATCCTGGGGATTTGTACTGCCCTGGGGATTTGTACTGCCCTGGGGATTTGTACTGCCCTGGGGATTCTTACTGCCCTGGGGATTTGTACTGCCCTGGGGATTTGTACTGCCCTGGACATTAGCACGACCCTGGACAATTGAGCTATACCATATGGGTTTTAATACTAGCTCAAATATTTCAACAGAAAGATCACAGGGACGTACATAATTTACCAAAGCAGTTTAAAACCTATAAGAAGGTTTTTCGGTTGCACCGTGTGATATTAACCGACTTATGTGCGCAAGTGTGGTTCTGAGAAGAACTGGGGTTTGATATTTCTAATAGTATGTTAACTGTCATCAGGAGAATCCAGGGTAGCTGGATCGAGATTGGCTTTTACGCAAGCTGGTGCAGAATTATGGAGAGAGATTGTGTAATGTGGAGACGTGGTAGTGTAGTTGGACAAACCTTTAATATTGTTTATCATATCAGTTGAAAAGCAGTATCTTATTCCTTCCCATTGACAGTAATACGAGTTAACGCTCGTTGTCGGTTTGAAAGCCAAAAGACTCTCTTAGAAATTTTTGAAAACTGAATGATAGTCCCGTTAGGTATAGTGTGATAACATTCAGAAAGGTGCTTCTCCGAGAGGCATAATGCACGACATCTCTCATTCGAAATGGGATTAGATCACTTGAAGTTAGGACATAAAGCTTCATGCCACCAAATGAATTAATGGATGGTGTACGATGTATGTGAATTATGATACCTGTGCCGCAGAGCATGTGGTGTCTCGTTCTCTAGCAAGTAGATGGGTGTTATGTGAATGGTTGGTGGGATTTTAATTTGGCCAGGGACTTTTTAGACTTTCGTAACCTACTCCTCAACTGGAAGTGATTAATTATGTAAAATGTCAATAAAGAAATCCTCATGGCGCGACTGCCCTTTAAGCAAACCTGAAATGTACACCATTAATGAAGAGGTGAATTATGCTCTTGCTGGTAACTCGATATGCAGACCAAGACAGCAAATGAAAGAAAAACTTCCGAATGAGGGTGCGATTTTTTATGATTTGACTGTACCTAAATTGCCGCGGGACATCTTAAGGGTTGGTTCTTCGGTCGATTGTGACTCATCCCAACTTAACACTTCACATAATACTAGGCTCTCCTTGTTCACAGCATGACCTGCATACTTGTATTGTGAATTAATTTCATTTCCTTAAATATGATATTTATGCCCCATCACTTCAGATTTTTTTTTTTTTGGCTTGTGTATGAGTATTTTTTTTTTTATCTGGAGGCTGTCTGCTTTGTGCTGTTAGGTTTTGGAATGTTCTGCATTCCAACATCGTCATTATTATCATTGGTGTGGCATCACTCGCACTCGTTATGAATGCTGGTCGCGCGTGGCCACGCCGAACGGCTTGACTGGAGGTTAAGTGGGCTCCGACGGTCGCCGCCTCTGGGATGCACCCGTATTGAACTCTTGATGTCCAGTGGGATTGCCGGCCTCGGCTTAGTCTCTTTGCAAGCACCACTTAAGGCAGCTTGCCTGGGATTTGGTCACTGACACGGGACAGTATGGGCTCAAATATGCTGGCACCGACTCAATCCCAGAAGGATTCCCCTCAAACTTGACTCCCAGTAACTCGGAACCAATGGAGAGTCAAACAATGACCCTTGGCTGTAGACCGAAGAATCTGTGGTCAGTCAATTGTCTCATAACTATGAGGCTTTAAGAGAGCGGTATTTGCCAATTCGCCTGCTAGTAAGAAACACGTCAAAGGTTCAAGAAAGATTTGAGGCTTTGCATGGTGACAATAAATTGGTATGTAGATCGGTTACCGGAAACACCATGTAAGAATCGTTCTTATACCTTCGATTTCGTTCGCACTTCTCTTAAGGTCTCAACGCTTCGACTAGCCTGCTCTATAGTCATTATCAGGAGACCCCTAAATGATGAGTGTTCTAAATAATAGAAGTGCGAAAGTACAAACGATTCTTACATAGCGTTTCCGCAAACCGATCCACATACGTCAAAGGTTGTTTGAAATGATTGTTTAAATGTTATATTGAATAAAGACTCGAGCTTAGACGTATCGCCTCTATTCCCAAGGTTGTCCCCAATATCCATATAATGTGTATACCCCACCGAGTTTCGTATTTATTGCAAAATGAACACGGTACCCACCGCGAAAGCCACCGACACAGTAAGATATTCAGCAAGCGTGTACGGAACTCCGACCTCAATAACTTCTATCAGTTTCAACTCTGCTGACAACTAATTCTAGGACAAGAGATCAAATTGACCTGGCACTAAGGAAATGGCACAGTCGAAAGATAGCAGAATTTCCCTTCAAGGGGGTCTTGCCATTTTTGTTGAAAACCGAGACAGTTCATGTAGCTTACATTGGATAAGATATCAGGATGTTTGCTATCAGGATGTGGTTTTGACACAGCAGCTTTCTTCCTTCGTAACTCCAGGTCACAGTTTCTTGGACGGGGTCGACAATAACTGATCGCTTTGGTTCGATCAAATTTTCCCAGTAAAATTGTAAGATTTGTCAACGGAGTTGAACTGAGAAAAATAGTGGCATACACAATATACACGACCTAGGCGATGAATTTGAGATTGCCTTGACCAAAAAAAAAGAGTCTGAGAAGAATTTAAACCTTATGACGGAGTTGCTCATTCATTAAAAGCACCAGTGTAGATTACAGCCCATTGGGAATGAATTAAATCATCATACAAAAGGCAAGTTCATTTTCAAAAGACGTTCTTAATTCGCGCGGTTATTCCCGTTTCAGCCTGTAGGTACAAACAAAATGCAAAGTCTCTGGCCATTATTTGTCTAATCAATACTTGGTATCTTGAAAAGTCTTTTTGGTTGGTGGAAGGAAAATCACATTTGTGTCCATGCCAATGGCACCTTTGGTGTGATTAATTCACTTAGGTTTTATCTCGACGATCAAATGTACGCCTTTTTTCCCCGCGCAAAAAAAAAGGGGAGGAAAGTAAAAGACACGTAGATTTGGGGATAATTTACGAAATCCTTTCAATGGGATTATGGAAGGTTGGTCGAATCGGAGCATAGAGCTTGGGGCGGGATACAGCACCCGTGATTGAATGAAAACAATCGTTTGAATGTTTTCCAAGGGAAAAGGGGCAGGCGAAGCAAACAAATTGGCGCCTTTTTTGGGGTGAAATCTCACCGGTGCGTGGAGTTTGGGGAAGGGTTTATTATTCAACGCTGCGGGCGCTAGTCACGGGCCAACCGTACACAGCACGCGCGTCCCTCTTTCACTCCCTTCTCTAGGTGAGCTTATCACGGCGAAATATCTTCAGGACCCGGGGACATCACTGCGGCATAGCATAGCCCATCTGTCGGCCCCCATCCTAATTCACCTCACGGGATCGTTATTTCTCTCCCAAATACCCAGGATGATGAAAAAAAGGGGAAGCGATTCTTATCACAAAGCGGAGATGAATCTCAGTATCCTCCTAAAGGGACCAGTCATGTGGTTTCTCCTGCGGCCACCCAAACCTCTTGTTCTGTTCGTTGGCTGCGTGTATGGGCTTATTGTGCTGTTTCCTTTGTGTACAAGTCGTTTGAGGACCGCATCCAATAACCCCATCAAAATGTGTGCCTTTATGAAAAAAAAAGCAAACAATGAAATTGATATCAGCATTTTCAAAGCCAATATTACAGAAGATGTATACATGTATAGCTCAGTGTTATAGCAGGACAATAAATTAAACGTGTATCCGTGCCGCAATCCATTCACACTTACAGAAAGATAATAAGAAAATAGATAAAATTGAAATCAATTGATGAATAGTAGGCCTACGACACTGCGGGCGATGTACCACAGGCTACGGCTGCATTATATCACATAGAAACATGACTCACAACATACACCTTATTCAACCTAGTATAGTTGTAGACCTTTACATCACTGGACATAGTGGGGGAAGAATCTCTCTTGCACGGCTTCAAATCCCACACGAAAAGCCACATAATGCTCCTCAAATCCCACCAATTCCAACTTGTCCGTGCTTGTATAAAACTCCACTCCCTTTTGGTGCAGAATCCTTCCCTCAAATCATGTGCTGGTGCTCACGAGTTAATACACATGGGTTGTAGTCTACCCATAGTGTTACATTGGTGCTGTTTGCACTGCGTTTGTATTACACTCAATCCACAATAATCATGCAGGCTATGCCAGGGAGTTTGTGGAAATTGTGGTATACAAGGCCATGGATCATAAGTGCAAATAATCTGCCCACGTTCACCTCGCCCTTCTGTCTCTATCAATCTCTTCTCAGCTTATATTTGAGGTCATCCGCGGTGGATACGACAGCGATATTGCAGTCGATGACATCAAATTCGTTGACCTGTTCGAATCGCCACGTGAGTTTGCTTTGAATTACAGATTTCTGTTTCCACCTTTCAGATATTTTATTCGTGTAAAATCTACACAAATGTCATTTTCAGAGGGTGCTATTTGAACCTGTTTTAGCCCTCTGGGATAGTAGAGAAATGAAATGTTTGGACGATCGTTTTTTTGTTTATAGACCTTTTTTTCTGACTCGAGAATGGTTCGTAATGATTCCAATGTATTATAATAAAACTGAAAGTGTTCCCACAATATTGCGAATGCTAACAACAATGGAGCCTATACCACGGTAAGGTCGTGTTCCAATTCTCTGGCTGCGGCTGCAAATTACGCATGTACCTATAGTCGCCACTACCCAGTGACTGCAGCCATTTCCATAGACTTGTGTGTTAATGTATTTGCGGTCGCAGCCAGAGAATTGGGACATGGCCTATGCTACATTTGGCGTAAGGTTGGCCAGTTTGAGACACTTGGTGGCAGCAGATTCACTCTTCCTTCACATTGTTGTTGTTTCTAGTACATGTACTCATCTCCTTGTGCGTTTTCTCATCTCTGAATAGCTACAACCCCGCCCTCACCGACGACAACCAGAGCTCGACCTCCGACTACTCACAAGCTGACAACTCGGAGGGTGGTGACACGTACCCCTCAGAGGACTGAGGCCAAGTCTACCTCTGCGTCCACACTAGGTCGCATCATCACCAATTCCACCCCTAACAAGGAGAGAAAGACCGACTTGGTCACTCCCCCTATCACGTGGATGGCAGGCTCGCCATCAGATCCACCTGGTACGTTACTATTTATAACCTATGACGTCATTGTACAAGACATTACTTGTGCCTCTTCGTTATAATGACTTCATTCTTGCATACTTATCTTAAAGTAATCTAGTTTGTTGTAATAAAATGAGAACTGAACCAGTTCGTGTGTGGTAAAGATAGGGAATGATATGAAATGTCCAATACAATCATACATTGATATTCATCTGTAGCAGTAATTGTACTTTCAGAATGGAATACCCCAAAGACATCATGGCGTCGTATACCAAAGTGTCTTATCATATCCTCAATCATGCTCTTAGGTTTAATCATATATTACCTCTTTCGTTTAACCAATTTTAAAGCTTCTGGTGAACTTTCGGGACACTTCCTGTTATTGTGAGGTTTCTTTGGCTTAATACTGTGTTGTAAACTCAGATCAATATTTTGTGATTCCCTTGGCGATATAGTGTGGACGGCGTTCGTGCTAGCCGGCGCCGTTGGGGGCGGCTTCGTCCTCTGCTTCATGGCTTTCTTTGTCCTCTTCTTCTTCTGTCGACGCAGACGAAGGTGCGTACACGTAATTCGATGCCCTTTTTAATAATACGTTTAGGCCCTGTGGAGTGATACCGATAACATCCGAGCATCTCTTAAGATTTCTTGATATGACCTGGTTTGCCAATGAACGCGCGGGAAAATCACACAGATCTAGAAATGATTGGGAACGTTGCAATCCAAAAAAGAGCTTCCGTGCAATATGTGATGCCTGGGGTGCTGTCTTTTTTTTTCGTCCATGTACTGTGAACCTACGACATTTCAGAAACTTCTAGTGGGATTTAAGTTGACAATATGGCTTTTTGAATATTTTACTAATGACATATAGCGACTCCTGTGTGTAATGAAATGTCATCTTTTAAGTTTTCATAAATTCAGTTGGAGTAGTTTTAGCTATCAGTGGGCGTATTGTGTAAATACTTGACATGGATTTATTCATTTGGATTCTTATTTATTCTACCTTCAGATCCAAATCCAGGTCTGCTGGTATTTCTTACAATGTGGATAACTTGACCTATCCTACAACAACTGCCATGGCCCCTTGTGGACGATGTGATGCTTACTACACTGCATTGCAGACCACAAGAGGTGTGGAGCTTCACCTGTACCAGGAGTTACACCAGCCAGCTAAGCAGATTAGTGACAGCAGTAGTAGCACGACAAACGAGGCAGTGCATTCGGCTGATGGTGGTTTCTACGAATGCATCGATGAGGATCAGTTTAGCAGTGTGACTTGCAATGATACCTTATCAGACTATACCGATGCCGAGGCCGCAGCACGTACATTGGCAGCTAATACAGCCACTCTACCATCCAAGCAATCATTGTCACTGAACATTGTTGAGCCGTTACCTTTTGAGACCGGTCCAGAGAGTCCCGTCAGTTACGTCATTGAGTCAGTGGATCTGGAACCGCTGAAAGAAGGCAAGTCTCCCTGCAAGACTCCTCCGGCTGTACCATTTTTAGAACCGAAATACTTCACTTTGGAGCCGGATGGTGAATACCGTTACCGTGGCGGCGAAGATGGTGATGCCACGTTGATGGTGAACGGGGAACATGTTAAAAGTGACTTTGACTTGAGTGAAGATGAGGATGTGAAATGTCTATCACCCAATGATAGTGGGAACCAGTCTAGACATAACCACCCTGTCTCCCCTAATCCGTCATACTGTGAACCACCTATGAGTGATGATGACCCCTTGACCCCAACCCAGACTAATAGACTGGCCAACAGTCCTTATGGAGGTTACATGTTTCCTTCGACTGGACGGGCTGGGGTACCAGACAGGGGCGGACGAACAACTGAAATTATCACCGAGATCTAAATATAGGACCAGACCATTTTTTTATATTGGATGTAAAAACATTTCTGTACATGATTCTTGCAAAATTGTAATTTTTGCCAATCTATTTATAAGAAGAATGAATTCTTAATGTGGGTCTACTTAACAAAGCACTATTGATATTGGAATATGAGGTCCAAAATACAGATCCTCAGGGGCTAATTTCATAGAGATGCTTAGCACCCAAAAAATGCCTAGCACAAAAATGGCTTGCCCAATAAAACAAACCACCATTGAAAATTCGATTCATGGTCAGCGAACAACAGCCAAAGAACAATTGCAAGTGATACACAACACATGGACATTTGGTAGTTAATCCTGTTTTTATTAAGACAGAAATGTCATGCTTAGCGATTTGTTGTACTAAGCAGCTCTATGAAATTGGCCCCTGGTATTTTTACTTGACAAAACCTAACTACCCCGGTAGATACAATAACATAGTGCGGAATAATAAGCCACAACGTATGTACATTATCTGACTATTAATGTGGACTTTAGCTTTTTATAGCAAGTATTTAATGGATTCAGCTGTTAAAATTTCATGTATGCCAAAAATTAGTTTAAACGATTATTCATAAGCAAGAAACAATAAGCTATAGAAACCTGATATTTAAAAAGTTCATCGAAAAAATGTACATGATGTTAACCTTAAACAAGTAGGCCTACATACAGAACGCCCTCTGTCGGTTACAGTCGGTGTTGGCCTCGGAATACAGTGTCATTTCTTGCTTATCACTTTATGATTATATTGATTTGTAAGCAAATTTGCTTAGCTTGGAAATACCAAAGTTGTTTAAGTTTTTTAATTTATTTGTTTTGTTTTGTTTTTGTATAACCAAGAGCAGGAATGGGATTTAAAAGTGATTGGACATTTTGAATCCATTTTGCCATTTCGTAGCGTACATCCACATTTTGCGTTTCCATTTTAAGTCAATGTTAGTCGTATCGACTTTTTATATTCTGTAGGCTTATCATACCGTTAACATGAGTACTATTTGTTTTATATCTTCTTGCAACAAACCAGTATGGTCGAGTTTGCTTCCAAAGTTGATTAACTTATGTTACATTGTCGATTGGTGGACTAACTGAGCCTCGCTATGGTGCCGCTGGTTTCCAACAGTGTCTATCTGGAAATAATGCAGCACGGAACCAGTGAAACAGACTGTTGCTCGATCGTTGTCCTTTCGGCCGTGGTAGTTTTTGTGCATCGAGATGGCTTTCACATGATGGTAAAATAAGAAAGCGCAAGGCTTGCAAGTTTTTCTCATGCTTGAGAAATTTATCAAAGGTGCCATCGTGTGGAAGGACACCAATGCTTCAGATTAACCGACGTCTCTGGTGAATCCTTGAGAAATTTCTCAAGCATGCGAAAAACCTTCAAGAATTTTTCAGCTACCAGGTACTAGTAATCAATGAATAATTACGTCGAGCAAGATTTCACCATGTAACACAGGCTAAATTTTTTTGATATACAATAAGCGTATTAATTCAAAGAGGTTAGTTTGGGTTAACAAGCACACCATATCAACCAACATGCTATGAGAACTACTTACTAACCTTGGCCTCAACTTTGGCGCATTCGTCCCCAGGATTCAACTGTTATTTTGTATGTACTAACACGATTGTTTCTTTACTAAGCTAAGCAGAATAAAAATCTGCTTACTTGTATACAGTAAACAGAACGTTAAGGAATGGATTAATTACAAGAGCAAAACGCACGGTAGTTACTGAGCATGTATAATTTGTGGTTCGTCATTAATATGCAATACAATGGAAAATTGCCAAGTACTTTCAGTAAAACAACTTTCTTGGTTCACCTTGAATTGGAGAGCCAACATTCGTTCGGGATACAAGTTCGAAACGACCTTTCTTAACTTTTTTCCTGTTTTCTTTTACTGTTTTCACTATCATAATTCTGCCTTGAATCCTTGATTTAACTCTATTTTTTGTATGTTTCGTTTTAGCGCAGTTAACTTGTAAACGATTTGAAAAGTTTGACACTTCGTCATTTATTTCTTTTTCACTGTATAAGGACTTTCCACGCACGTTCACGAATGAAAGAATTTAGTGTTTGAAAGTTGCCGAACCGTGGTTTCTTTACCTTATTTATTTGTGGAGTCTGGGTGCCATACCAGGCCAATATGTAGTACTTTAGGACCGCGGGCCGTTTGGGAATTGTGCCCAGTTGGTAATATTGTCTGCTTTACTTGTTCAGTATGAATTGTGTGGGCGTAATTGATGTTAATTACAAACAACAACCCAAATTTTAATACAAAAAATATTGAAACGATGTATAATATTAACAATATTGATAGTAATATGTCCACGCTCGGTCAGAAAGTACAAAATGGCGTAGCCTAGCTTTTAAAACAAAACAGAACAAAATATTGAAAAATATAAATAGGCTGCTCTAATGCTTGAAATTAACATGGGTCCTACCATTATGTACCTAATATATGCCAAACATATTCTATAAAAGCTTTAACTGTTAGCAGCTTGTAGGCCCCCTATAGGCCTACAGTTCCCTTTAGACATGGTAGTTTCTGAAATCTGCATAAGGCAATTGACAATTCCCCTACCTTCAAAGAAGAGCTAGATATTCATAATGCTTAAAATAATATTGTGTGAATTGGAGCTAACCTACAAACTCAGCTAACTCAGATTAATATAAAGTGTATCTGAAGCAGCTATAGGCTTGTTTCTAGGTCCATATTTGTGCATTTTCCCTGGTTCGCTGGTTAAGTGGTCGATGGAGGTCCATCACCGTCACACCAAATCAGAATGGTGTGACGGAAACCAGCGTAAAATAGTTCAGTCATTGTTTAAGATATAGGCCTAGTCCTTTTGTCAAATGCATCGACCTACAAACAAATCATGTTAGAAACCCCCTTGCTATCTAGCCGGGCATACTGGCGATGTACATGCATTGTTCTCAAACTGTATCCATGTGTAGTCTTCTTTCAAGGCGAACATTATGTGGTCCGTCATTATTCTTGAAAAGGGTTCTATTATTAAATCTAACTATATGTCCACAGTTATAAGTGTGTATTTGGAAACGTTTATATGTACTATTGCTACAACCGGGTATTCCTAGCTATCATTTTAGATATTTAGATATAGCCTCGTTTTACAATTTGTTTTGATATTCTAAGCGTAATTCTGGATCAAAAAGCCTTGCATTTTTTTACGCCTTGACGTACTACATAGTTTAGATTTCTTTGTAATTAATTAATAAATTGGCTTACAGGCTGTTGTTTTTAGATTGCCTTTGTACGATGATTATGAAGAAAAAAGATATTAATAATTAAAAAAGTGATTATTGGTGAAGTATTTTTTTAGTTTAATAACACTGCATATAAATAATTATATAATAATTGTATGGTACGGAGACAACGCAATGGTAAGTTAGCATGGACAGAGAAATAAATGAAGGACCCAAATGATTATGTTGAACGGAATGACGTTTCTTGTATGTTTTTTTTTTAATTCTATATACAGTGTGTCCCCCAAAAAACGCAACAGTTTGTGTCGAGAACTATTATATGAAAATTCAACTGTTCATTACTTCAAGATTCAGATATGTGATACAGCCATGTCTTGGCTACAGATCACCTTGTACAATTTGAGCAAAATTGTCTTGAGAAAAAAACTAAGACTAAGACTGTATCACCCAACCTCAAAACCCAATGTTCATCTTTTTTTTCAATACACATTATGTGTGTATTGACCACTTATTCTGGAAATTTGTTTTTAAAGATTACTCTTTATTTTGGTCATAATATTCGCCAGTTTCAGTCCGATTTTGCTTAAATTCTGCATGGTGATAGCCAAGACATAGTTGTATCACATATCTGAATCTTGAATCTTCCCAATTATGATATAACTGGTGGAATTTATATTCCAATCAGTTGCAGCAGTCATGGTTCATAATAATAAAAATTTTGTTCAATTTGTAATGTCGTGCTACATTTTCTTTCCTTTGCAGGTCAAAATCCTGATTGTGATTTTGTTTAATCCGTCAATGAGTTTTCAGTGGTCTGGTCATTGCTCTTTGTTAAAATAATATGATGCTCCGTTGACATCTGTTAAAGGGATGGTACAGAATTGGTCAGACAAAATACACTTCAAGATCACAGTTTCACATAAAACTTACACAGTATAATGGTGATGATAGGACAAAACATCCCATGAAACGTTTTTGTCTGAAATGCCATATAATAAATGAAACTATTTTCCGATTGGAATAAATCGCTTTGAATCGTTTTATTATGAACGCATAATATCGTTGAAATGTGTAAACGGGTTTTCACTATATTCTCGCGACCCAGATGGCTGATTGACCTCAAACTTCTACACTTGTCAGTTAAGGTATATGATGGATTACACAATGTGCTTTCACTGTCAGCAACGGTTTTGTCGCAAAAACCAGTTCTGTACCATCCCTTTAAGGTTTAGGTGTTTGTAATTTATACAGTTTTCTCATTTTATGCAAATCGATGTAACGGCTTGTGAGTCAGCGACCGACGCGCTGAAGGTTTTTAAAACCTCGTAGTTGATAATGCGTTACAATCGTCAAGTCCACACGCGCCCTGTGATCTCGGCCTGTGATAACTATTGGTCCAGTTCGTAGGGAATTGACCGTGCATCAGATTAATAGTAATCCATTTCATCAATTCAAGTTGTGGTAACTACCACCCCACGGATGGAGTTTCGACACCCAGCCGACATAGAGTAGCAGTGAAGTGGGTCTCTCTAGTATCTCGAAATCTGAATCAGCTGCATCTCACAGCATTCAAGGTCGGGAACTACCCATGATGATAAATATGCATACGATATGGAAATTGCTGGGTAGTTTTCTCCCCTAGTAGGCCTGGCAGTTCGGGTAATTGAACTGGCCACGGACACTGGCTTGGCATTGACACACAGAAGGCGTACATTATCAAGGAATGAATCTTGTTTGATGAGTCATTTTGTAACAGTAATCAAGGCTAGGTAAACCGGCTGTGAAAATGACACGTGTTTGTTACAAACCGTATACCGGGGTTGGGGTACTGGGGCGCGAGCCGAAGTGTCAAAAACGTCCATGTTATGATGTTTCCCTTTTACAATCGTTGGGATTGTCGTAATATTTATCGGTTATGTAACATGTGAATGTGTGATTTTAGTTGACACAAAACTGACCACAGAAGTAGGCCGACGTGTGAACGGATTAAAACAATGGCGCGGGGAGTGGGTCTAGGCCATTGATCTCCATTATAATGGAGATCAATGGTCTAGGCTTTGTGGACAAGCACGAGCAATTTGCGCACGCCTACATTTTGTCTTCCGGTTCGTAATTTGCTGCTGATTCTGAACCGGGGCCAATTTCATGGAGGTTTTAGCACAAAAACATTGCTTATAGCACAAAATGTTTTGCTCATTACAAGAAACTACGATTAATGGTACACATAAATAGATGAAAGGGATTCAGAACAAATGGAGACAGACTGAGTAAGAAGGGAAACAGGGAAAGCATATTTCAATCCTAGCAGAATTCTAGCAGTATCTTTCTCGATCTCAAAGGCATTTGACTTTGCCAGTGTTTGATCACCACCACTGATTTTGAGAACACAGACTACGAGGACACCGGCAATAATATGCATAAGTGGGATGCGTATACGCATGTAGTGCGCGCGCGTTTTATTCAGCGCGTTTTCAAGCCGCGCGTCACGCGTTGTAATTACGCCGTTAACATAGCACATGCAGAGACGATCGTTGTGAAACTAAAATGGACATGTTATATCTTTGTCTATCTTGAATGTGTACAGTTTTCTAAGCTTCATCAGTAACCATCATCAATATGTGGAGATTTTTAGTTTGGGTGATGGTTCCTCTGCTATGGAATCAGATATTCTGTGGTGAATGGGACTCACGTGATGTAGGTAGGTATTATTCAATCCTGTCAGTACTTTCTACATAGCTAACTTAATACTAGTGGTAACAATGTAGCCTACATTATTTGCACACTTCTTTAACTGTGTCATGCATGTCTCGCTCGAAGCATAGTGTTGTTTGCGAAGGCTGTTTGCGCTAGGTTGACTGTTGCCGATGGTGGCAGCAGACATGTTTTGCATGCAACCAGCCATTCGCATTCGTGATGCACTCATGAATGGATGTTCCCAAGCACAATACCACTGTGTAAATGGGGAAATGTAAAGCTTTGTCCTTAGCGGTGGGTGTGTTCTGTGAATTGCATTCTAATAAAGTGGACTAGTGAAATAGGGCAATTGGCAACAACACAGGCCTACACACGTGGCTATTATAATTATGACCCATTTGACCCAGTGCAGTAACACATGGAATACTGTTAGTGCTACTACTACTACTACTACGAGAAATGATCACCAAGGTCAGTCATTATGCTTGGAAATTGGTGTATTCTAGGTCTGATATTGATTGCTTTTACTAGAGCAGTTATTGGTGCTCACTTTCCATACACACAGCTGTGTGCTATGCCATAATTCCATATCTCCACATTTGGAAAGCTGCACAGGAGTGAGTCATTTCTTGTTGTTGTGTCTGAATTTCGAGATACAGTTGAAGATGAAAACTGGGGCCAATTTCATAGAGCTGCTTAGCACAAAAATTCGCTAAGCATGATATTTCTGTGTTGGTAACAACAGGATTAATAAGCAAATTTCTGTGTGTTGTGTATCACTTGCGATTGTTCTTTGGCTGTTGTTCGCTGACCATGAATATCAAATCGAAATTTCAATGTGGGTTTGTTTTATTGGGCACGCCATTTTTGTGCTAAAAAATGGTGTCTTATTCATAATCTACATCGCTATCATGTAACACATAAGACTGCAACAGTGATATAATAAACTATGAATTCAAATTAGTACACATAAATTGCTCTTAGCCAATGGAATTGACTGTAGTCGTAGTAGCAGCATTTTAATACGCGTTCGATGATAATAATAATTATTATGTGCATCTATATTGCATCGTTGCGAGCAATCACTTTATTGGAAACGATCAAGAAAAATGTCCGTTCTCAATTGATAAAAAGGGACTCCCGGCCAAACCATTTTACAAAATGCAGTCTCTCACGTAAATCTCACGTTATCTTATAAGCCTTGTAATAAGGAAAATAGTGATTGTTTTGCTGTACATTTATAACACAATAGGTCGGTTTCACGAAGCCGTACGATCGATCGTAACTCGAGTTACGAAGGATAATATATAACATACGATACGATTGATAGGAAGTTACGATGGGTTTTAAATCGATCCATAATGTTAAATAATCCTATCTTCATGTAATACTGTGATTATTTTGTTCTTGCAGATAGACGTTGTTGGGAGAATACCAGTGTTACAGATCCTGTTATTCTTGGCGGAACAGTGCGAATGTTTTGCGATCCATGGTGAGTAAACGGTGTCATTATGTCATCACTCACTCCACCCCAGCCCCGCCCCAATCCGTCCGAGCCAGTCCTACCCGACCAACTCCGTTAAAATCCCCCCACCCCTGTCTATCCCATCCTACCCCCACTCTGCCACATCCTACCCAATCCTCCCCCACCCAACTCCATTAAAACCCCACTCTAACCCACCCGACCACACCACACATCACCTCACCCCATGGCCCACCCCAACCCCACTCGATCACTTTAACGCCCGTGATAAATAAATAATTGAGGGCGCCCTTTATGGCCACTGTAAAATACCTGTGTGCCCATGATTGTGTGTGTGTCCACAGACAAGGGTTACGAACTATGCTTGAGGCTGGGCTTGAAACTTATACCGGTATTTCGCTACTGCTATTTGAGGCCCACAAAACGAACTTGGCCACAATAACTGTACTGACGAAGCCAAAGAAAGGCTCCAGCTTCGCCATGTATCTCAAGCCCTTCATTTCATTTAGGACAAAGGCGGTGGCAAACAAAGAATGTCAAGCCTCGATGAAAGACTCAAGCCACACAGGAGTCTCAGGTTTGATGTCAATACTGAAATAATGGTTTGAATCTTAATAAATTTCGTAAATTTCTTTTAGCCCTGAAAATGTGCCTTTTTTTTCCAAACCGATTGCCAGATTTCAGGAAGTATCCTTCTCCTAGCAAGACCGAATAGAGCCAAGTTTATGATAGGCAAATCAATGTTCTGTGTCTTCGCTCAAGTTGAAACACAGAACACAGCAGGTTGTGATGACTTGCCGTAATTGCTTAGGGCCTAATATAAACTACCTTAACCAGCGGTAATGTGCGTGGTTTCATGGCTTGTGACTGCCAAACAAACAAAGATATTTTAATGGACATCGCCAATATTATTGGCTATCACAGTAAGTATGGTAGGGCTGCATGGCCGGATAGCTTAGTTGGATAAGCGCCGGTACTCGGTATTCCGGTGGTCGCTGGTTCGAATCCCGCTCCAGTCAGTTGTCCTTTGTTCATTTTTAAATATTTTAACTCGACTTCAATTTGTATTGGGTTTAAAGGTAGTATCATACTTGGTAAGAAACCAAAACAGAAATGTTCACAGATTTACGTATAACTTACAGGGTCTGAAGATGGTGGCAGTAGAAACATACCGTTAAATTGTTTCCGCCTGAAATGTTGTATTTATCCAGAAATTAGTAAATCAACGACCGATAGATAATCTTTTTTATCTTTTAAAAGATCAAAAATAAAAGAGAAAATACTTCAGAAATACTGAAACTGTTTTTCACTGTTTTCTCAAAAAGTGGGCACCGTATGGGACTGAAATTTCACAGATGACTGCTACTGTATCTGTCTTTACTATTTGTGCCCATGAATCTGTATCTTTCTTTGATAAAAACCAAAATATGATATAACCTTTAACTCTTGGAAAATGAACCAATCAAAATGAATTGATTTCCTTCTGTTACAGCGAGATGCAAAAGCCTGGTATACATTGGATGAAGGAACACGGGACTTGGGACAAGTCTAATCTGAAATCAGTCGTCATGAAGACGCACAAGAATGAATACACAATTGGACGATTCATCTTAAACTGGGACATGAGCCTTACGATCAAGGACGTGGGACCACGTGATGCTGGGCGTTACCGATGCTCAAGAAAGAAAGAGTAAGCTCAGAAAAACCAACCACTGACTCCTATCACCTGTTGATTTTCGCCCATTGTTCCAGTAAAATAATATAGAGGGCGCCCTTTAGTAAAATAGTATAGATGGCGCCCTTTACGGCAACCGTGTACTGCACTCACTGTCATTATTCTTCATTGCAGGATCTACAGCTGGCACCAGGTCATTGTCCGTGACCCCGCCCAGTTCCACGTGGTTGATACCAGGAAAAAACAAAAGCCATATGGACCTCGAGCAGGTGCACACACCGTTTGGAGCGACTGGGGACCATGTAGTCATTGTGATAAGCCGGGTACCAGGGAACGTCTGGGTATGTTATTCTTAATTACAACATAATAATTACAGATTTGTAGCTCTCTTGACTTTACAGTACTATCAGTCTTTTTTATAGACTCGTATGCCTATTTGGCTACTAGTACAAAATAATCATAATTATTTCCCTGTGTTCAATCTATGGCGATTGCATTAATTCTACTTTACAAGTCAGATTTGAAAGTCGCTTTAAGTAATCTTTCTTGCATGCACGATTCTAAATACTGCGGCCGGAGCGTTCATTTAGCTTCCACCAGTCGGCACCAGTCAACCTCGTCCAGTGACTCTGTCACTTGTTTTGTGCAATAAACACGACCATGTCCAGGTCAGGGTTGCCCCGTGGAAGCTTAACGAACGCATCAATAACTACCAAGTACCGACCAACACATTATACACAGGTGAACCAGTGGCCGATTTCACGAAGCACTAAGATTGATCTCAAGTCTGAATCAATCCTAATTGCTAAGCAAAGTGTGATGTTACAATACAAATCACTATGGTGATAACTGACAACTCATCATAAGATTAATCTTAGTTATCTGTGAAATCCAGTACAGGTGTGCAAAATGTACATACATTATCTAAAGCTTCTAATTTTGTAATCATTGCTGATGTATCTTAATCTTTAATCATATCCATTGTTCTGTTTTTTCCCCCACAGCACATGTCATGTATATTGTATAATGTTATTAAGTATCCTGTTCAATGTATTTTAAGCGCATTATTACTGTAAAAAAAAGATGTCATTGAAATATAATATTCTGTGTTATACCTTGGACAGGTTACTGCTACATGTATAACCTTATGGAAAGCCCACTGTAACCGTGATACCACTGGAACAATCATTGCTAAGCAAAATGTGATGTTACAATACAAATCACTATGGTGATAACTGACAACTCATCTTAAGATTATTCTTAGTTATCTGTGAAATCCAGTACTGGTGTTCAAATTTATCTAAAGCTTCTAATTTTTGAATCGTTGCTGATGTATCTTAATCTTCAATCATATCCATTGTTCTGTTTTTTTCCCCACAGCACATGTCATGTATATTGTATAATGTTATTAAGTATCCTGTTCAATGTATTTTAAGCGCATTATTACTGTAAAAAAAAGATGTCATTGAAATATAATATTCTGTGTTATACCTTGGACAGGTTACTGCTATAACCTTATGGAAAGCCCACTGCAACAATACCACAACGGAATACCGTGTAACTTCCCGTCAACGAAATCGAAAATGTGGCACATATTGAGAACAATGTTCAAAGTGGCTATGAAAGACGAGAAAATGATCAAATCTTGCAGTATCACTTGCAAAGAAGGTGGGAATAACACAAACAATGCATGTATTGTTTTTCATTGTCAAAATTAAATAATAGACCTTTCTTTTGCAACGTCACAGACCGCGTTTTGCCAACCAGCATGGCGGAAAGTGGAAACTATGGCGAGCCAGGCATAAAAATTAACCACATATTTTACCCAATTTGTACGCAAATTGCAGATATTGCTGAATATAATGGAAACAACACAAGCGATGATGATATGTATTTTGTACAGTTATGGAAAGTTTGCAAAAACGTTGAAGTTGTTTACGCTGTCTGTGAAGAAGACGAAATGATTTGCAACATTTGGCCGCCCATATCTTGCCAACCAGTGTTTATAAACAAAAGAAAGGTCTATATATAGGCAATCTCAAATTGGAGAGTGGATAATTTTACATTTCGTTTTCAACCTCAGATTTAATACAAAAGCCTTTGCGTGTACCGTACCCGTGTAACATTCTGCTCAACTATAACTAAAGGCCTTTTCACACGATGCAAGAAAAAAAAAATCTCAACCATTGAGAAATTATCTCATGGTTGCGAAATCTTACAAAAGTGTCATCGTGTGAAAGGACACCAATGCTTGAGAAAGATTTTGACCGACTGGTGTCCAGACCCGTGAGAGAATTTCTCAATATTGAAAAGGCCTTTAGAGGTACTAAAATAATGTTAGATTTGCGGTTAGCACCGTTTACAGAAATCTTTTCCGAAGACGTACAGGGGCCAATTTCATAAAACTGTTAAGCACAAAAATGTGCTTAGCACAAAAATGTCTCGCCCAATAAAACAAACCACCATTGAAAATTCCATTTGATATTCATGGTCAGCGAACAACAGCCAAAGAACAATCACAAGTGATACACAACACGTGGACATTTGGTTGTTAACCCTGTTTTTATTAAGACAGAAATGTCATGCTTAGCACATTTTTGTGCTTAACAGTTTTATGAAATTGGCCCCAGAGCACACAGTTCGGAACGTGGAGTGTTGACTCGGAACTACACACTGTCTTACAGAGGTTTTTGTACATGGTGCTACCGCAGATCTACCATATAAAGTTCACTGTACTTCCAACATATAGCCTAAAGTCTTGTATTGTTGTAGTCGTTAGCTTTGCTCTTACAAACAAACATTCATTTCAGTCTTTAATGGCGATATGTTGTCACTCTCCGGGGATTTTATCCTTGTATTGTTATTGATAACTTCGTTTCTTTTTGTTATTTCTCGACGATCTGACGATCAATAGCCGACAAAGAAGAGCGACTAAGACGAGTTCGACCATATTTCTATCGTAAGTTTCGGTTTCTTATAAATGAAAAATAGTGACTACAAAGTCCTGTGATGTAGTCGAGTTCTTTTTGAGTACGAGTATACGGCTTCTTTTCCATGAGTACTTTAGTACGAGTACGGCGACTATGGTACTTTTGTTTTCTTGTGAGTACGAGTACGAGTACTTCAACACTGCTACGAACAGCATTTAGAACACAGCAAACAAGATGACAAAAAGGAATGACTTTGGGAAATAATAGAAGATTTGTAAGCGCATTCTGTTCAAACTATTGAAAGCTGGCCAAAACTGGGCCAATTCCATAGAGCTGCTTATTAAGCTAAAAACAAATTGCTTTATGAACAGTATTCCTTGCTCCAACAAAATTGCCAACCAAATGTTCATGTGTGACGATCACTGCTTTTTACTTGAATGTTGGCCATTGTTTTGTAGTTATTTACCCAAGCCTTTATTGGGTTTTTCCCTGTGGACTTTGCAGCGTTCAACTGCATGAAGGAGTTTGAGAAGAACAAACACAAGATGGTACCAGTGTATAAAGGCGAAACCATCAGACTGAAATGTCATCACTGGTGAGTTATAAGATCATTTCATTATCATCATTGAAGTAAGCCAAGTAATTTCGAAGCTTCCCACAGAAGTCATTCTCATTCGCCGGCCCAAGGTACTCGCAGTCCGATTCAAGTTATTCGCAAGCCGGCCCAAGTTACTCACGGGCCGGCACAAGTTAAACGCACGTCGGTTCAAGTTACTCACAGGCCGGCCCAAGTTACTCGCAGGCCGGCCCAAGTTACTCGCAGGCCGGCCCAATTTACTCACAGGCCGGCACAAGTTACTCGCATGCCGGCACAAGTTACTCACAGGCCGGCACAAGTTACTCGCAGGCCGGCACAAGTTACTCGCAGGCTGGCCCAATTTACTCACAGGCCGGCACAAGTTACTCGCAGGCCGGCACAAGTTACTCGCAGACCGGCCCAAGTTACTCGCAGGCCGGCCCAATTTACTCACAGGCCGGCACAAGTTACTCGCAGGCCGGCACAAGTTACTCGCAGGCCGGCCCAATTTACTCACAGGCCGGCACAAGTTACTCGCAGGCCGGCACAAGTTACTCGCAGGCCGGCCCAAGTTACTCGCAGGCCGGCCCAATTTACTCACAGGCCGGCACAAGTTACTCGCAGGCCGGCACAAGTTACTCGCAGGCCGGCACAAGTTACTCGCAGGCCGGCACAAGTTACTCACAGGCCGGCACAAGTTACTCACAGGCCGGCACAAGTTAATCGCAGGCCGGCACAAGTTAATCGCAGGCCGGTCAACGTTACTCGCATGCCGGCACAAGTTACTCACATGCCTGACCAAGGTAATCACATGCCTGCCCAAGGTATTCGCAGACCGCATACCTTCAACGCTGGTCCATAACTGCCACCAATCATGATTAACTTGCATACTGACCTGAAAAAGTTAGCATGTCTCTACCAAAGTAACACATCATCTAAAGGTAAGACATTATCTTTGACATTGTTTCAGTAAGGAGCTGTACGGTGGTGTACAATGGTACCGGGCGACGCCGGGGTTTAAACCCGTGACCTTTGACTGGCATGATAATGACGAGGAAAATCGAGTTATTCTCAACTACGATATGTCGATGGAGATACGCAGAGCGAAACCTGGGGACAAGGCTACATATTTATGCATGCAGGGAGAAGAGTAAGTACTATTCGCTGCGTTTACATGAAGGCCTACTTAATAGGCAAATGTTCAAATATTCAACCACCAAGCTCTTATCATTTTACATTAATATGGAATGTATATCCTACGGTGTCCCTAATGTGTCATTTATTGTGTCACATTAGATCAAAATACCACAGAAATGCGACGCCAAAACAAAACAATAAGTATTTAAACTGACGAAAACATGCGACTAAAGACATGGTACATTGTGGAACACCTTAACATAAATGGATTGTTTGGATAACAAATATTAAACATGTTTTGACTTTCTGCTTTTGTTCCTGTTTATTTTAATTCTGCTTATTCCAAATGTTTAAACCTAATAACTTCGTTAAAAGATGGAAAAATTAAATCACGGGATATATAGTTAAAGTCAATTCTTAATGTATTCGTCAAGCAAAAGCTTAAACACTTCATCTTCTAGTTTTAACATTTCCCCCAATGTTGAATTTTTCCTCTTTTTTCTCTGAACAATCTGTAAGGGTATACAGCAAAAACGAACTGCTTGTTAAAGATCGTCCGTCTGAACTTCACGTCGTAGATAAAACCAAAGGACAGAAACCATACAGCAACAGGAAAATTGTACACACAGTGTGGACGGAATGGGGACCATGTAGCACATGTGGCAAGCCAGGAACACGTGTTCGTATGGGTTAGTTCAAATTCAAGTTGCTGTGACGTCATTAGTGTAGGCCTATGGGTGCATTCGTTTAGCTCCCCTTGGTCGACACCAATCAACATCGTCTCCATTCTCTCGCTTATTTTGTGCATGGAAAACACGACCATTCCCAGAAAGGGCTGACCCGGGGGAGCTAAACGAATGCACTCATCAATTGCTGAATTATTTCGGTTTGAGATTATCATTCCAGACTTATGAGGGCAGCAGACATTGGCGCTTCTTTATTGTTCATAGGGGGGTTAGGCTTAGGCTCCGGCTCTGTCATCCATATGCTGAAAATATAGGTTGTGGTGTTCATTGAAGCCGAAACCATGTTTTCCTTTTCAAACCAGAGAATCTACTTCCGAACCGCAACCAAAAGCCTCTATTTTGATATTAGATATTTCAGAATTTACGAAATGGAGCCTGAGCCTGAGACTCCGTTTCGTAAACCCCCTTCAATTTGATCTCCAATATAATGGAGATCAAATGTTCTTAGCACTGTTAACGGTCTTTTGCGCATGATTAAAATGTTTTGAACAAAGAAAATGTTGTGTTTGCTGTCACCAAGAGTCTTCTCAGCGTCGTGCAGTTACTTATGCACCGCCTTCATCCACACACCTATATCGCACCATGTATATACCTTCGGCGTTGTTTCGTTAAAGTAACACCAACATATAGGTCCAATGTTAAATGTGTGAGAACTTCCAATTGATATGTAACAGTGGGATGTAACTTTTCTCTGTCTGTTGCAATCCAGAATAATGGAAAGGATTTTTATGGGACATTTAGTCATAAGAAAGTTGCAACAATGGTACTATACAGGGTGTCCCCCCAAAAAACGCAACACTTTGCGTCGGAACTATTAGATGAACAATTATACTGTTTATCACTTCAAGATTCTGATATGTGATACAGCCATGTCTTGGCTATCACCATGTAGAATCTGAGCAAAATTGGATTGAAATTGAGTGAAAAAAAAACTAAGACTGAATAACCCAATCTCAAAACCCAATTTTCCATCTTTCTTTCTATACACATTATGTGTGTTATCCTTGCAAGTTTGTTTTTAAGGAGTACTCTTTCAACTGGTCATATTTTCGCCAATTTCTGCCCGATTTTACTTAACTTCTACATGGTGATAGCCAAGACATGGTTGTATCATGCAGCTGAATCTTGAAGTGACAAACATTTTAATTTTTACATAATGGTTCCCGACACAGTGTTGCGTTTCTTCTGGGACACCCTGTATACCGCTCCGACGCGAACGTTAAACACCACTTATTCTGTAATGCAAGTTGGTATTTTGAATCTTGCTACACTTTATGCCCTTGTACAATGCAGGTTTCTGTTTCTCCAAATCTAACCAAGTGAAAGGACAGAAAGGCAGTAGCAATCCGCTAGGTGTGCCCTGCAAATCGCCTTTAGTTTTAAAAATCGTCTGGCAATCGATTACATCGCCGATGCTAGACGAGAAAATGATTGAAGCCTGTAACTTCCCCTGTGTTGAAAGTACGTAATTCTAACAGGGAAATTAGTTGTCGACTATGTTTCCATATACTGACGAGTATTCCACTAGTAATGACATTTATAATGCGCAAATTATCAATCCATAGGGCGCACAAGGCGCTTACCATTATCATCCCCATTGAACATTCCTGAAACAATCTCAACTCCCTGGGGAGTATACAGCCCTGGCTGCCATCTCTACCCTCACCAATTTACTCCGGGGTGAAGAGAAGCAACATGTGACAAAGCGTTTTGCCCAAGGATGCAAGCACCACTAACCCATGGCTGAATTCGAACCCACAATTTGTAGATTGACCACAGGAGTACGACACACCAGACCACTAGGCCACCTACAGCACCCCACAATATTGAGAATATTAAACATCGGCATTTTGTATTTGTTATAGTTGTTTCCATTTTCTGACTTCTCTGCAGCAAAAGCTGTGAATATTTTTGCCAGTGATGTCCAGCAGTACGCCTCGGCCCGGAAAGAAGGGCAATTCAACCCTTGGAACCGACCGCCTAAGAAGCCAGAAACAGAAAGAGGTGATGTAACTGAAAACACTATCAGATGATTTCATTTCCTTTTCAGAGGCTTCACTGGACTTTAATTTCCAATATTCCATTTATAACTTTTAAGATACGCCAGTGTGTGACTAAGGCTATGTCACACCGAGGCAATTTTTAAAGGCAATTTGGTGGCAACCAAGTACACCCGATACATGCAAAAGAAAAGTTTCTTTATCAGTTATTAAAAATTCATGCTACATGTATTTGCTTTTGGAGATTGCCTGGAACTGGTTGCCTGTAAATTGCCTCTGATATGTAATAAGTATTATCTCATGCATTTTTCTCGTGCCAAAGAATTATCAACTTTGAATGGTGTGTTTCTTTTGCAGTTGAAACAAAAGTGGTGGGATATACGGGAAATGACGTGGATCTTCTATGCCCTGGGTAGGTGGTTTGAAAGAAAATGGGTCTGCAGATATATGAACTAGTTGTTATATACACAGTGCTGTAAGTTTTGTACATACTACCACCCTCAAAATGACACACTATGCCTCTTAAAGGTAGTATCATACTTTGGTAAGAAATTTTCACAGATTTACGTATAACTTACATGGTGGATGGTGGTGGTAGAAACATACCCTTAAAATATTTCAGCCTGAAATGGTGTATTTATCCAGAAAAATGTGTTAAACAACGACAAAATCTTTTTGATATCTTAAAAGATCAAAAAGAAAAGAAAAAAGACTTAAGAAATACCGTGGCTGTTTTTCACCGTTCTCTCAAAAAGTGGGCACCGTATATGGGACTGAAATTTTCACAGATAACTGTTACTGTATCCGTCTTGATATCTTTGCCCATTAATCTGTATTTCTTTGATAAGAACAAAGTATGATATGACCTTTAAAGTTTAATGTAATGAGCTTTATGTATTAAATGTTCTCGTCGAATATACGAAATGTTTGGACATGATTATGATTGAAGCGTAGGTTTGTTTAGCTTGTAAGAGCGCAATCCGGTGTTCAATGTTTCTATGCTAAAAGATTCATTAACATAACTGAGATGATGAATACTAAATGATTTTGGTCGGGGATAAATACTATGCAAATTAGGCTTGCCTTTCACCGACGTGAATGAGCACTGTATACTCAGTGCCTGTGAGTTTTCACGTTCTCACTCAGGTGGGATTCGAACCCACGACCTCCTGCCGAGATAACTGAGATGACTCTATATTCATAATGTCAATTGAACTCGTCGGTCGTACAACGAACCTTTGTTTGCTTCGTGGTCAGACTATAAGGTCGTTTCTCTTGATTTTTGTTCCACGGCTACATGTATAATTGAGATTTGCCCTTCCCTTTAGACACGATATCAATTTCATTAATTATGTGCCAGATAGAAAATAATAGCTGCTTGCATTTTGTGTCAGTTATTCTTTGAGTTTCTCCTGAGCATGATAACTGTGATCAATTACAATATCAAAATGGAACTTCCTTAATAATGGAACAGTACAAACCTTTACGTCAGCAGCATACAATCTTATCGCTTTGGAATTCTCTATAGGGCTTCAGAATACGCCTTGACAGAATGGAAAAACGGCAGTCGTATGATCAAGTCCGAATATGCAGATTCGAGCAGTAATGTCACGAGAGGGCGTGTGTACATCGATCCCCTGGAAGGCAATTTGCACATAGCTAATGTATCCATATGGGACGAGCAGGTTTATCATTGCTACGCTAATGGTGTCATACTAGCTACGGTCAGGTTTGTAGGTAAGAATAATTATACGCTATCAAATACAAAGCAGATTATAGCTTTCATGAATATCATACACACACAAATGAATTGAAATTGTCACATTGTATAGTGCTGTACAATCTTCAATTCACAAGCCGATGGACCAGAATCAAACTTCAACATGTAGGCGTATTTAGATGGATCAACAAGTAGGCCTGATAATTGGGAACTTGAGCGAGGGCGGGGTCGGATGATGCTGCAAAAATGTAACACCAACTTTATAAATCACAACTTCAATAATAATCGACTCTGAACAGTGTTGAAATTGAAACTACTGCTTCAGATCAATGTACACTACTTAATCAATTAACTTTTTCAATTTTTCAATTTTTTCCCTTGCTCATGCAGTACTGAAACGCTTGGTGGATATACAGGGTAAGTTACCACATCATAATAAGATCATTGTGGTTGATTCTTTATATCATATTGCTTAGCATATTGTTATGTATATGATCATGACATTTCAAACATTGTGGTTTGGAGATCTTGGTATAATTATGTTAAATTTCCAGGGTTTGATGTGTCATAAGGCTTTTAATATCACCCGTCATAGCTGGACCTTTAACTGTTCCCTACGTATGATCCCATGAGCAATACGGGCGAGTTACAATAGAGCGCCTCCAAGAGTTTGCAGCCGTTGGCCAATCACAGTGCATGAAATTTGTCGACCCAATACGCATCTGGAAATTAAGTGCCTGTTTGTTCAACGCACAGGATCAAACACGAATCCTGCTGAACCGGATCCCATTTTAGCGTACCCTGCATAGTAGGACGTGGATCCCTAAATCTGGGATCATGTGCGTTTAACAAACAGGCCTATTAAGGGTCGACAGATTCCGTGCATTGTGATTGGCCAAAGCGTTGTGAACTCGATCTTGGAGACGCACTACTGTGAATTCCACGTATTAAAAGTTCCTTTAAGGTAGTATCATACTTTGGTTTCATTATCAAAGAAATACAGATTCATGGGTAAAAATATCAAGACAGATACAGCAACAGTCATCTGTGAAAATTTCAGTCCCATACGGTGCCCACTTTTTGAGAAAATCGTGAAAAACATCTACAGTATTTCTTAAGTCTTTTCTCTTTTGTTTTTGATCTTTTAAAAGATCAAAAAGATTTTCGATCGTTGTTTTACTAATTTAAATGTAGGTTTCTACTAGCATCATCGTCATACCCTGAAAGTTATACGTAAATCTTTGAACATTTCTGTTTTGGTCTCTTACCAAAGCATGATACTACCTTCAACAAGCGACCAAGTTTGTGTAGTGTTTCTAACATGTTGTCCTTCCTATGTGAATTTTTCCACAGCTCTTTCGGGTTCTTTCCTTCAGATCGGCAACGTCATAGCTTTATACAGTGTCATCTTTGTCTTTGTTTTGCTTCTGAAATGTTTGGCAAGATGCATACAGACTGGACGTATCAAGCGAAGCAGGCAGTCCTAATGACTGTTGTACAATATTGTGGCTGAACTATATGTGATGAGATCAATGTTACATCTGCAAAAAGGAGAAGGCAGCTCGCTGAGCAGAGCTCGATTTCAGGGAATCCTACAATCGATCGTAACCCAAGTTACGAAGGATAACCCATCGTATTCTACGTAGGGCTGCATGGCATCATAAGTTCTACGATTGATAGTAAGTTACGATGAGTTTAGTGAAATCGACCCCGGACCCCACATCGACCCCACATGCAACTGCCGAATGCATGTGGAACTGGAGGCTTTCCAACTCTGTATTTAACACTTACACTGGGGGTCAACCGTTTAAACTAGGGCGCTAAGTGGCAGAAGGTCACGAGGGAATCTGCAAAGTGCATGTTGGGTTTGATATGGCGACTTTTCTCCGGGCTTTTAAGCCCCGTTTGCATGTCACAAAACAGCGGTCAAACAGTTGGTCGGATATTAAGACGCGTAATATTTTGTCATTCGGTGCTCACATTAATTAAGCAAATTGTTTCTGGCGTTCCTTGCCCATTACACTAATCGCTGAAGTTGCTCATCCAATTAGCGACGAGATTTTGTCCGTGAATCAGACTCGCTGCCAAGGTGATTGCGCCCTCTCTGCGGACGTTCAACCTCGGCCCAAGGCCATGAACCAAGCTGAACTATCCCATCCGTTAATACACCTGTCGGCCAGCTCCAAGTGTTAGCTGATAGTGCCTCCTATTTTGTTGAGGTCCTCTGGGATGTAGATTATAATTATTTTATAAGCCAATAAATAACCATCCACTCGATGCGACAGGTGGTTGAGAACCTGTTTCGGAATTATCAGAGGTTATAGCTATAGGTTACTTATACATGGATCAACAAAGCTAGATTTACACTTAAGAATACAAAGCACCAAATACCAATCTGTGTGTGTCGTAACTTGTGGATGTTATCTTTTATTGGTATGGGAGATTTATCCAATTGACAAATTTGATAATCAAAGACCTATTGAAATAGCAACTATAGGGTTAAGCTGTATGTTGATCTGATTCTTCCTTCTAATTCACAACGCTTTATTCTAGATACGTCCACTCTAGTGTTGGGTGCATTGCACGACAAGGGAGTTAGTGCCATCATGGATGAAGTCTCTACCTTCATCCATGGTGCCATCAGGTCCTCGGGTGTGTTAGGTGGACAAACAAGGAGGTGATGCATGGTCAGGGGCCAATTTCGTTGACCTGCTTAGCACAAACATTCGCTAAGCATGACATTTCTGTCTTAGTAAAAACAAAACAGGATATTAGCAACCAAATGTCCGTGTGTTGTGTATCACTTGCAATTGTTCTTTGGCTGTTGTTCGCTGACCATGAATATCAAATGGAATTTCCAATAGTGGTTTGTTTTATTGGGCAAGCTATTTTTGTGCCAAGCAATTGGTGTATTTATCCAGAAATTAGTAAAACAACGACCGAAAATCTTTTTAATATTTTAAAATATCAAAAATAAAAGAGAAAAAACGTAAGAAATTCTGTGGCTGTTTATTACTGTTTTCTCAAAAAGTGGGCACCGTATGGGTGACTGAAATTTTCACAGATAACTGTTACTGTATCTGTCTTGATATTTTTGCCCATGAATCTGTACTTCTTTGATAAAAACCAAAGTATGATATTACCAGTCCTTTAAGCATTTTATGACTTTAATGTACAATCTAATTGTATGCATGTTCTCAATATTAAATGGCTCTATTGAGCTGCGCAGGAGCGTAATCCAAACTATTTCATTTCATTTACCTTATATTATTATTATATTATTTAATTTGTATTTTGGAAACTGTTTATCAATAAACAATATGTATTTCTAAATGTTGGTGTCACAACAGGTTAAACTATAATGTTTACTTTCGTAATGTTTACATACTCTCAAGCATTTTTGATAATTCTTTGTATTTATTGCGTTCGTGGTGTTAATTAATTGTGTGTTTTTGTTTTTGCTCTGTGTTTTCCATCCACTACAGTTTATCAGAGTAACAAGAGGGCCTGACGTTTCGAACCTATAGCTTGATCTTCCTCGCCTTTGGCAAAGATCCTGCTAGGATCCAAACATCAGGGGCCAATTGATCATAGAGATCCTTAGCACAAAAAATGGCTTGCCCAATAAAAAAAGCACCATTGAAAATTCGATTTGATATTCATGGTCATGCGAACAACAGCCAAATCAAAATTGCAAGTGATACACAACAAATGGACATTTGTGCAAATTAGGCTTGCCCTTCACCGACGTGGATGAGCACTGTGCAGTGCTTGTGAGAGCACGTGAGAAAAAAATCACATGCTTTCTCAGGTGGGATGGACATTTGGTTGTTAATCCTGTTTTTATTAAGGCAGAAAAATGTCATGCTTAGCGATTTTTTTCTGCTAAGCATCTCTATGAAATTGGTCCCAGGGGCCGATTCCACTAACGCTTTGCGATCATCGCTAAAGCCAAAATCCATCGCTAAACGGAAAATCGATCGTTAATTTGCGTAGCAATTTTCCGTTTAGAGATGGATTTGGGCTTTAGTGATGATCGCAAAGCGTTAGTGAAATCGGCCCCTGGCCTCCTAACACCAGAGCTGGTACCATATGAAACATATCTTTCAATTTAAATACTTGGACTCTCCCCGAGGGTGAATCGTTGCTTGGAATCTGTGAACTCAATCTGCTTCATATCAAAATACCTCCAGGCTTGGAACTTGGAATAGTGGCATTTGATTTAGGGCTAGAACTCATAAACCTGGACACAAGCAGGAGTATGAACCCGACCTATTTTAATATGGCCTTGCAACAATAGCCAAGGCATGGATGAAAAATTCGTGTAAATAAAACGGTTGCGGATCTAGAGGGGTGTGATTTTGGGGGGTTGCAGGCTTGCAGGCCCCCGTTCAGCCACATGCAGACCAATGTTATTATGGATATCAGTAAAATGGTGAAAATAACAAAATGGGCACCCTTTAACCAAATCATTAATTCGAGTAATTTTTTTCTCAAAGCATTTTCACACCTGTGACGGTGAAATTGTTTAGCTTACAAAAATGTTTACATGTAGCTCGAAAAACCTCCACACAAATATTGTTTTGTAAACGACGAATTGGAGACCATGCCCAAAATTCATACTACCATTACACGTCCCTCGATAATTTTTTTTAGGCAGACTTTCTTCATGATGGCGGTTGAATTGATTTCGTCGAAATTGACATTTTGACACCCCTCCTCCCTCGTTTGCTTAAGGCTAGATCCGCCCCTAGTAATGCGTTCAAAACTTACGCGTGAATCAATGTGCAATTCAAGGAAAACTGTCTGGATAACCTTTTATTTTTTTGTTGCATAGATTAATTAAAAAAACCGGCAGTATATGCCTATACATGCACCTGTTTGATCAAATGTATACATGTACATTTGTCTCAATTGTTCGTGCTCTGTTCCATTCCTATGTGGGAGAATTGATTAGAACGGGCAAATAATAAATGAATTCAGTACGAGTGGAACCGGTTTGGTCCGGCACACGGTGGTGTGCAAAACCTAGGGGTTAATGAATTTCCGTTGACTGTGACGTCAACCAAAAAGAACTGATCGAGAGTATAAGGGAAAGGAGAAGCTACCCTGACTTGATTAAAGTTCCCTCGACATCACCATGGTAACTGACCAGCTGATAATCATGACCTTGACTGTGACACGTCCTGTCATAATTTATAGGACAGGCTCTGGATTCACTTCATATTGATTCTATTGCAAAGCCTTTATGTTGACCAAGGACACATGTACATGGGTTGCTGTAATGCCATACACATGCACTTGCCTGTCATATTATGTTCATTCGATCCGTTAGTGACACAATACCGTTGAGAGGGAGCTAGGCACAGTATACGTCTGTCTGCCTGCTGTGTGGGTGTGTGTGTATTGCAGCACGAGAGCACACTCAGTGAGAACATTTGCTTCATTTTCACCGTGCATGCACCGCGTCGCAATGGCGCTGCAGTCTACCGTCTGCCGCTGCCATCGCCTGGGCCCAGGACCGCTGGCTGTGCTCGCATCATTCTTCATCTTCTTCCTGTCACTAGGCAACGTCAGTTCCTTTGTCATCCTTTACGTGTATCTCCAAGACGACTTCAAGGCATCTGCCATAGAAACGGGTAACGAACGTCCATATTCTATAATTCCCTTCACTCGGTCTGTGTGTTGTTGAGTTGCTTGCAAAGTATGAAATTGTGGAAATTTCGAGATTCATGTTGCTATAGTGTGGTGTAGTTAGGGAAGCCTTGATGTATATAATATTATATACACATACACGCATAATAATGAGATGGACAAGGTGATTGCTGTATATACGCACATCTGGTCTGTACATTCCCATGAATGTCATCTTGGAATGATTTCACTTCAGCATAATTATAGTCATATTCCCTGTTCAGTAACCTATTTGATTAGCGCTAACCATGTACCACATGCATCGACTTGTCATGGGTTCGTGTGCTGTAATTCATCCATTGTCTTTGCATCATTAAATTTAGTTAATAGTCACATTTGAAATTGAAATTCTAAATCATAACGGTTTCATTTTTAAAGGTACAGAGCAGGATTGGTAACATACCCTAACAGTTTACAGATTTACGTATAACTGTTTAGGATATGTAGATGATGCTAGTGAAAACATTCTTTAAAATATTTCCGGCTGAAATATTGTATTTATCCAGAAATTAGTCAAACTAAGACCGAAAACAGTTTTGATCTCGGGGTGAGTTCACAACTCATGTGCATAGATTTGAAAATACTGCGAGCGTTTTTCAGTGTTTTCTTTAGTTTCCGATGATGACCTGAGCTGGAAATTTTACAGGTTTTTTTTTTCCCATGACAAATAAAATTCTGAACAGTCTGCAGCTGTTCTGTCACCTTGACAAATCCTGTACTGTGCATAATGGTTTATTTATCCGTCCCAACACAAATAATTATGGCTTCAATTAAAATGCGGGCATAATAATTTATCATAATGGTTTGTGCGTTGAATAATGGCGGCATGGTATTGTCGAGTTTATGCAGAGCAGATATTTAATTTACAATAATTGTTTCGTTCTCCTTGCATGACCTTCGACATTCAATTTCCTTCCTTTGACCATTGTTCACAGTGCAGTCCAAAAGCCATGTTTGAAAGGTTTGCACTTTTCTCCTTTTGCAACTCTAATATTAAATTAGTTAATTGCGAAACGACCATTCTCTTTCACACTCACACTTTTATCCTATTTTGTAAAACATTGAATACATATTGATATAATTATGATTTCGTTCATTTTGCTCCTGTAATCCATTTATGTGATTTTTAATTTGTTTGTCTGTAGGTTACTTACTTTTTTGCTTTTTGCATTTTGTTTTTTTATATTGTGCCATTAATGGGTATATCATAATTTGGTTTTTGTCAAAGAAATACAGATTCATGGGCAAAAATATCAAGGCAGATTCAGTAACAGTCATCTGTGAAAATTTCAGTCCCATCATACGGTGCCGACGTTTTGAGAAAACAGTGAAAAACAACCACCGTATTTCTTAAGTCTTTTCTCTTTTATTATTGATCAAATTGATTTAAAAGATCAAAAATAATTTTGGTCTCTGGTTTTCCTCTTTTTTTTCTTTTTTTTTTATAAATACAGCATTTCGGGCAGAAACAATTTAACTGTATGTTTCTACCATGAAAATCTTTATACCCTGTATAAAGTTATAGATAAATCTGTGAACATTTCTGTTTGGTTTCTTACCAAAGTATGATACTACCTTTAAGCTTTTGAGAAAGATCCCGATATGATCCGAACGTCAGGCCCAAGGGTAGGCCTTGAGCCGTTGAGGCATTAGTAAGAACACTTGGGTGTAACAATGGTTTACGTCCCCAGGGGAGCTTGTGTGTCTTACGGTTCCGTGGAGTTCTAATGATTAGGCCGATTGTTCCTAACCATGTAGTGACGGAGCCCATTCAAATTCCGAACAATACCTCAATATACGACCAAGGAAAAAGGTTAAGACCTTAGGGCTTGCATGCACGTTTTGTTTTGTTTGTTGTTGTTGTTTGTTTGTTGGTTATTTTTTTTTTACTTTTTCGAGGTCATTTGCTGAAAAATTTTGATGTTTTTGCGAAACAATCAAAAACAAAATCTGCAGCTCTTGCACAATGACATGCATGTATACCCCAAGGGTGCACCCAAGAAAATAGTCCCAAAATCCGTCCGCCGCACTCATTATTAAAAGTTTAGCAGGCAATATATTATAAATATGGCACTAGACCTCCTGCCTGGACTCTGGGCTTCCATTTGTGACCATTTGTGATGCAATTGGGTGAGAAAGTGGGTCTATTTCAGCCGTTTTGCAGAGGGATACTTTTTTTAAATGGCTTCATTGACTGGAGTGATCCACACCTTGTTTTAGGGGTGGTCAGCTGAGAATGAGTATATCTAAAAAAAAAAAAAAAAAAAATCCATGGTCAACCCACCATAAAATGAAAAGAAAATGAAAGTTGACTTGTTCATCATCATTTTTCTGTGCAACTTGAACAGCTGCTGTGAGAGTTCTGTACACTGTTGTCTATGGGAGTTTATTTACTTGGGTGAAACCCCAAGGCCATTCTAGCTTGGTTGCATGTTAAAGGTCTATGGAGGACGTGATCCTTGCATGTTCAATATAAATACTGCAGATTATTGTCCATTTCTCACTGGACTTCTTGGCTCAACACTGGCGGGTTGATTTTGGAGGCATCAGTATACGGGGATTAAAGTGATGAAAGTACAGTAGGTGAACGACTTGAAAGATTATGTTGATATGGCAAAGTGCAAAGCTGAAGTCATAGCCAGTGGCGTCGCCAAGGGAGGGGGGCTAGGGGGGGCACGTGCCCCCCCCCCCCCCCCTGGAAAACCTCGTGCCCCCCCCCCCCATTTGAGAATTGGGTTGGTGAAAAAATATATAATATATATTGTAGTGCCCCCAACAATTGCTAGTGCCCCCTTGTTACCCCCCCCCCCCCCCCCGACTCAAAAGTCAGGTGACGCCTCTGGTCATAGCTCTGGGGGACAGGGGGCGAGTTGGCAAGGGGGTGAGTTGGTAAGGGGCGAGTCTGTAAGAGGTGAGTCGACCTGTTACGGACCTTTTGCTGGCTGGGGGACATATTTATTGGTGCTAGAGTTTGAATGTTGTCCTTAGTATGGACTGGGTTCATCCACCACAACAAACCTCATCCCAATGGGAGACTTTGGAGAACGGGTCTTCAAGTCAACAGCGCACGCGCACGCACGCGCAAATCAACGCGCGCATGCTCACAATTGCGCAAGCATGGTTTGCGCGTGCGCTGTTGACTCAAGACCGATTCTCCAAAGTCCCCCATTGTCATCAAATACTACATTGACTGTCTAAGATGCTTAGTATTAACCTAAAGACTTAAGACATTCATTCATGTGTTCCATAGAAATCGATAACATCAATGTTCAAATAATGCTCTGCATCACTGATGATCTAAAGTAATATGCGCGCTCATCCTTTGTAATTAACACCTGTTGCGCCAAGCATTGTATATTCCATCCATTCCCTTGTGTCAGACGTGAGCGTTGTGAAGTTAACTCGTCTTGTTTGAAATTGGCCTCTAGTGGCTGTCTATAATGGCCGTTCATTAGTTTTTACTTCAATGGAAGTACATGTACTTCCGTGTTACTTTTGTAATGGATTAAACAGCTTACATGCGTTTACTATGGATATTATGATTAATTATGAAGTTGGTGGCGTTAACATGCAGCCAGTACAGGATTGGTAACATACCCAAACAGAAATGTTCACAGATTTACGTATAACTTTCAGGGTATGAAGATGGTGCTGGTAGAAACATACCGTTAAAACATTTCCACCTGCAATGCTGTATTTATCCAGAGATTAGCAAAACAAAGACCGAAAACAGTTTTGATTTCGGGGTAAGATCAAAACCATTCTTCATGTTTTATAAAAGATACTGAGTCAGGTTTTCGCTATTTTTTCATTTCATGCACATTTATTGGATCAGACAAAGTGTGAGGGCTGTTTTGTGACCTTTACCAATCATGCATTATACCTTTAAGCAGAATATTCCAAGCTCTGAAGGCTTCAAGTTGCTCGAACCTCCGTTTAGCAAGTAATTTCGGAAGTATTCAGTAATCAATGCTGAGCTTAGGCGACAAGCTTTGTTCGCCAAACTTCGCCACATCTTTCATCTCATTCTAGTGCGTTTATACATTATGATGACGATAATTACATTTGTAAAACGCTAAATTGAGTGTTTCCTATATAAGCGGTGAAAGAAAAGTGAAGGTCGTTAGATCGTCAGGTACTTTCATGAGTATTTTGAATGAGTCAGTATTAAGGGTTTTACGAATGTTGGAAGGCGGCTGTTCTACAGTGCAGTGGGTACATTATCATCCCCATCCCTGGGAAACCTAACCAATTTCATAGAGTTGCTTAGCACACAAAATCGCTAAGCATGACATTTCTGCTTTAATAAAAACAGGATTAGCAACCAAATGTCGATGTGTTGTGTATCACTTGCAATTGTTCTTTGCCTGTTGTTCGCTGACCACGAATATCAAATTGAATTTTCACTGGTGGTTTGTTTTATTAGGCAAGCCATTTTTGTGCTAAGCATTTTTTTTTGTGCTAAGCATCTCTATGAAATTGGCCCCTGGACAACACTGAGCCAAGAGCAGTGAAAATATTTCTTTATTTTAGACCTAATTCATGGTGCATCCATCTTGTCACCTTCCTTGTAAACCCGTTGGAAAAGATAACACCAATTCTAAAAGAAGAAACGGGTACCAGACTATTTTGAATCCAAGCCTCGGTTTGATTGCATTTCTTCGAATGAAGGATAGATGCACTTTGTATAATGTCTATGAGGTGCAACACAGGCTGTAGAATTTTCCACTGAACAGCCAGTATTTCTTCGAACA